>CM062295.1:63326215-63781215 GCA_031216915.1 Pictodentalium vernedei | reverse complement strand
AACTAAATCACCCGCGGAGTGGAGTTATCACCCAAGCTATAACTTTCAAATTGTGTACATATTGACAACAAAAACAAGCAATGATTCATCCAATGGACCTCCGGGTTTCACCCGGAGGTCCATTGGCTGAAACTTTGCTTGTACTGGTTATGCTTTGCAACGAATTTGAAATTATTGCTTGGGTGGAATCTCCCCCCTGCGGGTGATTTAGTGATAATACACTCTCCACGTACTGTAAGATAGAAATCAGAATTGTTGAGCTTAAGGTGTATGCTATTGTTTTTATTTTGGTTAGGAAATCACATAATATTGTTATTGGAAATAACTCTGCGTCGAGGGCATCTGTTACCGAGTGTGGTAATGAATTATGTGTTAGGTACCCACATAATAGTAACAAAACGACAAATTTATCAACTTTTTCTTCTAAAACACACTTTATTGGTTTGGTTGGAAAGTGTTTATCGCGACCTCCCCAACGAAGGCCCATTAATGTGATTTCCAGACAAAATGATAAAGTTAGATATAGTTATTCATAAATTTGGGAGTGGGTGCAAGTGTCGCCCTCTAGTGGTGTTAGGTAAAGAGAACAAGTTAAACCTGGGGATCATCTGGGTGAAGCGTTGTTTGCACGTCTCATAAATGAACAGGCTATTTGACAACACAACTGTTTTATTCTGTCGGAATCTCCATTATGTTGGTATTTTGATCGAACTTCTCTCTCCGTGATCTGAATTTGATAATTAATTCATTGAATGGGAATTATTACTAACAGTCCCCTCATTAGTATTCACTTGCCAACATGTAGTAACATATTGGTATATTATTACAGATAATCTGCAGATCGAACTACTTCATGCAGTGAATCAGAACGATAATTTTATTCAATTTTTCATCAGATTGTTTATCACCTTGTGCCAAAATCTTTATAAAAGGTGAAGTGCAGGAATCGACTCTTCAGCAGAGATTGATCGACCAAATAAGGTATGTTTAGTTAATATAAACTATTTGATATGAGTGTTTATAGATGTTCCTCTTGTTTTATATCTTATGTAAACTGTTGCTGCCGGACCGACTGCCAGTCCTCGAGAGTTTGGGTTCTACAAAGCTGGAACAAACACAATTTATGTAGAGCCTTCGTTGCTTGGGGTCTAGGCCCGATTATATCAGAGAGTGCAATAAAAATAAAAATTACCTTACTTTACTTTATTCTACCCGTATGGCATAAACTGTGATCACGGCTCAATTTCATTCCAGATTTACAAAATAGAGAACTGAATCCTGTGCAATCTCAGCGATTCAGCAAAACAACACAACCTCAGCAAAGTCACATATGCGCATGAGTGCGCGTTATTCGCTTTCCAAATCATTATCGTCCTGAGATAAGCCGTGTTGATGAATAAACTTGTTAAAACTGTGCCAGGAAAAATTCAGCATACAACAGCAGTCTCACATCTTCCTCTAATTGATCACAAACATCATAGCAAGTAGCATAACTGAAATAGAAAAGAAAGCCAGCAGAAACCGAGGAATGTGGGAGGGTGGGGGGGGGGGGGGGGAATTTAAAATTAAACAGAATCCATACTTCCCAACTTTCCGTTTTTTCCAGTTCCAATACTTTGTTTAGCTTTCGCAAAACTTTCAATGGCAGCTCAATATGACGAAATACTAGTCACATGACATAATTCTATGCAAATCTCTCAGATTCAATCAACGGGAGGTAACCAAATTAACACCACCAATATTGTGCTCCTGTTATAAATTGGATTTATCTTTTGAGTGATAAATCCTTTTATATCAGAGAGTGCCATAAAAATAACAAAAATTACCTTACTTTACTTTATTCTACACGTATGGCATAAACTTTGATCACGGCTCAATCTCATTCCAGATTTACAAAATAGAGAACTGAATCCTGTGCAATCTCAGCGATTCAGTAAAACAACACAACCTCAGCAAAGTCACATATGCGCATGAGTCCGCGTTACTCGCCACAAGATCAGTCAAACAGACACCAATATGACTGACTGATCTCCGCCAATTGGGGGAGCGGACCCACACCCAATGATAAAATGAACAAAACTGAGCCGCAATCAAAGCACAATAGTGAATTCAATTAAAGCAATGCAATTAATCTTCCAAAGCCAGCATTCTGTTAATCCCAATATGGAAATTGTCCAAAAAGATGTCGTTACCAATATCCGACAAATGAACCCCATCCTCACAAAAGTACAGAGGCAGGGACCGACCTGGGCATGCGCCAGTGCGTATTTGGTTCTGAAACATTAGGACCTGGCTCTTAAACCTCAGAAATAGGCTTCTCAGTTGGCGCGTAACTTCTCAGATCATATTTTGATATTCTGTCGATGGATAATCGAGAGAGACACTCTTACATGTATTATATATATGATTATCATTTATCATTGTTGTAGAGTGCTTAAGTTAATACTTCAAGTCTTAATTACCAAGCATTAATCTTCACTGTGGTTTCTGATCAAGTCTTGGCTGCCTAAATAGGCAGCCAAGACTTGATCAGAAACCACAGTGAAGATTAATGTTTGCTATAGTGTACTAAATGAAAATGATGAGAGCTATTACATACTTGCAGTGTGTGTTACAAACAGCAGTGTGACTCCGTAAATTGAAATCTGGCGCATGAATTGAAAAAATAGGCTCCAAGGCTAGAGCGTATTTTAAATAGTCCTGATCGTTCCCTGAGAGGGTTGGAAGTAATAGTTGAATGTTTCAAGTACTCACCCCCCAAATCCAGAGTTGCTTTTGCGATTGCAGAATTAACCCGAACTCTAGCCTGATTGAGGCGGGGCGACGCCAAGCCATATATATCCGCCCGCCAGGAACTACGGGGCAACATCTGGGACCAAACAATTTTAGAAGAGGGTAACATATGAGATAATTCAAAAATAATTCCTTTTAACATGACTCTCAATTGTTTGGATGGAATAAAACCAATATCATTAGCCCCAACGTGCAGAATTAGCAAATGTGGCCTCTCCTCAAACTGCAGCACTTGCAAGACTTTGGGTAAAACATGTTTACACCGCATACCCCCCTTTCCCTGCCACCAGATGGAAACCCCCTTTCCCTGTAATTCCAAATTAATACCTCCACAACGACTTCGAGCTGCTACAAATGCATGCTTGACAATGGAAGAGCCCACAATCTAAATGCGTTTCGCCTCATCAGAAATAATAAAATGGATGTGATTCATGCAAAATCACTAGTATGACGACAATAAATGTGTTGGGACACGAAGGTACTTCGTTACAACATCCGATTTCCAGCGCCCAAGTGATTGTATTGCGTCTTCTGTAAGACCTGCCAAACAAACTGAAGTCGCAGCCCCAATGCGAAAAGAATGCGACTTGTATACAGTGCAATCTAAACCTAATCTACTGATAGCTCTGCTCAGAAGAGCTGAAAACTGGTAACGCGTGAGGGGCTTACCACCAAAATGAGAGAAAAAAGGATCCTCAATCTTGGGACGAACTGACACATAATCATCCAATATAGCAAATGGAGACACATCCCGGCTACAGCCAGGAATGACAATGAAAAAGCCTCGACCTTACTAATCCGACTTAATTTTAAGCAACATGTTTTCCCTCTTATAGTTCAACATAACATCATGTACTTCCAAAAATTGACCGGATGCAGCTGCATGGGTTGGGACAACTTTCCCAACTTTTACGAATCCAAAAAAGGCAAGTACATAAGCTGCACGAAAGAGTTTACACTCATATGTCGAAAGATACAATTCAGGAAGAATCTGTAAAATTTTCCTTAAAATATCAAAAGTAATGGGCAACCGCACATCAGCTTTCGAGCTCCGACGTTTCATGCCTTCCAACATTTTACCCACAAGAAAATGTTTTGTGGTATCCACACCCTCTGTAATTTTACACTAATGAGCTATAGCCGAGATGTGCAATTGTATAGTCGATGCAGCCGATGACGACAAGGACATGTGTGCTAAGTAACGCGTCAGATGATCCACAGGAGGAGGCCATAATGCCACCAGCTCATAAGCAGTCCGAAAACTATTAAAAAAACGCAACCCCTGATTATAGGGCCAAATGAGTATTTCTTGCCAGTGATCCATCTAGTAGTCTGTTTTGTTCAAGTTCAAGAGCAGCTGCCGAAAATATTCTGGTATTTTTTGCAGGATCTGGATCTGCCCCTGGAGCGAGGCGCCGAAACCGAGGCCAAACCTTCCTCGAAAGAGAATCAGAAATATTATTGTGAAGACCAGGAATAAGCTTGGCCCTAAAATTAATATTGTTTTGTAAGGCAAATAAAACAAGCTTCCCCATAAAGACCATAACCAAAGGACATTTTTGACTTACGGTTGAGAACTGATACCAGGGCCTGATTGTCGGTGTAAAACAAGACCTTCTTGTTCTGCATCCGAGCACCCCAAGTGCAGAGAGCTAACACAATAGGAACTAGTTCAAGAAATGTAACATTTTCGAGAAATGTTCTGCTTTCCCATTCCTTGGGCCAACCGAAAAAACCCAATGACCTTCACAATAACAACCACAGCCTAATGCGAACCCACTCGCACTATCGGTAAACAACTACAGCTCTGTGTTAGTTGCCCAAACTTGCTCACTCATATAACAGCAACCATTGAAACTATCGAAAAATTCAAGCCACACTTGCAGATCCTCCTTCATACCTTTACTCACCCGAAAGAGATGATGTGGGCGTTTTGCTGTCTTCATTGAGTCATAAAATCGCATATTAAAAGCCCGACCCGCATATATGAGCCGTGTGCAAAAATTTAATGAGCCGACCAAAGACTGCAGTTTCCGCAATGCGATTTTGTTTCTAGCCAAAATGTCCCTAATGTCTTCCTGCAATCCCGTGAGTTTGTCAAGAGGAATTCTGACATGCATGTCCAAGGTGTTGATTTCCAGACCAAGGTATGTTAAACGCGATGTAGGACCAACAGTTTTATTCTCTGCCAAAGGGATACCTAGCCTATCGCATAAATCAACAAAATATTTCATTGCGATGCTGCAATCATCTGTCAACGTAGCCCCGGCAAAAAGGAAGTCATCCAAATAGTGCTATACTAAATCCCTTTTCAGGTTATGTCTTACACACCATTCTAAAAAACATGAAAACGTCTCGAACAATGAACATGAAATTTTGCAACCCATGGGTAAACACTTGTCGATGAAATAGAAATCGTCAATTTTGTATCCAAGCAACTGAAAATCATCCGGGTGAACCGGTAATAACCGGAAAGCTGCCTGTATATCCATCTTTCCTAGCAGAGCCCCCTTCCATAGTTTGACAATCATGGCCATAACCGTATCAAAAGAAGTATATTCCATTGAACACAGGTTTGGATCAATGTAGTCATTGACACTGTTAGAATCTGGGTGGGACAGATGAGTTATTAGGCGCCAACGGCCATCTGACTTGAGAACTAACCCCAGCGGAGAAATTTTCAAATTCGGTAAAGGTGGACGAGAAAAGGTGCCACTAATCCGACCTAACACAATTTCCTTGTGTATTTTGTTCCACAATTCCGATGGGTTATCCTCAGCCGATTTGAGGTTACGGCTAACCGTAGCCTGCCTGGGGCCAAAATACTGAAATCTAAAACCAAATGTAAAACCTGAAAGCAATTCACTAGCTTTCTGTGTTTCAGGACAATCAAATAGCAATTCTTTCAACTCATTGACCTCTATGGGGGAGAAACCGAGGGACATAAGATCCTGCCTGTCTGGAGTTAAAGCCATGTGTAAAACGGTCCGATCCCGAAGGACGAAAATTGCTATTACCACTCCCTTATATCTATTTATATGTATTTATTTATTGGTGTTTAAGGTCACATATTTCTGCACAATGGCTAATCATGACCACGAGTTTTACGGGTGGAGGAAGCCGGAGTACCTGGAGAGAACCACTGAGCAACGGCGAGCAACTGTCAGTTCCCCAAGATACTAACTGATACTAACTGCACACAAGCAGGGTTAGCTCCCTTATATCTAGAGAACTGATCAGAAGGCTTGCCTTTAATGCACGTGGTTGAAGAATGCCAACACCACAATTTAGACATAAATGCTTAAACTGACTAGGAGTTCTGGAGCATGTACTCTTAAAATTAAAGTCAAAACATTTCCCAAATTTGTTCATTGGTGTAGGATCTGCTTGTACCTCGTTCTTATGCATATATAAAAGCCATAACTCAGTGTCAACAACGCCCCATAACATGCTTGGATTGCGTGCTTTCTTGAGTCGAAACTGCTCGTCATAGTCTTTCCAGCCTAACGCATTTGTTCGACCAGCACCGAGCTGAACAGTGGCAATATATTTTAACAAACCCCGAGTTTCAGAAGGATGAACAGCCATATAAACTGATGCCAACATCGCATCCGCCCACTTGCCAATGTCCATAATGCTTGACTCCTTGTTCACTGGGAGGACCAGCAGTTCTCCATTCATGAAAGTGATAGGCTTTTCACCTTGTTCGCCGTCGGCCGCCTTCGAGATCATCAACGATAAATCAATATACTCCTCATTTTGAATTTTGGCTTGTATCGTAGGTGAAATGTGGGAGCCTAAGACATCAGATACTGATGTAGTTGCAACGGGTCTATGGCTCTGGTCTGGTGTAGACGACATACCTGATGTAGTTGCAATTGCCGAATAATCAGCCAGGTCGCTATGCAAATCACTAGCTGCCGTATCGGGCACCACAATAGATCCACTCCGCGTTCTGTCACCAGCATTGTCCACATTATCAAATACCGATACATTCCTCTTCCGCTTACGCATCTGGGGCTACGCACTAGAGGCATAAGGACTGGTGCTCTTCCGTTTTGAAGACCTAGGCATATCTATCTCTGAAATGCAAACTAAAATATTAAAGACTACTGACCCCCCCCCCCCCCCACACACACACACACACACTTCTAAAAAAAAAAAAAATAAAAAATAAAAAAGTAAAAATAAAAAAAAACACGAGTTGCCGACCTATACAGCAGGTAATATGGCACACTCCAATCAATAACAAGCCATCAACAAGGCCTAAAAAAATACAACAAAAAAAAACACGAGTTGCCGACCAATACAACAGGTAATATGGCAAAACTCCAATCAATAACAAGCCATCAACAAGGCTTCAACAACAAAATAGCAACAAGTAATCCGGCCAATGCCAAGCAATTAAAACCACCAAGAAAAGGCTTTCAACACTCAATGAAACAATCTAAGCACTCAACAATATCAACCATTTTAACCCCCAACCCTCCCCTGGCGATTAGCTCCTCTCGTTCCCAGCACCCCACGCGGAGCGGCCAGCCATAAATTAAGAATTGGTTAGCTCCACTCAACAGAGCGAGCCCTGTGAGCAGCCAATCGCATCAGGGTGATGTAATATCACGCACCGAACAACCCGATATATAGCTTGCATCTAAAATTGCCAAAGCCGCATCCCCTGCAACATGCGTGCTCAGTGAGTAGTTTACAATGGAAATTTACACGTTGTGAACCGACACGCAACACCGTGATGACAATCCCTAACAATAAATGAAACGTTGATGTATACAATAGATTCCCATGTCTCGTGTCAATGAAAATTAAATCAATAAGTCCACATGATACAGTCACATCGCTGCCCGATATCGGAAATCTGCATACATTGCAGTGCTGGTAACGAAACAACAATGTTGAATGGCGACAAACCCATAGAAAAATGTTAAAAGCCGATTAAAATCAGTTTCCATCCCCAACACCGCTCATCATAACCCCTCAACATCAAAAAGTTTGAAATCAATACACAATCAACACAAAAGCAACAAAAAATTTAAAACTAAACAGAATCTATACTTCCCAACTTTCCGTTTTTTCAGTTCCAATACTTTGTTCAGCTTTCGCAAAACTTTCAATGGCAGCTCAATATGACGAAATACTAGTCACATGACATAATTCTATGCAAATCTCTCAGATTCAATCAAAGGGAGGTAACCAAATTAACACCACCAATATTGTGCTCCTGTTATAAATTGGATTTATCTTTTGAGTGATAAATCCTTTTAAAAACGGTTGCGAAGAGAAATCTGACAATTGTATTCTCAGTTACACTCTAAATTCAGTTGGGTTAGAAGTCAAACCAAATCAACTGAGTGGAGTGAATATGAACCCACTTGGGTTTCTATTCACTCAACACAGTTGATGTGGATTAATTTTAACCCAGCCGATTGTATAGTCTATTCGCACTATATAACAGGTGCTCAATGTATACTACAGTTGATAAATATGTTCAGATACATTGGATCTCTCATTTCTGTACAGTACATGGACAGCGTGACCAGGCAACGCATGCGCCCTCCGGAACTTTTTTCGATAGATACGCTACATAATTAAACCGTGATTTTACATATTACAGACAGGGTAAATTCCAAGATGGTTGCTAATTTTCAGGACAAATAGTTTTTTAGCAATGCTAACGGTTTAAGGTCATCTATATTTGATCAGGTTTGTGTTCGCTCGAGTCAGAAATCACAAATCAGTATTGAACTACTGCACTTAGAAAGGGAACAATACAGATCATCTCGGACATCTCAATAACCATGCACAAAACTTATTTTGGGCGTTTGATGATATGCATGTCCTAACTTTATGACAATACAATGAACGCCGGATTTTCATCCTCAGAAATATACCATTTCTAAAAAACAGCCGGCGATTGTGAGGTGTCGGAGAATTCTAAACTATCGAGAAAAATGTTTTTGTTGAGCATGTCCTATTTATAGGAACACTCCCACCCCCACCTCAAGATGGTGGAGGAGGGACACGCCTGTATTCGGGACCAGCAAGTTTTCCAAACCTTGTACATGGATCAGCAGAACTCTCCAATAATGTCTATAATGTCAGGCCTGGCATTTTCAGGAGAGCGATCTATTCGCTCGTCTACTGCTCGCCTTACGAACATTAAGGAGGGTGAAAACTAGCCCTCCTAGCCTTAAAAAATAGTGATCACATCTTTTCAGATCTCTGTTATGTCAGTTTTCCCTGTAAGACGGTCACCCTGCCACTCCCACGCCTCCGGGCCTTGTACAGGCCCGGAGGTGTGGGAGGGCAGTGTAGCCGTCTCACAGAACCAGCAGCCTTAGCTGAACTTAGCAGAACCAAATAAAATGTACAAAGATCACTAGGCAGAATTCATTAGTAGTAAAACTTCATTTTACCACTTTTAGAGTTTGTAAGATTGAGAAGAGCTGATCGCTCGCCTAGACCATGCGAGTGCAGCAATTGTTGGCCCTCCTGCATTTTTAAGAACGCCAGGCCTGTAATGTCACTGCAAACCACCTCAGGAGTAGCACATTAGCCAGCATGCCTTTCCTTTATAGCAACCGTCCAAACCTTTGCTTTGCTCTTTTGATATTTGGTTCTGAATATCTTCTCTGCCGTAATACTTGTAGGATGTTAGCCTTAATAGGACATATGCGATGTTTTCAAAATGTTCAAGTGAGAGAGCGTTTTGTGCTCTTATTGTGATGAGCGGTACATAATAAAACAGTTAATATTAAAATGCCACCTTAACCTTCCGCAGATCCCAAAAAATCGGTACCAAACTTGGTGCTATTATGTTATGTGCCCACCCGCCCTGTTATCGCACACCTTTTCTCTCTGCATGCCTGATGTTTCACGATTTTTATGTCTAAACTGGTATGTGCAGAACAAATGAACTCTTGCCGTTCCATCAAGTAGACATTTTTCGAATCATGACACGGCATTAGTGAATTGCTAGTATCCTTAAAAACACTATAATGTTCCTGATTTAGTAATATCGCTTTCTCAGCCTGTGAAAAGCCACACTTTCTAGTAAACCTTAATGCAAGTATGTAGAATGGCGTGGCGATTACCTCAGGGCCGTATCAAAGTTTAGAGACTCCAACTGAATTTATTTTATGACAGGACAGAAAATGTGCGGTGACAGTTGGAACATTATTGTTCTGGTTGAGCTTCTCTAGCAACCAAAATACATTTTCCAGAACGCACTGCATAATTTATACTGATAATAGTAGAGACAGCAATCAGTTAATGTAGATACATTTTTCGATGGACAGAACGCAGAAATAGTTCCACATTTTGTTCTAAAATGAAATAATACGCCCTGTTACCAGCAATATATTCCAATATTAAGGTGGTGGTCATTAAACCTTCTAAACAATGTAACTGCATACATATTACCATGCATACTATTGACCAAGCGTATTTTTGAGATTTCGAATTTGAATTTGTCAGTAAAATAAGTTGTAAATTCGTCCCCTGAATTCCAATGTGCTCTACGTGCCTACTGGAACTCCAGGGGCGAATTGTCCAACCAAGTTACGGAAGTCTTCCACCTGTTAATAATAATAATAATAAGGGAATTTTATAAAACGTAAAATCACATTGTGCTCTAAAACGCTGTACAGTTAAAAAATGAGCTCATGACTATCTCAGACCAAAAATAAGAAAATAGAAAGAAGGGAAAGCAGAGCATTAGACCAAGACCCATTTGATCAACAAACAAATGTTTAGATCACGATCGATGGCATCAGAACAGTCATGGAACTGACATTGATTATATTTTGGGTTTTGAGTCGTGTTGTTTTGTCCTCCTGTTATCAATATGATAAATAGAGATTATTACCATTATGTGGATGTACAAAATATGTATCCGAATCGAGCTCCGGTTTCTTAGGGCAGATCACGACGAGTCGAAGACGAGTCGTGATCTATCCTTCGAACCCGGAACGAGACTCGGATACATATTTTGTACATCCACATAATGGTAATAATCATTTTATCTTACAATATATTGGGGATAAGTCAAGAATGGAGAGGAATATATAACGAACTTTTTATTCGTAAACAAAAAGAAAAAAAAAATGGAACTCACGCGAAAGGAACGTGCTTGTATCCGACCCCCTGATACAAACATCTGTATCAGGGGGGTTGGGTACACGATAGTTGCTGAGTTAATACAGACAAAATACATGTTTATTGTAAGATAAATATTGTTATTGTTAACAGTAATATGGGGTCATTTGGAGGTTTTGACGTTGATTCTTCAAAATGTGTTTTCCAATGAATCTAAATGTATATGGGGTCTCCAAGAGTTTTCATTAAACAAAACAGTCGAGGGAGCATTTTAATAACAACGTCCAAAACAGACAGATGCACTTTAAAATCAGTTTGAAAAAAATATCAGCCCAAATCATCTTGGTTGAGTAAACATGAACCTAATTGGATGTTTTTTTAACCCAACTAATTTTCGATTGAATGATAATATTTGGAATTTGCTGGAACTGTACTCACCTAGTTCGTATTTGTGAGAGATATGGAAAAATACACCTCTTTCTCAGCAGCCATGTTGATGATTGAGTGGAATCGATGACCAGTTACAGTTAAAACTAAAAGTCCTTACTGAAATGCGCACAAATAGCACGTCGATATGCGCGTTGATCTACGCGATATGACCATAGTAAAGCTATCAAATTCTGTAAATACCTACTTTTCGTTCAAGTCAAACCTTTGTTTTCTACGTTTTACTCTTTCAGTCCATGACCTTAACTTGTCTTCGATGTGAAACAGCCAAATGGTTGAATGAGCTTTGAGGTTTTGTTTTTGTTTTCGAGACCTGTATGGGGAAGGGGATGTGGGTACAGGGTGGCTCTGAGCCCTATACGCCTGTTTGGTTTAATTATTACTGAACGTCTCTATTAATGGAAAATAGATTCGCCCAATTAGATGTAAATCATAGTGCTTAGGACAATATCGTCCGACCCGAGGTGACCATTATTACTGACCAAAGCTGTCGAACTTATCATTAAACCCAATAAATTAATAAATAGGGCGATACCATTGAGAAAGAACGGGTTCTAATTTGACATATCGACACAGGTTTCGCAAAGGGTGGGGGCACTCAATAACTTTCACATTCTGGACACTTTTGGACTACAGCGTTCCAAAGCACAACTTTAAAAGGGTTAATTTGACATATCAACAGAGGCGTCGCAATGAGGACGACGGAGATGGGGTGGGGGTAGGGAGTGTGCCTCTCAATAACTTTGCCAGTCTGGATATTTTCGTCATTAATGGATTTTCTATAGAGACTAGATTTGATAATCTGACTTGTGTGTGACAAATAGAGATGTGTGGAGCCCACTTAAAAGACTGTTGACGTCCCATTCTCACCAATTTCAAGTACCGTTCATGCGTATGTTAATTAAATAGAAAGTTGCATCACGATCCCTGCCTGTATATATTTTATTTATTCACAATAAGTCTTGAGGATTTTTTTAACTTTTAACCCAGCCGACTAATATTCCAGTTATATCGTCAAGGCAGGCCTTCGACGAAGGCGTATTATGATTACATACTGGGTTCGACGAAGGCCAATCATAATTGCGTGGTGGGTGTAGTAATTGTGTAGTGGATTCGAGGAAAGCCTATCATGATGGTGTAGTGGGTCATTTTTGGACATCTTAACGGCACCCCTGTATATCGATGAATTATATAGAGGGTATCCGGCGGCCTAACATGATAGTGCAGTGGGAATATTAACCCGATCGTGACTTAACCATCACAGTCGATACAAATCGGATTTACACCCCACCCTCCTACTTCGAACATCTTAGCGACGCCCATTTATATCGATGAATTATATGGACGGTATCCCACGAGCCTCCAGTTGATGCTGGAATTTATTAAACTGGTTCAATAAATCACTGGATGAGTTAAAAATTCTATGCATCAACTCATCCAAACCACATACAAAATGTGTAACTGGATCAATAAACATATTGCGCTATGCATAGGGACATATCAGATAGGGGGACTGGAGGGCAAAGGAGAGGTCACGTGGCCCAAGTTTCTCTAGAAGTGGGAGAGAGTTTAGTCTAACGTTATTTTACCAAAATGGCATCGCAACTTTAATTTAATTTAGCTGGAAGAAAGTGCGCAGATGCTTTATTTCTTTCCTAAAGATTTGTTCGTTTTATTTGTCACTCACACGGTATTTAAGATCTCGAAGAATGTTCATGTTGGCAACATATTTAAGAAATTCCTCATCAGGCCGAATCATTAAAGAAGTATTAAAAAGGGAACCAAAAATGTGCGAATGTTCTCAACGTACAGCTTCAAAAAAACCAAAACCACCAGTAACTGTATGATAAATCAAAATATGGCAGGATTTCAAATCCACGCTTGCAATTACTCTGTGGTTCCTCTTGCATCTTCAAAATGACAATAATAGTTTAATGTTGTTTTTAATTTTAATTCGATGGATGTCAATAGTAACTCTCGTATGTAATAACGTTTGTACGTTGATGTTAAACACATATTTGGCGCATATTACTAATCATTGTCACTAAGTTCTGATTTTTCTTCTCATTTTTTTTAGTTCAGAGAAACAAACATGATCAAGATAACGTGTTTATTGTTGATTGTAGGCATAGGTAAGTGGAATTATAATGCTGTTCTATGTATTTGTCCAGTATAAGCAATACATCAAATTATAAGCAATCTGTATAATATATCTAGCTACAGTCTCATTGAAACGACACACCGAATTAGTTATCTTCCTGGTGTGTTAATGTATTATGTTTGACTGTCTTGTCGGCGACTCGTAAGGAACATACACGGAATAAAATAGAACGTTACAGATTATATGACATTTTTCGAATAGTTCCGAAAAGTTCTCCCGAGTCAATTCTGTAAGAAAATCGACGCTGTTATGAATTGTTTGGTTTCAAGTGGAGTTTGCGCGTAGGCTACCGTTGATGTACAGTTAAAACTTGGAAGTCCGGTCATGAAATGCGCACCAATAGCACGTAGATCTGCGTGTTAACCTACGCGTTAGGACCATAGTAATGCTATCAAATTGTGTGCATATGGCCTGTGCACAAGCAATGTTTCAGCCAATGGACCTACGGGTAACCCAGAGGTACATTGGCAGAAACATTGCCTGTGTTTGTTATGAGTAACCAGGAGAACATGTCGTTCTTTCTTTGTATGTCATTCGATATGGCAATTGCGCGCAATTCCTACGCGCAATTAAGCCTTGATGAGCGCACAGTTCATGACATGACTTCTAGTTTTAACTGTAATGCTATGCTCTTCCACTCAAAAAGATATAGAGATATTCTTTCGTGCTACATTACTAAATATTTCAACCAGTATGTACATGTAATTCACCTGGCAGCAATCACATCACAATCATTGGAACTATGCGGCGTGATTTTTATAACTACAGTTAAAACTAGAAGTCCTGTCATGAAAAGCGCACAAATAGCACGTTGATATGCGCGTTAATGTGCGCGTTATGGCCCAAGTAAAGCTATCAACGTCTGTACATGTGGCCTGTGCACAAGCAATGTTTCAGCCAATGGACCTCCGGGTAACCCGGAGGTCCATTGGCAGAAACATTGCATGTGTTTGCTATGAGTAACCAGGAGAACCTGTCGTGCTTTGGATGCCATTCGATATGGCAATTGCGCGCAATTCCAACTCGCAATTAAGCCTAGATAAGCGCACTATTTGTGACAGGACTTCTAGTTTTAACTGTACGGGTAGTAGTGAGTCATCATTCCTAATGATAATATCACCAATAAGCCTAGATAACAGGACTTCTGTGACTTCTGGTTTTAACTGTTATGCTATGTTATATATATATATATATATATATATGTTCGATATCAATATATTAGATCGTGCTACAGTGAAAGACAATTCAATCAATAAGTATTTAATTTACCTTGCAGAAATCACGATACAATTAGTGGAACTATACGGTGTGATCTTAAAACTACGGTTGGTAGTTAGTCTTCATTTTCAATGATAATATCACAAAAAATTCGGTCAAATCACGTCTCAATTGAGCAATATTTATTGCGTTGATTCAATGAAAATTAATGTTAATGATTTTCTTTTAATTGCAATCGTCTAGAATATATCAGATGATCGGAAAAATCGAACTTTTCTGACCAAGTGAAATTTTTCAGACGAGTGAATCTGAACAATGGCGATGAACTATTCAAGGGCTAGACTGGTCCAGCACACAGCAACGTCGAATTCGTTATATATCTAGACTGGTAGACTGGCAGCTTACAGCGCTACCTCATTCAAAATCCATCTGAATCAGGATAACACCATGAATAAACCCTTGATCACATATTATCTTTCACGACTAACTGGACACATGTATTATTTTGTAACACCTTTCAAGGAGGTTAGAGATTTTGATATTTCTTTCGAACACACCAATCTTTTTTTGTCCAACACACCAATCTGAATAGTTCCCTTATTCAACTGAGAGTTTGGTCTTATGTTGAACCCGTTTATCAGATCGTTGGTCATAATATAGTTGGATTGACTCTCTGTAGACTATGTAACACAATTTCAAAATTTAAAAGTTCAAACGGCATGTTTCTTCTATAATAGAGACAGCCGCCGTAGAATGGCGAAAATCCACGCGTGGGCAGTATCTCAATCCAAGATTACTTGTTTTCAGCAAATATTCAAAGATAGAAGGACCTAAAATTCCCATTCCGATCAGTACAACGAATAGTGAAATTAAGCTTTAATTGGCCTCTGTACAACCCTAGGGTTGCGATAAACGAAACAAAATGTAGCTTTTCACAACTCGCCAAAACGGCCAAAGGTCAAATGATTGTGAATTACAAAGCAGTACCAAATGTGTTCCCACAGGCGGCCATTAACCCTTTGATACATGTGTACGTCTTATGACGTACGAAATCAAACAGCGCGTGGATACTTTGCGGTAATTTGTTTTGTTATTATTTTTCGTTTTTTTTAAGTTTTAACCTCAATTCCTCTTTTCTCCCGAATACTACTCAATGACAGCCGTTGAGCCAAATGTTATCGCAGCTTAAAAAAATAATAGAATCCCGCAGTCAAGACTTCGTATCTGGTTGAGTGCTAGAAGCCACTTTTTTTCTTTTTTGTATTAAGGTTTAACGACACATTAACAGCCAGGGTCATATCATGTCGGTGACAGTTTTACGGGTTGAGGAAGCCGGAGTACCCGGAGAGAACCACCGAGCAACGACGAGCAGCTGTCAGATCTCCAACATCGTAACTCTGAACTCTGCACCGCGGCACAGGCCGGGTTAGATTGGTTGAAGACATGCGCACCATCGACGTGCAGTACGCCTTAGTACACAACGTCATCGTGCCCCCATGTATGCAATCGGGCTAGAAGCCACTATCAGGGCTTTACAAAAATGAGGTTATCAGAGCGAAAGCCCACACTTTCCTTTCTTAAATTTCATATTCAGTCGAACACAAATACAATTGTGTTGATATAAATTTGTTTTATTACAAATTATTGGAGAGTGCCTGTGGGCACTCTCCAATAATTTGTAATAAAACAAGTTTTGAATAACAAATTGAGACAACCAAAAATAATCTAGTCTTCAATCAGATCATCACTAATGTGAAAAATATCTTGTTATTTGTACTTTCCGACGTTTGACGTCGCAGTTTTAAAAACGTTGAAGAACCCGAGTTCCCAGTGACTTTTGAACGTCATGATAATTACAATTAAAGCCTCAAAGGGTTAAACGTTCGTGTAAATAAATATGATCGCTTCAATTCAGTTTAATTTGTACATGAAGTCATTATCAAGTACAGTATGGCGACCGTGGATTAGTTACTTCCCACGGATGGGCAATATTTCCACGGATGTAATAACATGAGGTTACAAACACTAATAAAAGAAATTGTCATGAAAAATGTATTTATGGAAGTACCGGCTACAACTCAGTGCTTCACCAATTAAAATTTTGCTGATAATAATTTGTATTACTTGGTAAACGAATGCGTGGACATCACTGCGCACGCGTGGATTAAGACCAGTCCACTGCGACTGTATTGCATAGCAATACTTTCTTTCCTCAATACTGGGGGAGGGATCATACAACAATAAGAGAGAAAAATTTACAAGAAACTACCTATCAATGTCACGTGTTTTTTTCTGGAAATTCCTGTCAAACACACAACAATGATTAATTTTATTTGTAGGTCCCCCAAAATTGACCAAATTACTCGTCCATTTCTCCGGAATATTCAACAATAATGCAAGATGTCATTACAATGCTTCATAAGCGTGTTTTTCTCAAAGATGCTAGTTTCAGAAACTGCATCATTTCTGAGTGAATATTTTCAGCATTGGTGTGCCACCGACAATATAAACAACCCCACGTGTTTCCGTGCACAAATTGTGGTATCTCATAACATGGTTAATTTGTTCCAAACCACCAAATCATCGCGTGGGAACCATACAGTTTTATCCCCCAGTAGAAGATAGAACCTCGTGGTTCTCACGCGACGATATAGTGATTCTGTACTGCCCCGATTGTCCTGCAAGAGCCCACATTGTACATTCACAACAATAGTTTTCAACTTTACAAACGTCCATTCTAAGAGAATGGGTGGAATTTTAGTGAAAGTGTGTCCAAGGGACGAACCAGAAGAACAGTGGCTTCAAGAGAAATAAGAAATGGTTTACAGGTAGTGTGTGTTGGGGATGGGGTAGGGCGGGCTGAGTGTCAGCTATCAAGTATTGAAAATGTAAAACCAAGCAAATGAAAAGCAAAAAAACACTTTGTCAGATGGAGAGACAGAGAAATGCACCAGCATAACCAGCAGTCACAAGTTTTAAAAGTAGAAAAATAGGTTTGTGACTTTCATACAATGCAAAAAAGAGGAGCCAAGATATGGCTATCAGACAGAGAAAAATCATTGGACCATGAGAGTTGCAGTCCTGAGGTAAATCATTTGTAACAAAAAAAACCCCCAGCTATTAGCATTTGTCTCAGAAATCATGATGTGCAGCCTTACCATATGTTTCTTGTCAGCTGAGTTTACCCAGAATAGGGAGGAGGGTGGGATGTGAGGTAACTGACATCATTGAAATAAACTAGTCCGCAGCTGTTACTACAATTTTGTGCTGTAACATCGCAAACTGGTCAGCACTAGTACTATACAACTATAGTGATAGCGCAGCTCAAATTCACACTTGTCATTTTATTATGTCATTTTTCCAGTTTTTCTTCTCGGATGTGTTGAAGTCTTTTATAACAGTTTTAACAACATTATGTGGTAAAGACTTCCAAACATCAGTGAAGGGAAGTGTAAAAAACAAATATACAGTTAAAACTAGAAGTCCTGTCACGAACTGTATTGAAATTCCAGGGTTTCAAAACCCCATAAGGCGAGATAGAAATCAATACGGCGGTGGCATCGCAGTGTACTTCTCTAATCATATTTATGTAACCCTTTACCTAACATGAAAAGCAGACGACACTTGCAAAAATAATTCTTGAATAACTAATTTTTTTCATTTTTTGTCTCAAAAACATAGGTTATGACCCCTCGTTGGAACGAGCTCGACGAGCTCGTTCCAACGAGGGGTCATAGCCTATGTTTTTGAGACAAAAAATGAAAAAAATAATGAAAATTAATTGGCGATTTTTGAGAATAGCGCTGGCCGGTTTTTGCCGTTACGTTGGGTAAAGGGTTAAACCACTGCAAACACTGCAATTCGACGACGATATCTTATGGTTTGAGGTTGGAAAGGTGTCCCGGTTTTTGCTTTGCGTCAGATATAGATCCGAAAAGCGCTGCTTACCCAATTACTGGGACTTACTTGCTGACAAGATTGATGAGGCAATATCTATTGGCTCGTCTATTGTAATAGTTGCTGACCTAAACTGTGACCTCTTTAAATCGACAGGGCATTTACAAAGTTTAATAATAAGATTTAGTCTCGTAAACGTCATTGATGGACAACTCGAATCACACACAGCAGTCAGACATTACTTGGCCCAGTCCTCCTTAGCGACACCATCGAGGTAAGCGACTCAGGTACTGTGGACTATGGTCTCTCTGACCACAAAGCCACATATGTCGATATTTTGGTGACCCGGCGACTTGATATAGCTACACACAGAATAGTGTGGAATTATAAAAATGCTGATTCTGAGAAATTAAATAACCTGTTTAGTGAAGTCGTCTGGGACCGCCTCATATGTGATCCTGACGATATTGATGCATCCGTCCAAAACTTCAATTCCGTATTTCTTCAGCTGGCAGCAAATTGTGTTCCTAAATACAAAACAACTATATGAAAAAATGATAAACCCTGGTTCGATGGCAACCTCAGGAAGACAATACGCCAGAGAGATCGAGTCAGAAGTAAAGCCCCAAAATCCAATAGCATACCTTCATGGCAGCATTATAAGTCTTTACGAAATACAGTAAACAATGTGAAACGAGTTACCAAACGAAATTATATCGACAAACTAGATGAGTCTCTCACTATACACTCATGTCCTGGACAGTTCTGGTATATTGTTAAAAAAAATTGAACAGTTTCACAAATGACTCAGCAATACCTCCCCTCCAGCTGCGATCTAGTCACAGATTTAAAGTAATTAATGATGATAATGAAAAAGCTAACATTCTAAATAAATCATTTTTAGAAAATGTCAATTTGGATTCTTCAAATAGAAATCTTCCTCCTTTTGAGGCGAAATGTTCCATCCTTTTATCTGACATTAACTTTACGGAACAGGAAATATCCGATATTATAAAATCTTTACCGGCCAAAAAGACTAGCGGACATGATGGCATTGGTCACAGATTACTGAAGGAAAGTAGCCATAGTATATATAAACCTTTGTTCCTTTTGTTTGGAAAGTCGCGATTGGAAAAAAAAGCAAACGTAATTCCTTTATTAAAAAAGGGTGACCGTTCTAATTTGAACAATTATCGGCCTATATCGCTGTTGCCATGTATTGCGAAGGTGATGGAAATATCTGTCTTCAAGCATGTGCATACCCACTTTCAAGTCCACTCGCTTTTCTACAAATATCAGTCTGGTTTTCTTCCACAGAATATTACAGTTTACCAGCTCATATAAATTTACCATAGCCTGTACAGTGCAGTGGATCAGAAATTATTTACATGTGATGTATTCTGTGATATTTCGAAGGCTTTCGACAGCGTTTGGCACGGAGGGCTTATTTTTAAGCTGAAACAGTATGGAAAAACAGGGAAACTGCTACAATGGTTTGAAAATTATTTGAGTAATCGACAATAGCGTGTTAGGGTAAACAATTGTTATTCGGAGTACAATACTGTCTCTGCTGATGTGCCTCAGGACTCAGTGCTTGGTCCGTTTCTCTTCTTAATATATATAAAAGATATACAGATAGCTTGGAATCACTGACGAGATTGTTTGCCGATGACACTTGTCTCAGCAACAGTGCTCTCTCCACACTGGACATATCCAGAGTCGTAATCGACGATCTTTCTATAATAAATGGTTGGGAGCATAAATGGCTCGTCAAATTTAATGTTGCGAAAACGAAATCTGTATTGTTTACTTTAGCTAGAGATTTTAACTACCCTGATATAGTCTTCGCGGGAACGTCACTCCAATTTGATGCTGACCACAAACACCTTGGCCTTACCATACAATCTAGTTTATCTTGGGATAATCAAATATCTGAAAACTGTAGGAGAGCGTCCGCAAGGCTTTCCCAGATAAGAAAACTTAAATACTTAATGAACCGAAATACGCTTGAAAAGGATGTATGTTTCGTTTGTTTTACCAATTCTTGGATATGCTAGCCCAGTCTGTGACTGAACCAGTGCCTTTAATCTGAAACGCTTGGATGACATACAATGCGATGCCGCGCGAATTATTTCAGGGTTGTCAAGATCAGTTCCACGAGAACAGTTACTGTTAGAAATGGGTTGGCACCCACTCCGAGACCGCAGGTACATTAAAGAATGAATGTGTATTTTTATCGTATCATCTATGGTATGGCTCCCGAATATTTAAGAGATCTTCTTCCTCCTCGAGTTGGTGAATGTTCACAACTTTACCTTAGAAATATGTCGGATTTCTGGCCCTATAACGTTCGAACAGAAGTTATGAAACGCTGATTTATTCCCACATGTGTGACGTTATGGAATGCCTTGCCAACCTCAGTAAGAAACAGTAATACATTAATGGAATTTAAAACGAAAATAACTCCAGCTGTTCCAAAACCACAGCGGTACTTTAACATTGGGAATAGAAAGTTAAATATTATCCACAGTATGATCAGAAATTATTGTAGTGACCTGAACGCAAGTTTAACAACTACATAACAGATACTCCCTTTTGTGATTGCGGACCTCATATAGAAGACGCACATCACTTTTTATGGTGTGCATTTTCTATACATGTAGTTCTATCAGAGTATAGTTTTTTAACTCATTGGAGCGGTTTCGCATAAGCACGATAGATAACATTTTGTATGGTATACCGTCGATAAAATATTTTGAAAACGTGGTCATCTTTAGAGCGACTCAAAAATTTATCCGAGATTCGGGTCGCATTAATTAATGTTCGTACGGTGTTAACCGCTTTGTGTCACTGAATTTGGGGACTTAGTTTATCTCTGTCCTTCGAGTTCCATAATGTGTAATATACGTTTACTGGTTTCTTCTTTTCTTCTTCCTTCCTTCTGACTCTTTTCTTTTCTCATACTTACTTTTCTCTCTCCCTTCCAGGTTTCTTTTCCAAAATGCACACTTCCTTAGCACTCTTTACCTTGTAAATTCGTTTAAATAGTAACCTTGTTTCATCATTGTTTGTGCCGCTATTGTAATTGAACTTTGCTGTTATTGTTTCTGGCTGAAGAGGGGCTACTAAGTGTTAAGCACCTGTCCTCTAATCCACTTTGCTATTTTTGCAAATAAAATATGTTTGAACTAAACTGTACGCTTGTGTAGACTTAATCGCGCGTAGGAATTGCCATATCGAATGACATCCAAAGCACGGTAGGTTCTCCTGGTTACTCATAGAAAACAAATGCAATGTTTCTGCCAAAGGACGTCCGGGTTACCCGGAGGTCCATTGGCTGAAACATTGCTTGTGCACAGGCCATATTACAGAATTTGATAGCCTTACTATGATCATAACGCGTAGATTAACTCACAGATCGACGCGCTATTTGTGCGCATTTCATAAAGGACATCTAGTTTTAACTGTAGGTTTTTCGGCTGAGTGCTTGTATTGTGATATAGGATATAGGAGGGGTGGCTTTTTGAATCTCCCTCTACCCCAGGACTATTGGGGAAGGTAGTGGTTTACATAAATCTATTTTTACAAGGCAGATTGTGCTGTTGGTATTTCACAGAGAGTATTTGGAGTTTCTGGAAGCTACACTTGTCCAAGATGGGAATTTCCTCTCATCAAAAGCCTTATTTTTGCCAATATAATTATATCATTTGTTTACAAACTTTGTCAAAAATACTAATTTTCAAAACAAGAAAGCAGTATTGTCTGGTGTTTGGCCACTCAAAGATCAATGCTGGTAGATTTCGGTGCAGTGTTTCAAAGGATTTTTTTTAAACTATTCTTTTTCTTCACGGCTGCTTAAGAAAGTAGATTGCATCATTTTCGAATACAAACTTTTCAAGGCTGGTACTTTAATTCAAATATTTTATACCATTATACCTAATATATGATATATAACAAAGGAAGTTTCAAAATAGGCAGAATGCGACCCGCATCAAATTCTAGTCGACTCCCCTACTGCAATATTCTTGTCGAAAGGCGATATTAATTTCATTGTCATTTGCATGACAAATATTAAATATGTCACAGGAAATATGTCTTGGCAAACATTATGAGTAGTGGAATAGTTGACAGCCTCGAAGAATTAACACATAGCCGCTAGGACTTAACACAGATTTATAGATACCCAGATTTTATGGTATGGCCACACACAAAATTTACTATACGAATTCACGAAGTGGCCAGACCGAAAAATCAAGATAAAAAATTCTGGGATTATAGACGCAAACTTTTAAGACCAAGGCAGTCCACTTGGAATTCCAATAGTAAATTGTAGTATCTGACTGCAAAATGTTAATGCAATACTGTCAGTGTCCACTACTTTTGTGTATTTCCTGAAAATATCGGGAAATATGTGTGAAGCGTGTTTGACATATTGTACATATATAATTATCATTTACTTTATAATATATTGTACATATATAATCATTATTTACTTTATCAGATATTGTACATATATAATTATCATTTACTTTATCATATATTCTACATATATAATTATCATTTACTTTATAATATATTGTACATATATAATTATTATTTACTTTATCAGATATTGTACATATATAATTATTATTTACTTTATCAGATATTGTACATATATAATTATTATTTACTTTATCTGATTTTACTTAACTATTTTATGGTCAGATGGAATTTGATAATCATTATTTCCCTAATTTTCTTTGTTATCAGCCACAGGCAGACGACAGTTAATTAATAAAGTAGAATTATTTTTGCCTTTCAGTTGGCATCCAGGCTAGTCAATTCTGTGATGAGGGATGGGAGTTGAAGGGAGCACTATGTTATCCAAAATGCAAAGCGGGTTACTATGGAGTCGGACCCGTATGTTGGGAGAGCTGTGCAAAAGACTACCATGATGATGGTTTGACTTGTCGCAAAGGCTGGCATATCTATGGCAAGAAGGCATACGGAAGAGGTGTTGGAAAAATTCCAAACAGAGTTGGATAAATCTAGATCCGTCAGTCAGTTTCAGCTATTTATTTAAAATGACTTTTGAGATACATTAAGTGTAAAACATCGAAAATAGTGATTAAATGTATCAAAATAAAATGCTTTCATCAACTTTATTTTTATTAGTTCTATTTAGAGTGAAGAAATAGATGTAGTAATCATGAGCAGGAGGGATTAGAAATATCACGCTAGCATATGTCGAGTAGTGTGACTATCCGGATAATAGCATATATTTTGTAAAAACCACATGATGAGTGGTTCACTAACTGGATAATAACATATGTTAGGTGAAAAGAAAACACATGCCAAGTTGTGTTACCATCAGGATAATAACATATCTTATTATGCCTCGCGTCTGTGACATCGTTCCTCCCAGGAGACATGATAACAAAGGAATGTAAGCTCCACTTCCATTGATCAGCGTCGATTACGCATACTCTGTTCAGAATTTCTCAACAACAAACGCTGGCGCCGTATCTGTTTAACTTTTCTCGTCACTGATAGACAATTTAACTTCAAACAATTAGTTCAAAAGAATGAGAAATATTAAAAACTCACAGGTTCACCACTTTAGTGAATCATGAATATGACTTCAATCAATTATATTTCCACAAGTTTATCATTACTCCTTGACCTCAGCGCGTCTACGCCCTCAAGTTCAAAGTAAATTGTTTTACTACGTTTAATTCTGACTACTGTCGTCGTCCAATAAACATGAATTTATATTCCAGTTTATCACTTATCACACAAGCATTAATAATGAATTTTAACATGAATAGCATTATGCAGATGAAAATACTGACATTTGGTGATATCGAAAACCCAAAAGCGACGACACTTGTGACATGTCATTTTCGAATTTGGTGATCTGAAAAGTGGCACTGTAGTGGCACTATCCGGATTTCAACATATCTTATGTTAAAAAGCACACGTCGTATAGTGTAACTATCCGGATAACAACACATCTTATGTTAAAAAACACACGTCGTGAAGTGTCACTATCCAGATAATAACATACCTTATGTTAAAAAAAACACATGTCTTGTTTTGGCACTATCCGGATAACAACATATCTTATGTTAAAAACACACGTCGTATAGTGTTACTATCCGGACAACAACATATCATCTTATGTTAAAAAACACACGTCGTGGAGTGCCACTATCCAGATAATAACATATATTATGATAAAAAACACATGTCTTGTTTTCGCACTCTCCGGATAACAACATATCTTATGTTAAAAACACACGTAGTATAGCGTCACTATCTGGATAACAACATATCTCATGTTAAAAAACACACGTCATGGAGTGTCACTATTCAGATAATAACATATTTTATGATAAAAAACACGTCGTATTTTGGCACTATCCGGATAACAACATATCTTATGTTAAAAAAAAAACACACGTCATGTAGTGTCCCCATCCGGATAATAACATATCCTATGTTGAAAAAAAAACACATGTCGAATAGAGGACAATGGGTCAGCATTACGACTCAAACACATGATGAGTAGTGTCAACACCCGTACAATAACATATCTTATGTTAGAAGAAACACATGTAGTGTAGTGTCAGGACGCTGATAATAACATATCTTCTGTAAAAAAAACACATGCCGAATACAGTCACTATCCGGATATTGAAATATCTTGTGTAAAAACACAAAAGTTGGATAGAGCCAGTCTCCGGATAATGACATATCTTCTGTAATAAAAACACATGTCGATTAAAGTCAGCATCCGGGTAATAACATATCTGATGTAAAAGAAACACGTCGAATGGAGTCACTTTCCAGATAATAAAACATCTAATGTGAACAAAACCACATTTCGAATAGCGCAACCATCCGGATAATCACATATCCAGTGTAAAAAACACACCACGAGTAGTGTCACAAGCCGGATAATGACATATCTTATGTGAAAATTAGATCACATCCATTGGAACTGGAGGTTGGAGCTCCTTCATTTTCATGTTTTAAATTGAAAAAAGAAGCCTACATTTCCTAAAATATACAGTTAACATGAAGCACCACTGGAGTAGAATACAGGATTTTGTATCAATAATTGCCCAGCAGCCCTACCCACGAATGGCACAGTACGCTAATTGTTCGACCTTGTATTTGGGGGGTTGATAAACAAAGCCACCTTCTCCGCTTGATTGTTTGTGCAAATGCAGCTTACTTTATAGGATTATACTGCTATCGTTGTAGGGATGCATGCATAGTTTGAAAACTGGACATCACAATTTTGATATATAACGATAGAAATGATGTTCTTGTGATGATAACCTCACAAGCTGCAAACAATACCAGAGTGCTCTATACGTCTGACGTCTAATCTCACCGGTAGCCCTGCTAAGTGTATGGAGGGTTGGAGGTTTGTTACGGACAGGCATTGCGAAATGTTGGATTTAATCACGGAAAACACAAATAATGTCACAGTCCAACTGTGTGACTTGTGAAACACACTACAGCGAATCTGCGAGGGGACCGAACGGATTACTGACAGACGAACTGCCGTCCGACCAACAGATGACCCGACACAATTGCGGACGGATACCCTTAGCGCCCTACTGTCGGACGAACAAAAGCGCGGAGGTACATAATTATGACCTAATGTCATTACATTACATAGCAGATCATATTCATCCAAGATTGAGAATCAGCCAACAACAATAATGATCTTCAACTTCTGATGTATTAAATACTTTATGCTATTAACCAATAGACGTGTCATGTTACAGCGAACGGACCAGTCACAACACATCTCAACATGACTGTATCGCAGCATAAGTTAGTCGCCTCTAAATAGTGATGATAAATTTCACTCTCTGACATCTCAAAGTTGAATCATTGGCCATAATGTGATGAAGCCTCGGAACGGTGTGACCAAAATCGTTATAATGTGACCATATCTCACTTAAATGTTACCCGCCAACCCTCGCCGCAGCAAGACAATTCCTCACCTTGGTATGGCCAATTCATGCCACAATGTGACCAACTCTCACCACAATATGACCAACCCTAGCCACAATGTGACAAACTATTGTCCTAAATGCGACACTTCTCGCAACAATATGAACAATTCTCTCCACAATATGACCAAATCTCCCCACAATGTGACCAAATCGCCACAGTAGGTCAAACTCTTGAGAAAAGGTGACCAACTCTCCCAAGAATTTGATCAATTTTAGCCACTGTGTCCGGGTAAAACGCTCGATCGATTATCTTGGAAAACAAGAAATCCGTGCAACGAAAGTAAGTCAGAACAAGTTTAGCTTGAGAATATTTATTTGTTCTACCATTATCATATTTAAGATCATCAGTGACTTCAGAAGTTGGGTTGACCGTGTACCACTAAACTCTCTATATATGGATTTCTGAAACGTTTACTGATCACATAGCATGCATATATCTATAAACAGAAATGCATTTTTCAGTTCTTTTTGTTCATGACACAATCACCTTAAATTAATGAACGGCATCTCCACAAAAAGTCGTTTCCTGTTTTTTTTATATTTTCCTGTATATATGGATTTCTGAAGCGTTTAGTGATCACATACAGAACAGTTCCTTATATGGGGCCATGGTTGGACGGTGAGGGCAATTGTTTCCATAAAAAAAACATTATTCAACGACATCACAAAATCTTGAACATTTTCAATTTTCCTGCGCCTTGCGACCGTCGATTGCTTTATAAAGATGATGTGTGAATTTTTATCAACAATCTATGTTGAATATTTGAATTGTCGTTTGATAAAAACATGGTATGACTATCTTCCTTAATTTCCAGTGGCCGTCCATTAAGTCTCTTAGAAGAAGAGGGGAGGGGAGGGGAGGATTAAAGGTAGCTATTCCATACAGTTTAATTGTTTCCCTTGATTTTTAATGGACCACATTATACGTCCTTTCAAATGGGTGGTTGTCTGAGTCGGGGTGGGTTTGCTAGGCTGTTAAAACAGAAAGCAATCGGACTCAGTGCACAGCAACCTATTTGCGTTCATTTTCACTTAACCCGGTTGATTTGGATTGGTTTTTAACATAACTGAATTTAGAGAGTTGGCTGGTTAATAATTTACAACCTGTCTTTTGATCAATGAATAAAAGCCATGGGCTCAGGCATACCCAGAAGACGAGAGATTTGTTTTTCTTTGGAAGCGATTTGCGTGAGTTTATCACAAGGGCGCAGTTTGATAATAAAAACAATCATATTCATCCTCAGTTAGCGGTTTCAAATGAGACGGAAATGCAAATTAAAAAAATGTCAGTGGCGACAGTGAAAGAGAAGACTTTGTGTAATCATGGCGATGATAACGTAACGTTAACGTGGCCAAAATATGGCTGTAAATGTGATTTGTGTTCAGAGATGTATTGAAACCTTTTGAGGAACTACATTTATTTTATTTTCAAATAATGAATCAAGTGACATCTATATTTAACGATGGATGATATTAATTAGGAAATAATGGAAAAAGAAAAATTAAAATGTCTCATAAACGATGTTTTAATTTTTATTTCCATTAAAGTTTACTAGCAGTATTAATATACCTTCTCAAAAAGTATAGTAAAAGTAGCATAAAAACATACTACAATAATGGAATAACAAAAACCTGAAAACACTACACAATTGTGAGGGATGAAAAAAATAGTATAAATTTCTGTAAAACCGGGTGGCTGGATGCCAAGGCGACCATTTTAAGGAAAGCTGCTAATGACAGAGTGCTTCCCAGTATACCATAGGTCACATATTGTGATGAGTCAACATGTAATCACAGTTTAGACTGACATTTTCCAAATATATAGAGAGTAATCGCTTTACTGGGCTGGTTACGTGAAATAATTTATGAGAGGTGAGGGACGTTGTACAAACACGAGTAAGCGAATGCGCACGAGTGCTTTACAATATAGTCCCTCGCCTCGAACGAATTATTTCATGTAACCAGTGCAGTCAAAAGTTTACTCTGTTTATTTAATTATTAACGATAATTATATTATTTAACCCCTTACGAAACGTAACGGCCAAAAACGGACAGCGCTATTCTCAAAACTC
The DNA here is from genome assembly GCA_031216915.1 of Pictodentalium vernedei. Taxonomy (NCBI): domain Eukaryota; kingdom Metazoa; phylum Mollusca; class Scaphopoda; order Dentaliida; family Dentaliidae; genus Pictodentalium; species Pictodentalium vernedei. The sequence continues at coordinate 63,752,500 of CM062295.1, read as the reverse complement.
GCCAATTAATTTTCATTATTTTTTAATTTTTTGTCTCTACAACATAGGTTATGGCCCCTCATTGGAACGAGCTCGACGAGCTCGTTTCAATGGTGGTCATAACCTATGTTTTTGAGACATGAAATGAAAATAATAGTTAATCAAGAATTGTTTTTTCGCAAGTGTCTTCTGCCTTTCATGTTAGGTAAAGGGTTAAAAAAGGCAACAAAAAAACCCCAAAAAACAAAAAAACAAACAATGAAATCCCCATTACACTATCGGCAAAGCGTCTTCGTTTGCGCACACGGATACATGACTCAATTGTTATTTCCATAATTCACTTGTGAAGTTTTCGTTTATGATCAAACCCGGAAATATCAGTAAATCACACTTTGGAAAGTATTCAGTGGCGGCGCCAGAAATTTTTTTTTGTGGGGGGGGGGGGGAACTGGGGGGGGGGGAGCAGACTCCCATGAAGGGGGGCAAATACGTAAAGGATCATATCATTACTTTGTTATGAGGTAGTCCAAACTTGGACCCAAAGTCCGTAATATACTTTTTTGGTTTGGTACGTCCTGTGGACGTACCAAACCAAAACATTATATTACGGACTTTGGGTCCAAGTTTCGACTAAATGTAATGGCATTTAGCGGTCCTCCTTTCAAAAAATCCTGGATCCGCGTCTGGTGGGTCTGTGCGTGAGAGAGAGAGAGAGAGAGAGAGAGAGAGAGAGAGACTTCAAATAATTGAACAGTGCAAGGGAGATAATGCCCGTCTGTCATAATGTGAAATCCATGAATTTTTTTAGACAAGGGATATGGATAGACATGCCTTTGTTGGCTCATAACTTAATTATAACTTATAAGTATCTGCATCCGAGTCTTTAAATCTCTACTGCCTGGATGTGTTAATCGGCTAGCCTGAGGCTTTGGGCTAAGGTTGTATGGGAAATTATTGGGAATAAAAAAAGAGAGGGGTGTGTGTGTGAGAGAGAGAGAGTGACTGAATGTGTTTGTATGTGAGGGTGGATGGAAATGCATGCGAGATGGTTGGGGGGGGGCAACTGGGGGGGGGGCAAAGCCTTCGTTTGGGGGGGGGGGGGCAAATGCCCCCATGCCCCCCCCCCCGTAGCGCCGCCACTGAAAGTATTAAATAAACAGTTCACCGCAAAAAATGGATGATATGGCACTCACCCACATGATCATAGAGTAATATATAATTTTGTTTTCATCAGCCCACATGAAGGACATTTTAGCCTTTTTGCAAGACTCCGTTATTGTAGTGTATTTTCTATCCCACCTTTGGGGAACATCTAGACACTTAATAAACCTGCGATGGGAAAGTTTAATGAAATTCAAAAACAATTTACGGTGAGTTTTAGTTTTTAATTTTCATAATTTCTCACATAATATCATTCTTTAACAAATATATATGCTACATGATTCATTACTTGGCAATAAAATACATTTAAGTCATTTAAAAGCGTCCGTATAATTCTAAACAGGAATATTTTTTCAGCAACTTGTGGTCATGTTGCCATCACCTTAAATGAATCAACTGCATCTCTACAAAAAAGTCATATCTTGTTTCTATCTTCTCCTGTGGAAAATTTGTGAGAAAATGTATGTTGATTTTGACAAAATACCGATATAGAGGGACGATTTATGAACCTCATTTTTCCATCTAGTATACTGTGAACGTAACCGTCAAACACTGAATAGGGAACGTGTATATATTTCAAACGTATCAGAATTTTCATAAACTGAATATCCAATGTGGTACGAAACACAAGTAACGGCCACTGATCTCAGATCTGCTGTTACACATTTCTTCCCTACAAGTTTAAGATGTACGTTTAGCTTAGAGAAAAACATATACATATAAATTCCTCTTTGATAAATAAGACTCCTCAATAGAAGAAACGATTTATACAGTACAGTCAAGCCAGAAAATAAGCAGACTGTCATCTGCAAAATGAGGTCTCAAGAGGGTGAATTTGGTGAAGCTACCCTGCACAACAGGGTAGCATCACTAGATTTACCCTCTGTGAACCTCACTCTGAATCAGGGCCTCAATCCTAAACAGAAAGAGGTACCCAGAGGATAAACAGGCCCACTGTATGGTAGAGCAGTAGCAAATTCACCCTCTGGGAACCTCATTCTGCAAATGACAGATTGCTTATTTTCTGGACTGAGTACAGTCGCCGATTTTCGAAGGTAATCCATACATATCTAGTAAAATTCACGCACCCGTTTACCAGGTAAAAAATAACATCCCAAAGTTTTAATTGATGAATCACCGGGTTGTACCGGTAATGTTTTGAAGAGTATTCCTATAATTAGTGTTTGGAGACTAATATCATTTCGTCCGTGGAAATATTTCCCAGGCGCTGAAAGTGTCAAGTCCACGGCGGCTGTACTGTACTCCCACATTTTAATCCAAAATAAAATAAAACGCCACCCCGGTTAACCGCAGTATAATTATTAATAAATAAAACGCCATCCCGCTTAACAGCAATATAATTATTAATAAATAAAACGCCACCCCGGTTAACCGCAATATAATTATTAATAAATAAAACGCCACCCCGGTTAACCGCAAATAATTATTAATAAATAAAACGTCACCCCGGTTAACCGCAATATAATTATTAATAAATAAAACGCCAACCCGGTTAACCACAATATAATTATTAATAAATAAAACGCCATCCCGGTTAACCGCAATATAATTATTAATAAATAAAACGCCAACCCGGTTACCGCAATATAATTATTAATAAATAAAACACCATCCCGGTTAATCGAAATATAATTATCAATAAATAAAACGCCAATCCGGTTAACCGCATTATAATTATTAATAAATAAAACGCTAACCCGGTTAACCGCATTATAATTATAAATAAATAAAACGCCATCCCAGGTAACCGCAATATAATTATTAATAAATAAAACGCCATCCCGGTTAACCGCATTATAATTATTGATCATTAAACCATCTGAGCGATGTAAAATCTTTCATATTTTCATGTATACTGTCGAATATGGGCGCTTCTTAGAGGTTTGGAATGTGAGTATGTCTGTAAAATAATAAATTTAGTCCATCTGTCAAAAATTGTCACTCAAGTTACCGAAAGTTTTTGTCAGTACATAATAAGAACAGACAGCAGGTCATTACTCAAAGAACCATTTAATCAACAAGAAAATAATTAGGTCAGGATTGTATCGGAAAGGGGGTGCGGTGACGTTAAGTTAAGCAACGTCGAGCGAGCCCGGTCAGTCCTTGAGTGGGTGACCGCCTGCGCGATCGACTCGGACTCCCGCGTTATGTCCTTGGGCAAGGCACTTCACCCCTATTGTCCGCATGGGGGCACGATGGACTAAGGCTTAATGCATGTCGATGGCGCGCATGTCTTCAACCAATCTAACCCTGACTGTGCTACAATGCGGAGTTACGATGTTGGGGAGCTGGCAGCTGCTCGTCGTTGCTCGGTGGTTCTCTTCGGGTACCTCGGCTTCCTCCACCCGTACAATTGTCACCGACACGATATGACCCTGGCTATTAAAGTGTCGTTAAGCCCTAATAAATAAATAATATAGATGGCATCAGAACAGTTATGGAACTGACATTGATTGCGTTTTCTGTTTTGTGTCGTGCTTTTCGTCCTCCTGTTATCAACACGTTCAATATTGTTATTATTTTTAATGCAACAACAGGTAAAATGGGGTGGGGGGGGGGGGGGGGGATTTGGTGGTTTTGATGCTGATTCTTCTAAATGTGCTTTCAGATGAATCCCAATGTACAAATTACAGTGTCCGTTGTCTGGGCGTAATCCACGCGTGGTCATCGATGTCCACTCATACATTTACCAGGCAATTAACATCAGAGCTAATTTGTAATTAATGAAACACGGGCTTATATCCGATGCTTCATTAATCAAGTTTTTGATGATTAATCCTACAATAACTGTTTAGAATTTAATATTATTACGTCTACAGAAATACCGCCTTCCCGAGGAAAGTGACCAGTCCACGTCCGTCGTAGTGGATGTGGAGGTATATAGAATAAATGTCCAAAGTAGCTTGGTGTACCAAATCCTTGTCTCGAGTGGTAAAGTGGTGGTAACCGCGAGCTTTTTGAGCGCGGTTACCACCACTTCAGCACAGCGGTGAACATTTGGTACACCAAGCTACTTTAGGTCTATTTGATTTATTCCATGATCGTCGGATTATTAAGAGTCACTATTATTTTTCTCGATTTTACTGAACAGCAGCCGTACATACATGCGAATGTGTTTTGGCTTATATGAGCACCCGGGGTGATACTTCCGTTGTCAATTTTATCACCGAAACGAAATAGAAAAAGAAACAGGGCCTTTTTTATTTTAATGACATACTAACATACTATTTCGAGTTTTGGATGCTGTATTAACCCTTTACCCAACGCAGATGATATCAAAATTTATTATTTTAAATATCATTTTTTATTTTTTTTCAAAAAATTTCAACAAAACCATATCATGTGACCCCTCGTTGGAACGAGCTCGACGAGCTCGTTCCAACGAGGGGTCACATGATATGGTTTTGTTGAATTTTTTTGAAAAATAATATTTTTTCAACTGCTGAATTTGCATATTAATAATAATAACAATAAATACAGTTTAGAGCCATGACTCCACGCAAATGTGCTCTCAGGCTTTACAAAATTAAAAAATAAATAAAGTCAGCTCTGTGTTAATCATAAATTTAGAAGGACAATTTATGTATAGGTTTTACCGAATAAGTGCGTCTTAAGGTTAGTTTTGAAGGTCTGATATGTTTGTGGTGATTTCAAGTGATCAGGCAGATTATTCCAGAGAAGAGGTCCGGCAACGGAGAAGGCCCGATTTCCAGCAGTTACAAGGGTACTGGTCTTGTGACAAAGATTATTTGTGAAGGAGGATCTCAGAGATCGTGTGGGAACGTATCGTTGAAGTAATTTGCTGAGATATGTAGGGGCCAATCCATTTAGACATATATAGACAGTTACGATGATTTTGACATCAATGCGTTTTTCAATGGGTAGCCAATGAACATGGTACAGTAAGGGTGTTATATGACACGATTTCCTCCTTTTAAGAATCAATCGGACAGCACAGTTTTGGACAAGCTGCAGCTTATGTAGTAGGGACCGTTTACATCCGTACATTAAGGAATTGCAGTAGTCCAGGCGACTGGTGACAAACGCATGAACTAACTGTTTGGCGACATCCTCGTCAACCACGAGGGCGGATGCGGGCTTTTCGTTGGGTAAAGGGTTAACATGAAGCAATGCATGTTTGTTATTGTTTGGTGTCTTATGGGGGTAAACTCATTTATTTATTATTTATGTATTGGGTTTAACGGCACTTTAGCAGCCAGGGTCATATCATGTCGGTGAAAGTGTTACGGGTGGAAGCAGCCGGAGTACCCGGAGAGAACCACCGAACAACGACGAGTAGCTGTCATCTCTCAAACATGGTAACTCTAACCTCTGCACCGCGGAACAGGAAGAGTCAGATTGGTTGAAGACATGCACACCATCGGCGAGCAGTACGCCTTAGTACACAGCGTCTTCCTGCCCCCATGTAGGCAATGGGGGTTAAGTGCCTTCCCAAAGACACAACGCGGGAGCGCGAATCAGTCGCTGAAATTGTCACCCATCCAACTACTAACCGCACTAGACGTTGCTTAACTTCGGTGATCTGACGAGAACTGGTTACCGCGACGCCACCACGCCCCCAGTAAACTCATTTAAAACGTAATAAATAATTGTCGCGTTCATTTCATTCTTCAAGAGGAGACGTGCGATAAATTTAGACAAGTTTGCATTCAGGTCGACGTCACCAAAGGTCAAATTGGATGTAGTTCCACTGTAGGTGTCAATTTTAACTAATGAAATCCCATTGCTGGCGTTTTCACCACGGTTCGTGTGTAAAGCTAAAATCTAAGTTGTAAGCTTTTTATATATAAAATATATTTATACATAGATGTGGAATCAAGTTTAGCTATTCGTTGATACCTATACAACCTAGTTTACAGGACTTCCACTGTAGGCGTTAGTAATCACCGAGACATAGACAAGTTTAGCCATTCGTTGATACCTATACTGCCCAGTTTACAGGACTTCCACTGTAGGCGTTAGTAATCACCGAGCCATAGATGTGGAGTCAAGTTTAGCCATTCGTTGATACCTACATTTATACTGCCCAGTTTACATGACTTCCACTGTAGGCGTTAGTAATCACCGTGACATAGATGTGGAGCCAAGTTTAGCCATTCGTTGATATCTACATGTATGCAACCCAGTTTACAGGACTTCTACTGTAGGCGTTAGTAATCACCGTGACATAGATGTGGAGTCAGTTTAGCCATTCGTTGATACCGATGCAGCCCAATTTAAGGACTTCCACTGTGGGCGTTAGTAATCACCGAGACATAGATGTGGAGTCAAGTTTAGCCATCCGTTGATACCTATACTGCCCAGTTTACATGACTTCCACTGTAGGCGTTAGTAATCACCGTGACATAGATGTGGAGCCAAGTTTAGCCATTCGTTGATACCTACATGTATACAACCCAGTTTACAGGACTTCTACTGTAGGCGTTAGTAATCACCGTGACATAGATGTGGAGTCAGTTTAGCCATTCGTTGATACCGATGCAGCCCAATTTAAGGACTTCCACTGTGGGCGTTAGTAATCACCGAGACATAGATGTGGAGTCAAGTTTAGCCATCCGTTGATACCTATACTGCCCAGTTTACATGACTTCCACTGTAGGCGTTAGTAATCACCGTGACATAGATGTGGAGCCAAGTTTAGCCATTCGTTGATACCTACATGTATACAACCCAGTTTACAGGACTTCCACTGTAGGCGTTAGTAATCACCGTGACATAGATGTGGAGTCAAGTTTAGCCATTCGTTGATAACGATGCAGCCCAATTTAAGGACTTCCACTGTGGGCGTTAGTAATCACCGTGACATAGATGTGGAGTCAAGTTTAGCCATTCGTTGATACCTATACTGCCCAGTTTGCAGGACTTCCACTGTAGTCGTTAGTTATCGAGTCCTATCAGTAGAACAGAATTAATGTTTATCACAATAAATGAGTTCTGTTTTACTTTCCGGGGTTACCTCGTGGAACGAATATGGTAAATCAATTTGTATTTGGGAATTATATTCAAATAACATGATTTTTTTATTAAGCGATATCTAAGAGTACTGTAACCCCCCCCCCCCCCACCCCCACCCCCACCCCCCAATCCATCACTAAATTGCTGGGATAAAATTTATGTCATAGGCTTTCCGTTATTGTAGAATAACGATGGTATAAAATACATATATACGACGAGCTCGATCATAACCTATGTTTTTGAGACAAAAATGGAAAAAAATTAATTGGCGATTTTCGTGATTGGCGCTGGTCGGTTTGGCCGTTACGTTGGGTAAAGGGTTAAAGTTGTGAAATACTACTTAGGAGCTTTTTCGGTTTTGCATGTCTTGTTTTTTCGTTATTTTCAGACCGCCTATTGAAATCAGTTGAACAACCGTTTCGTCGGCCTGTCGTTTACCTTGACTGATTTTTTATTCGCCTACATCACCACACACTAAACAGATAAAACTTATTTCTGGTATTCATGTGTAACCTCTTCATGATTACGTGTGTTTATTGGGGCTTACCGACACTTTCGACATCAAAGGTCACGTCACGTCACCGTCACGTCACCGTCTTTCGAGTGGAGGAATCATGAGTACTCAGAAAGAACCACCAATAAATGGTGAGCAACTGTCAGGCTCTCCAAATTACTAATTCTACACACGAAGAAATAGCAGCAGTTGAAATACTGCACTAATGCGATGAAATTTCAAAATCGCTTCTCGGGACACATTTTTTTTTGCAGATTCCATGAATCACAAATCGTATTTCATCCCCCACACCCGTCCCCGCATTTGAAACTAGCTCATCGGGTCCTGCGAAGGTCTGTGTCTTATCAATAAGGTCACAAGCATTGGCTCATATTTACTGATGGATTGGGAAGATCATGCTTCACGCCTTTTTAATTGATTGATATAACCCCAGAGCCGTAAGATTAAATTAACACTGGTCCAGTTGTTGCGGTGGACAGGTTGTGCTTTATTAACACAATACCCAATAAAGTCATGAGACTACAATCATTACCAACGCAACTTACAAAGCACCATCGATAGGGATACCCGGCTTAAAAAAGAATTGTACAATGGAAATCATTTGAGACAATATTAGTTTTTCCCAATACGTGTGAACGTTTCATTATTATTCTCCATGCAAACTAATTTAAAAATAAGAAAAAGGCATTTGAATATAAGAGTTTGTCTTTAGTTGTGTGCTATAATTAGTGAAATAGGAATAATCAATTTATTTATTTATTTATTGGTGTTTAAGGTCATATATTTCTGCACAATGGCTAACCATGACCGTGACAGTTTTTACGGGTGGAGGAAGCCGGAGTACCCGGAGAGAACCACCGAGCAACGGCGAGCAACTGTCAGCTCCCCAACGTACCAACACCACACAAGCAGCGTTAGCATTGGTTGAAGACAGGTGCACAATCGACGTGCAATACGACTTAGTACACAGCGTCACCGTTCCCCCACGTGGGCAGTGTTGCCGCATGTGGGATTCGAAACGAGGACCTCTCGGCTTGCAGCCTGCATCTCTACCAACTGAGCCACCGCGCCCCCTAGGAATCATCAAGTAATTATTGTTTCTGGACTAACAGCTTTCAGAGATACCAGTCCTTAAACTTGTAGATAACTGATTACTTCCATACAGGGTTAAACAAACTATTGCATTTGAATTTCATTATTTTTCCACTTCGCCCCTCTACACAGCTTCTCATTGGCCACCTAAGATCTGGGGTGGGCAGGGGGGGGGGGGCAGGGGGGTATAACGCTAAGTGTATTCCAAAATTCAATACCTGACTATAGATTTAGACACTGTGATCGTCTTAACCCTTACACCATGAAAGAGTGAAGTTGTCAGTAAAGGATTAAAAATTTACCTTATCTAGTCTTAATTGCGGGTAGGAAATGCGCGCAATTGCCATTCGAAACAAACGTCACATCCAAAGCACGGCAGGTTCTATTGGTTATTCATTGCAAACACAGACAATGTTTCTGCCAATGGACCTCCGGGTTATCCTTACTATGGTCATAACGCGTAGATTAATGCACCTATCGACGTACTCTTTGTGCGCATTTCATGACAGGACTTCTAGTTTTAACTATTCTGTAAATTATAGGTTATAGGTTTCCTTGTAATGCTCTCTACCCCTTTTTGTGCATTTCAGCGGATATTGTGTTAGTGACATTTAATTTATAGGAAAAAAGGAAAGGTTCGAAGGCTCACCTGAATTATCCACATCCGGTGCGGGTTCATTATTGCACTAGCTTATGCTAATGCTAATCATTTACAAAGGGGTCAGTCGAATTAAATTAACTTTATATAATATTCTTTATAATTTAATAGAAAAAGATGCAACTTGTGTCTTCTACAATTTTATTCAAGAATCGAACACAATCCATCGATACTTAAATTGTTTTATCAGTAATAAGTGTCACTGGATGACATTCTTCACAATAAAAATATACTATAAAATTTTAACTTCCCTCGCCCTGGCTGATTTAATCCAATCCTCTATTAAAATATACTAAGAGTTTAGTATGTGCTGTATTTATTTATTTAATTAACCTGAATCTGTTTGTAAATGAGAACATATTAACCATGTTTGTCCCTATTTCCCTGTAGATTCTATCCTGTGATTGGTCAGAATGCCTTAGACAAAAAAGGATGCGCCCAATATCCAAGGAATATGAGAGCGTGCAACATCTAGGGTTTTAGCGCACGTGAAACATCGCGGTTATATGGTTTCAATGAAAACTTTTCGCTTCCGCTCGCCTCATTACAAACATCGAACCAAAAACACGAAAATAGTCACAAATATCCGATTTCCGACAATACAATCATAAAAATAAAATAAGAGCAAATAATTCGTCCCCTGAGTACCAATGTGTACTATAATCCAGTAGGCACATAGCATACATAGGAGCTCAGGGGACGATACATGTGTGTCAACAAAACGCTGTTTACTCGTTTCCTTAACGACCCAAGGGATGTAACTCTAGCGATTATAAAAAAAAAAAAAATATTATCACGAATTTGGTCCAAATGATTGTGGAGCTGAGAAATGGGTCCACAAATTTATTTCCACTAAGTTGTATTGTGTTTCAAACGGGACAAAAACGTTATCTCCGCCAACTTGTATGGTATATGGAGATTTAATACCCGGATGTCCCATTTAAACACCTCGCCTGCGGCTCGGTGTTTAAAAACCGACATCCAGGTATTAAATCTCCATATACCGTACATGTTGGCGTAGATAACTTATAATCACCTCTTGAGTGGTGCAACAAGGCGCCATTAGCATTTCACTCACAGTACAGCATTTTAATGTAGTGGTAAGTAACTAGTTTAAGTATTATAGACGATAAAGGAGTAAAAGGCCATTATTAATTCTTTGAACTCTAGTGGTATCTTTCATGCCAGCTTAATGACGGCAATTAGAGGAGTCCATATTCATTATTTGGGGTAAACCAATCAATATTTTCAACATGCAGTCTCGGGGCTGCACGCTGAAAATATGAATTGGGCTACACAATACATTTACCGAACAGCCATCCTATATAAGCACGTTATGACGCATCATGTTCCTGGTTGGAAAAGCGGCCGCTCAGGCGCAAAGGCGTAAGCTTAACCGTTTGAACCTAGAGGCCGTTTATGCCTGCCAGGAACATGATATGTCATAACGTCATTATATAAGATGGTTGTTAAGTGAATGTGTGGGGTCGACCAGTCAGGGCTGCACGTTGAAAATATTGATTGTTCGACCCCAAATAAAGAATATGGATTCTTCTAATTGCTGCCATTGAACTGGCATGGAAGATACTAGTAGAGTTCAAAGGGGTAAAATAGATAAAATGTCAACAAAGAACAATGATTATATCTTACTGTAGCCGATCGATACTTGATTGGCGTGAATTCTATCTCGACTGTGTCGTCAAACAGTAATTTTATAAAAAAAACTACGCAATGAAATAATAAACCACAAACCCTTAAGAGCTTTCCAAAGCCGCCAAATTTTGTTGCCAGACGCTGTCTGTTGGGTGCCAAGCAAAGCAGCCAAATTTTGGTGTCAAACGCTGCATTTTTGATGACAAACAAATTATTTTAGTGCAACCTGCACCATTGGCACTTGCTTACAAAATCCATTCCACTCGTTTTGCAGTTGAGCTAAATCTAAATCTGATATCAAGTGGACACACAAATATGTTGCTTGGTATAATGTGAAAAGTCATTCTCCAAATGGACAGAGGTTGATTCAGAAGAGACTGGTATTGATCTTATCTGAACTAGTTCCTGTCACATTGACGTTGTTTACATCCGCGTAGGTCACGCGTGCAACAATACAGACACTGTCCTTTCCATTGACATAACATTCGTTGCGGTGAGATTTGCTAATTTTGTCATGGGAAGAACAGAAACTTGCAAATTACTGGACAAACACATTCGCAAAGCACAGAGCCAAAGTGGACGCTTATTTCGTGTTGGTAGGTGTTATACTGATGCATAGCAAACGTTTCTTTTTGTAGATTTTAATAAACGAAAACAAGGCTGACCCGAGAGCCGTCTGTTGTTCTCATTTATCAAAAGTAACAAACCGAAACTTGGAGTTATTTTCTACTGATGTCACAGGTGTTTTCTCGAAAATTGCTTGCTTCATGATTGGAGTTTCCTTGTTCGTTCAATAACTTCAAGGAAGATTACTGTATCTAAAGTTGATTTTCATGGCAAAAAGAAGGTCAATGATGTTTACACAACGTGTAACACAGAGGAACGCTGAGTGTTATAGATCATACGAATCTTAATAACTTAGCGTGTTGGGCTGTTGTTGAGATTTGAACTTATGAAAAAGTGCAACACATGGCGTGATCCGTCGAGCTTAAGGTTATTTCGTAATGCTCAAGCAAAACACCGTAAGTGTACTAGTCACGCAATACAAGGCCATATTAATAGAGTTTTGTGCAGGCAAACTGCGAAAAGAGGGTTACATTTTCCTACATTTTGTCGTTTCTTTTTGTCACCATCCCGTTAAACTTTGAGGAGTTTCTTTGTTTTCTGAACATTTCCATGAGAAAACGCTAACTGAATCGTCAGAAAGGACTGTCATGATGTTCTTTAAAAGTTAAATGCCCACAACCATTGTTTAAAGTTCGTAACACGCTGAGTATTTTAAAAATAGTTTTCATCAAATAAAGTCATGGTTGCTACGAAGCATTCATGACTAGATTTGCTGAGCAATTCTCGACAATTTAAGTCAAGAAATCAATTGACAAAAAGTTGATGTAAGGTAAAGGGGAAAATTCTGTACAGAGTGCCCATAGTTTACTTGTATTAGAGGCAGAAGATTTTCTGTCCTTGGCTGGTATATCAAAAAAATGTCGCTCATGACTGGCCTGAAAATAGGCAGTCTGACATTTGCAGAATGAGATTCCCAGAGAGTGAATTTGATGCTATCCCATACAGTGGGCCAATTTATCCTCTGGGTACTTATTTCTGTTTAGGTTTGAGACCCTGGTTCAGATTGAGGTTCACAGAGGTTGGCGCAGGGTTGCATCACTAAATTCACCCTCTGGGGACCTCATTTTGCAGATGACAGTCAGCTTATTTTCTGGCTTGGCTCATGTTACTGAAACAGTCAAAGCTTCAAAGAAGTTAACTGACGTACAATTATATTTACATTACGTACAATTGTTATTTACGTGACTTAATAGCCATAAAAACAAGTAAAATTTATACATGTTGTATTGGTGAACAAGTCGAACAAAAACATTTCAACAATTTGTCTGTTCCACTCAGGACATATCCTTTCGACACAGGTAATCTTTCTTTGAAGTACCGACTTTACAACGCGCGGTTTCAAAGTCGTAATTCGGTTTCATCAGCTTCAGGCACTGCATTGTATTTGAGCTTGGTTCGCCGTTTCCCCATTTGTAATAAGGCAAAGATTGTCCCTTCCATGACGTGTAGTTGTTATTTTTCTTGTGGTCGTAACCATCAATGATGACAATTGCTACAAGAAATAAATAAATAAAACCGAGATTACATGAAGTTATTGTCTATTTTGTTATCATGAATCATGGACGGATCGAGAGTTGGGGTACACATCCGATGCGCGACCCTCCTAAATTTTGTAACTCAATTCTTTTCAGAGACACTGGTACCAGGAGACACGGTCACATGGACACCCATTCTCGCGAATATTACCCTAGCTCATATATACAACTATAGCCCATGCGCATGTTTCCTATGAATCGTTAAATAAGTTGGCTTCGTTTTTAAGTCAGTTTTCCCATGATGGTAACCATCAATTATGAGCAATGTGGCAAAAAAGTAAAATAAAAATTAAAATATAAATTAAAAAATGAAATTTAATAAAAAACATATATTTCATGATTCCAATCATTGTCGGTGTTATTACGGGAATAGGGGACTGATGACGCGTTCACAATTTGTGACTTTGTCGTTTTTCTTTTACCTATCAGAAGTTACGTTCACACGTGAAAATACTTGTCACTGTTAAAATCGAGATGATTAATACAAAACCCTCAAGCGCCAGTCAAATGAATAAACGACACTGATGCTATCATTGCTTGGTGCTAGTCTAGCTTCCAATAGTACATCGCATATTTTTATATTCAAGCGGATGAAATATTTCCATGTGCTCGGGAAAGCTTTTCCTGCCAGCTGAAATGTTCCGTACAATTGAGTATAAAACATCAAAAGCATTCACCTTCTTTGAATCAACGGAAGACATTGTTCTCAACCGAGACTTACCTATCAAATTGTTGATGACTTTACCAATACTATTAGATGCGGCTGTTTACTAAATAATTATGAATGAAGACTCACCACAGTCGCATGGTTTATTAATACACGGCATAGTCGCATTCATGGTATTAATATGTTGATTTTTTCAAGGCGAATCAAATACTTCTTTATTGGAATGTCTATAACAGCCATAACCGGGACATGAAACAATATCTGCAGTAATAATGTTTGAGTAAGTGAAAGAAATAACTCTAAGAACTACAGAATCTGATTGATGGACTTATAGCATTGTGTCTAGACCAAAACCGTACCTGTTAGAGTTAGACATGCCGCCAGACGTTCGGTGGCACTTTTGATACGATACGCGATGAGCTTTAGAAATATTACTTAATGTCGCTCCATCACCGGAAAAAAAGCTGTCTGCGTTAATGGTGATTCCTTCCATTGAATTATTAGTAGTTCTTTTGTAGCCATGGTCGGAGCTGATTGTTCTGAGATTTCCTCTAATAACGCTTCGATATGCTGGTAAATCAAAGGCTAGTTTCTAACAGTGTGTTATACAAGGATGCACAAACTGAAAATGTACCATAATCCCACAAAGGTGACAAAGGTGATGAAAAAAAAAAAAAAAAAAAAAAAAATGCATTATCCTTTTAGCCAAGATAACACCAATCCCGTTGTCAATTCTTTTGTCAGTTTTGTGTTCACTACAGTTAAAACTAGAAGTCCTGTCACGAGCTGTGCGCTTATCTAGGCTTAATTAGGCGTAGAGATTGCGCTCAATTGCCATATCGAACGACATTCAAAACACGGTAGGTTCTCCTGGTTACTCATAGCAAACACAGGCAATGTTTCTGCCAATGGACCTCCGGGTTACTTGGAGGTCCATTGGCTGAAACGTTGCTTGCGCACATGCATATGTACATAATTTGATTGCCGTACTATGGTCATAACGCGTATATTAGCGGGCAGATCGAGGTGCTATTTGTGCGCATTTCATGACATGACTTCTAGGTCTGTAGTAGAGTGCTCAATTATTTTTAGTCGTCAAACGTTGTTACAATTTCACTTCAAAGATAATATGAAGGACACTACAGTTAAAACTAGTCCTGTCACGAAGGAGTAGGAATCTTCCATGTTGCGGAACCTCCATATGGGCTTTGGACACTCTCCCAGTTAATGATCAGAAAAATACAATGTCTGTCTGCAGCAATATTCAGTTGATCCTCCTTTCCATAAACAAAACAATGATACACAGAATCATTGTTGCTGAACGATCGCAAGTGCTGCTTTTACTTTTTCCCTTTGATATGTTAATATGCATCGTTGTTTTTGTAGTAATCCAGTTTACTCGAACTACAGTTGCAGGGACATGGTTAGAGGGTATTCGTTCGGTCATCTACGTCCTCCGAATTTCCAGCTATACCCCTACGCTCACCGCTATTTCTTAAGGAAGTGATTTGCAGCTCCCACCCCTCTTGAGTGGAATTTTCCAACAGCAATATATGAATTGCCATCTCGTCGTGTGAGAACCGTAAGGTTCTCTTTTCTACTGGAATTTATAACCTTATGGTTCTCACACGACGTTCTTGTGATCAAATCCAAATCTCACCTTGTTCTTGAAATATGTTTGTTACACTCCTGTTCTATGACATCCCCATCTACAGCAAAACTAAACCACGTGGAAAACGAAAATCCGTTCCGCACACATGTGCCGACCGAAATCGTTGAGAAGACGATTGATCGCTCGAAACTGATCCGATTGCGAAATAGTTAAATTTGGTTGGCGATAAAATGTGTTCTTTTTTCTTGATAGTTGTCAAATGAATTGCTCTGTGGCCTTCTACTAATTATTTTTCATTGACGTGAAGGCATGCAATAAACACAGAACGACTCGTGCCTGTCGTTCTCTGCATATCCTTTGGGTTGTAAATCATTTGCTGTTGCAGCAAATTGCCATCTGTAATACTTTAGCCTTGTTGGACTCAGAGGACGAACTATTAGGTCTAGTTGGAAAATCCCATGAATGTGGTTCAACAATCACATAATTTCAGCAGTAACATCCACAGAAAAAAACATAAAAATCCACAGAGTGAGAAGTATTTAACCGTTGGTGGTTTGACCTATTGAAATTTTTAGTCGGGATTTAGGGGGTGAAAAGGTCCCTATCCTCGTCGCCTCGTTCCTGTGCAGATGTGTGTTTTTTAAGGGTTTTAAACAGGTACACTGTCAACGTCGGCAATATGAAATACATACAGTTAAAACTAGAAGTCCTGTCCTGAAATGCGCACAAATAGCACGTCGATCTGCGCGTTAATCTACGCGTTTTGACCATAGTAAGGATATCAAGTTATGTACACATGGGTTGTGCACAAGCAGTGTTTCAGCCAATGGACCTCCGGGTAACCCGGAGGTCCATTGGCAGAAACAGTGCCTGTGTTTGCTATGAGTAACCAGGAGAACCTGCCGTACTTTGGATGCCAATCGATATGGCAATTGCGCGCAATTCCAACGCGCAATTAAGCCTAGATAAGCGCACAGTTAGTGACAGGACTTCTAGTTTGAACTGTATATGTATACAAGTAATGAACGCATTCATACTTTTCTGAATGTTTCATGTCAAACTCACCTGATAGCTTACATACATCTCGCAATACTTCGGCGAGTGATTATCTTTTTGAGGGTTTTAGAATTATCAGAAGTCGCGAGACAAACAATGAACAGTAATTGTTAGCGTCCATATGTGTCAGGTTGGGAAATGGTGTATTAGTTTTACAGCTTTTTGAAGAACGTCCTCTTTAAAAATATAACTAAAATATCCACAATTTCAATAGGCAGAAGGAGACAAATGCGAAATGGCTGAGAAGTTCAGGACCCCGTTTCGGACAAAGAAGAAACAATATATTTCTTAGCACCTTATACAGTACGTGGAGAGTGGATTGTAACTAAATCACCCGCCGAGTGGAGTTATCACCCACGTTATAACTTTCAACTTGTGTACATATGGACAAAAAACACAAGCAATGTTTCAGCCAATGGACCTCCGGGTTTAACCCGGTGGTCCATTGGCTGAAACTTTGCTTGTACTGGTTATGCTTTGCAACAAATTTACAATTATTGCTTGGGTGGAATCTCCACCCTGCGGGTGATTTAGTGATAATACACTCTCCAAGTACTGTAGATTGCTCTTGTCTAGACATGAGAATCATGAAGATGGCATTTCTGTGGATATACTTTACCAAGTTACATACACATAACTGAGGATTGGTAGGTGGAGCGAGTCTTGCACATTTCTGCACCCTCACTCCATCCTTCGCTTTCATTGAGCGTTCGCCACCACTGATGGTAGCTCACTAGCTAAAATCTTTTGACAAAACGTAGCTGACAATCCTGTGTACAAAACGTTTGATAAATGATCATGCACGATATTCGGCTTCAACATGAAGAGATGAAGAGTGCAGCTTTGTCTGGCATATATGGACACTCCCCATCGCCCACGTGGGGGCACGGTGGCGCTGGGTACTAAGGCGTACTGCTCGTCGATGACGCACCTCTCTTCAATCAATGCTAACCCTGCATGTGTGGTGTTAGTATGTTGGGGAGCTGACAGTTTCTCGCCGTTGCTGCATAGTTCTCTTCGGGTACTCCTCCGGCTTCTTCCACCCGTAAAATGTCGTGGTCGTGATTAGCCATTGGGCAGAAATATGTGACGTTAAACACTGAACAATAAATAAATAAATAAATAATATTTGGACAATGAATGATAAAATACATACAAAAGTACGAACACTACCTGCCTGCCTGCCTGCCCGCCTGCCTGCCTGCCTGCCTGCCTGAATTTAGGTTTGTTTGTCAATTTCAGTTGTTTGTCAAAGAAATATTTTTTACCCTTCAAAATGACCTCATTCACATCGGTAAACTGACTTCTATTAATGTAGAGTGAGTGTAAAATGTAGTTATAACAGCAACCAAATTTATATAATGCGTCATTTGACACACACAAGCTTTATTTAAATGAAACAATTACTTACAGTTGGTGCCAATACATGTCAGTACCCGCTTGATGAACAAATGCATCTGTTCATCTTCTACAGTTAGCAAATGTGCCCCCTCGGACTCACAAACACCGACAGCTGCAAAATAACTTGGCCAATTGTTGTGTAGTTTCATGCAGACTTTGTCATGACCATGTAAAAAATAACCCATAGAAGTTGGACAGTCAGCTGGAAAAGAAATATTCAAAATGAAAAATATATAGGCCTTTTGTCTCACCATTTCAACAAAAATCCCAATTGATGGAAGGTGCATGAGAACTGCTTGCGTTTGATTTTATATCATCTATTTCAAGCAGAAATTCTACCAGGTATTGTGCTAGGTACGAGTTCTACCGAAAACGCTAAAGTTTTGTGCAGTCGATCTCGGAACTCTGGCCCCGAATCGCCCGCCTCTGACCAAACTAGCTAGGGATTGTCGCTACTCATTTGGAATTGTAGCCGAACATTTCGCAGAGATTTCGTTAGCTCAGGGGTTGTGGTCAGCTCAGTTAGTACGGTAGAAGAACATTAAGGGCTAGGCGGTTCCATGCTGGAGTCTCGGTGTTGAGTCGACTGCAGAAAACTCAGTTTTCAGGTTGAACAATCTGGTACCCAGCACAAAGCCTAGTGGAAGTCCAAAATGAAATATATATATATATTGTCCAGTTTCGCTAGGCGACTGGTGCCGCAGAGATGTACTCTCATCAAGGCAGTGGTTCGATCCCCATCGGCGTCAGAGTCTTTCATTCTAAAAAATGTATATCAGAAGTGCCGAATTCTGTATTCTGTACCGTAAGCAGGAAATTTGAAAAAGAGATTGATTCTCACTGATTTCATCTGTCTAAGAATCAGATTTCTAAAAATAAAAACTCCTTCTTTCACTGGTGTATTGTTTTTTTCTCGATTACCAACCGAGGAGGCACACCTTCCTGTTTTTCAGCCAGGATAGATTTATCGTTCTATTTCTATCCCCAATGTTTCGTTCTCTCTCATCAGAAAAAGAACACACGTTTCCATGTGTGGACTAAACTTGGACTTACAGTTAAAACTAGAAGTCCTTTCATGAACTGTGCGTTTATCTAGACTTAACTGCGCGAAGGAATTGCGCACAATTGCCATATCGAATTACATCCAAAGTGCGACAGATTCTCCAGGTTACTCATCGCTAACACAGGCAATGTTTCTGTTAGTGGACGTCCAGGTTACCCGGAGGTCCATTGGCTGAAACATTGCTTCTGCAATGGCCATATGTACATAATTTGATAGCCTTACAATGGCCATAACGCGCAGATTAACGCGCAGATCGACGTGTTATTTGTGCGCATTTCTTGACGGGACTTCTAGTTTTAAATGTAATGTATTTTGAAGTATTTGAAAACAAGTTATACTAGTGGCGAAGAAGATTCCGATTACTTTTTACATGGGGTTGCAATAACTTGTGCGCTTTTGCCGATTTTACGGTATATTCATTCTACCAAATATCCAAATATTTAAATTCGAGTAATATATAAATTAAATTTGTTTAACATTTAAAAGGCTGAACCATGAACATGCGGATTTCAGTCACACTGAAGTGTTCAAACGCACCCACCTTAGAAAATACTGCGATACAATTTGCCCGTACAATTTGCAATGTAACATAAATCTGGAATTCCCACATTCTATTTCAGCCAACAATATACCGGAAGAGGATGGATGATGGAGAACAATTATATCGATGGCATCCATGAATTATATGATCATTCTCATGAAGTCAGTTATCATAGGCAGTGGTTGAAAAAGAATTAATCTTTCCAGGGATATTACTGCTTGTCTGCTCGTAATCTGTAACATTCGCATTGTGCGCAATGTTCCTTAGACTCCGAGATACCCACAGTATGGCGACACAACGTTATGAGTTATTGCGATGAATTGATGGTAACATGGTCTGAAATTTGTAGCATACGCCCCGAGCCGCAAACCTAAGACCATGTCATCGTCAGTTCATCCCAACGACATATATGTTCCAATAAACCCCTGCGCAAAAGCCCGAACTTATATCATGAATAAAAACAGGGCAGCCTTATAGATCACACGTTTAGTAAATAAACCTTTCGTGTACCCCACGACGACATTGGACTTATGATAAATGAATCAGATAAAGTTCGTGGTCACTCCATCTCATTTGAAACCGCAAACCGATTTGTAATTTAAACAACACCCTATTCGGAACACCGACTACATCACGCGTGAAAAATCAACAAAATTGAAGTTCTTTGGCGGAATAACTACAAAATGGGAAACGTCATTTCAGCGACAGGCGTTAACATATGCTACTGGAGCCGTAAACATGGAAAAACTAAGCGAGCGCTCGTCCAATCAGAGAGCGAGGATTTTAGTCTTAAAGGAACATAGTTGAAATGCACAATTAATGGTTATCATTTGCCTGCGTCTTACATTCAGGAAAGCAGGACCTTTGCCAGTTGAGTTTGCTAGTCCAAATCTACTCAGAGCCACGGGAATGCACTGAGGAGTATCACTTATCACGTTCATATATTATCGGCGTTTTCTTCGAGTGTTATCTTATACCCCTGACATGTCTAACCTGTCGGTGCTAACACGCGTGTGGAGAAAAAAAATAGTTTTTGCAAATCGTAATCTGTGTATGTTTGCATCCAACTTTACGACATTTCGACCATAAAGTTGCACACCAACCAACCAGTCAATCAAAGAGTGTTCTAACGCTAAAAATAAATATAAAAATATTTCTTGTCCAGCTTCGCTCTCGTCCAATATGAAATTAACCGACACCATATATAAAAAAATTAGGCCACCAACATACTGTGTAACTAATAATATGACAACCAGATAAATAGCTTGAGAATCACGCCATATCATCCTCTGAGTGAGACCAGACGCCATCAACAACGCTAAAGCACCGCAGAGACGATATTACAAGTTATTTCTGTTCTTAAAATTTAACGTCTTTTACAGTGCCGGCAATGCACTGAATAGATTTGTATAGGATGAATGTATTTAATTTAGTAACTGGGGTATTATAAGTTATCTCCGTCGACATGTATGGTATATGGAGATTTAATACGTGGATGTCGGTTTTTAAACACCGAGCCGCAGGGGAGGTGCTTGAATGAGACATCCAGGTATTAAATCTCCATATACCACACACGTTGGCAGATATAACGTTTTTGTCCTGTTAGAAACACAATACAAACATAGTGGAAATAAATATGTGGATGCATTTCTCAGGCTCCTCAATCGCTGGGACCAAATTCGTGAATATGTTTTGTTTTTATAAACGCAGAAGACAAAAGATAGAGTTACATCCCTTGGGTCGTTAAGGAAACGAGTAAACAATATTTCTTAGACAGATTTCACCTCAATTAGGTATCGCTAACTATGTAAACATGCCTCAGAATCCGAAGTAATGGAAATGAAATCTAATTCCAAATGTACTACGCGGCCTACACTCAAATAACATTTTTCAACAAGGCTGGTCATTGTTATAAATTTGTATTTCCTGTAACTCGACGGCCATGATAATAATGACATTTAATTCACATCCATTAAACTTTAAACCCTTGTAGTTAACAGAATCGCCGCTATGACATTAATATTTCTGTATTTAACTGGTGATGTAAAGCCGGAACTTTTTTCCCCGCACCTTTTAGACTGGTTCCTTCACCGTCGAGTTATTAGTTACGCTTCAAACGTTTCAAAATTTCGTTATAAAATTATTGATCATCTATCACGTAGTTGAAAATAAAACTTCCAAAGAAAAATAAAGTCGCTTCACAAAAAGTAGGTTAACCAAAAATGAGATAATATTAAAAATTGTTAGGCGTGACTGGACACCAGTCGAAGCGACATTGCGCTACGAATTTCAACAAATAGGCCCAATAGAAAAGATAAGAAATGTGCTTTAAACCGGTTCCCTAAACGTTGTTTTGATTTTTCATCGGTCTATTTGATTAATACCGCTTTTTACAAAAATAACGGACTCTTCACCTTTGCGTTTAAGCATAGGAATACAAATTCGTTTATTCAAATGAATTTTAATGCATGAGGATGTGTAGTAAATAGACAGAACCGCACAAGCGTTTGAATGGATTAATGTTTATCGCACGAGTTTGGTTGGCGCGGCGAGTGCGAATAAACATTAACCCATTCAAACGCTTGTGTGGTTCTGTATTTATTACACACCTTCGCAAA
The DNA here is from genome assembly GCA_031216915.1 of Pictodentalium vernedei. Classification (NCBI taxonomy): domain Eukaryota; kingdom Metazoa; phylum Mollusca; class Scaphopoda; order Dentaliida; family Dentaliidae; genus Pictodentalium; species Pictodentalium vernedei. The sequence goes on along the minus strand of CM062295.1, from coordinate 63,730,326 downwards.
TTTCTGAAACAGGCCTTTCACGGTAATACTAAGTGAGAATTAACCTATCCTTCTGAGGCGTAAAGGAAATAAAATAAGACAAAAATCCAAATTATTCTTCATAAGCAGGAGACCAGTCTTATTGTTATTTCGTACGCCGATTGAAATTTCATTCATAGTTTCACTTGCAAATTGTAATGCGTCACCACTTCGATCGATGAAACACTGTTCATCTGAAATACAGTGTACCGTCTTTTTATGCCTCAATTTTACAGCGCGAATTCTGAACGGTTGATGTGATCCCCACGAAAACAGTTACCACACATTCACAAGAAACAATAGGTGTAAATTCGGAAAATCCATCAATGAGAAATTATAAAAAAAAACTCACATGTTTATCTGACTTCCAAATTCCATGCGACTGTTGTTACTCGACTGATTGACTGGCAGGTTAAGATTTAAGTCAAGATTACAGTAGCCATTGTCAATTCATCCCACGTAAATTAAATTTATTTCCTTATTATCCAAGCGAAATGATAGTTAAGCATTGTTCACTATGCCTGCTCAAAATTTATTAAATGTCGTGTTGCAGCCTTTAACAGGGGGTACAGAATCCATACGAATTCAAGTGAATATCGACAGGCAATTTGTTTTGTATTTCGATTTGGTGACCTAGAAACTTGCTCGCGCAACGTCATTCATTCGAAATGACGTCAATCATAGACGCTTTCATATTCTGTCTACATTGTTCTTTAGTTTGAACTGCATGTCAGTCATTTCCATGCCATACTTTAACCCATCAGGTTATTTAATCAATAGTCAGTCAGTATTGTTCACGTTAAGAAAATAAATTAGAAAGTTTCTTTTGATGGTCGGTCAGTGTTTCGGACATGAGTTTCTATAGACCGCGAACATCCACTTTACAACATCAAAATAAATGACGTACCCATTGCATCGAAACGGGCCCATGTACTGTATTCCCAGAAATATGACTGGTTCCATTCTTACATTAAAAAGTGCAAAAATCTGTATCCCACACGTGTGCAATAAAAGTTTATTTTTATCACACATCCTAGAATGTCGTGAACAAACCTTAGTTTTAAATGGGTGTGTAATAAAAACAGAATGCGATGTGTGATGGATGTTTTACAAAACTCGATGGAACGGCGTAGTCATATTTCGCCCGGAATATGACTACGCAATTCCAACTCTCCATGCAAAACACGCACCGATTAAAACACACATCGCGTTCTGTCGATTTATCAATTTCCAGTAATGAATCTCTTCTTAAAAGTTAAGTTTTCTTTATTGTTTCAGAGAGCCTCAATGTTCATTGAGCAGCCTGAATCATAACATATATAATACAATTATCATATTTATTTGACGAAGAGACATGAAACGGTATCATAACACGAATACGAAAAGTTCAAAATTATCATGAGCAGTGTACAAAAAGTGCAGTTCACTTCCTTCTTATTGCACCCACGAGTATTTTTCCAACTGGTTCACGACGTCTGCGCTCGTCTTCATTCCGGCCGAATGGGGTCATAACACGAGAGTGAAAATGCTGAAGCTATCACCAAACGTACAGACAAAATGTAGGTTATTTTCTTCTTATGAAACTCATCATTATATCAGAGACCTTCTCTATTCAGAAGTAGCTGTAGCGGACAATACAGTTAAAACTGAAAATCCTGTCACAAAGAGCGCAGAACATGCTCGTTAGGTATTGTGAAAAACACAAGAGCGTTTGCGGCGTGCAATGCAAATTATACTGCGCTATTAGCGAGATTGGTTGTGAAATCACGAACTGAACAAATCAAGCAGGATGGAAATATTGAGACTACAACATGTGGAGGGAGAATTACTACTAAATTGCTATGGGATAGAATCTTTACTGTTAGCTATTTACAATTTCTGAGGACAAAACATAAGAAGCACTTGCAAACTTTTATCACATGGACCACTGGGTTGCACCCGGTGGTCCATGTGATGGAAGTTCAGAAGTGTTCCTTGTGCTGTTATGAACAATTATAAATACCTTCGAGTGGGGAATATATGGCGCCGCGATTAACAAGCAATTCACTCTCGTCCTTTTGTACATGTATATCCAGTCGAATTGTAATATATATTTACGTCATTACATGTACATGTATCCCAGTAGAGGTTAGGCATGATGTTAACGATCTCTATTTACTAATATTATATCTCACGTGACCTTCTAGGCTCTTGATTGGACGAATGCTGCACCCCTATTTCGTGTAGTTTGCATCCACAGAACTGACCAGGCACTACACCCATGCACTACACGTTTTCTATTTTTAGCACACTACTATATCGGTTTTCTTTTCATGCTGGGCGAATAAAACTAATCAGGCTAAATTTAAATATCGATTCACAGAGGCACAACATCCACAAAACGACCCGGAAAGAAAACATTGTGAAAAAATGTATCGCTTTTCCATTGTTGAAGTCACATTTTCCGAGGCGTTCATTTTATTCCTCGAGAAGATGATCCATATCTCGTTTCGAAGAGAATGATCCATACCTGGATACAACATTCATAAGAACGCGTCCGGATGTGAAAAAATCGTTTGTTTCGCTGTTCATATTATTTCGCTATTTAATTGTGTGTTTTGGGCAGTAAACGAATAAATAATAGAATTCATTTGAATCTTCGGAGTTTTGTATCCCGTACTGACCCATTCGGTAATGTATATGTGTGACAAATGTGTGGAAATTGTCAAACTGCGTTGTCAAATTTCGAAAATTTTAGCTTTCATTCGCGAGTTGCGCGATTCTAGAATACACAGTTCCGTTTGGGGGAAATGTTTTGTTTACCCTTGCCGACCGATTCAAAATTTGTCTTCTGCTCATATCAATAAGCCGTGTTTTGGAAGAAGAAAATGTTTTCTGAAAACTACATGGTATATTTTTCTATATAACGCTGGTTGGTAGGGCTGCTACCTTGGTAATAGATTAACAAATTGGACAGATGTTCTTCTTGATGGGTGTTCGATATAATATAAGGATTAGTGCATGTCGTGTCGTTGACTACGCCCATATAGTGCCCAGTGAGGTGGTGTAGTTCCCTCCGCTTCGCGGCGGGAACTACACCACCTCACTGGGCACTATATGGGCGTAGTCAACTCCAAGCCATGCACTATTCCTTAAGTATAGAATTGTACAGAGTTGGGCACAGTGTTTTTCTACAGAAATTGAATAACTCTAATGTTGCCGTGTGACAAAAACAAAAGTGTACTTACACAGCTCCCTATTACCTCATAATAGTGCACATTACCGTCACATGACTCCTAGTCTCAACTGCAGGTACCACAAGAGCTTACCTGAGCTCGTCGATATTTGTTTGGTAACATCATACAGTACGCAGAGAGTGGAGTGTAACTAAATCACCCGCGGAGTGGAATTATCACCCAAGCCATAACTTTCAAATTTTGTACATATCGACAAAAAATACAAGCAATGTTTCAGCCAATGGATCCCGGGTTCAACCCGAAGGTCCGTTGGCTGAAACTTTGCATGTACTGGTTATGCTTTGCAACAGATTTGCAATTATTGCTTGGGTGGAATCTCCACGCTGCTGGTGATTTAGTGATAATACACTCTCCACGTACTGTACATGGGCGTTGGTGTCTGTAACCTTACTATTTAAGTAACTCTAGCAACCATGTCGGAAGGGTTGTCGTTTTGAGGGATATGTAAGGGATAACGTATTCAAAAAAATAACATCACCACGAGTTATTCTGAGCCTGTCCGTTATATATTGTAGTTTGACTGGAGGAGGAAGTGAGAGTTCGAATTTCAAATAAACAGATTATATTGAGTTTATGAACGAAAAGGGTCAAAACAAATAATCGTGTTTTCAAAGGTACGTACCATTCCCACGTTTACCATAGACGATACCCACACTTCCATCAATCATTCCATCTGACGTGTGGCATTCTTTAGTTTCTTCGCTTAAGGCGAATGTGGCACACAAATCACCTTGCCGAGCGCACATGTTTCCACATTCGACGATTGAGTGGGCTGGATGTTTTGTGACTGTTGGCGTGGTAGAATTCACAGCATACGGTGGATTCTTGAAAATCATCCCCATTGTAGAACATGGTGAGCAGAGAGTGAACAAAACATTACGGCAAAGAGCAATCAAAACAAGAACGGTACGAGAATATGGTGGCATCTCTGAAAATAGACAAATAATTGACAATTTCAATACTGGGTTTCAAAGTGGGATTGCCCAATATAATATTGGCAATGACGACTAGACGAATCCATTTTATGTGTTTGTGGGGAGGTTCAGTGACAATTCCATTTTTCATACTTCTGAAGACTGTTGCATTAAGGGGTCGTCCAACAAAACGTTTGGAAATTTTTTGAAATTTTAAACATTGCCCAAACTGCTGATAAAAGAAGTAAATAAAGGCATGTTATACATCACAATAATGACCAGAATACAACAAAATGGAATATATTCACTTTTTTACGATTTTTTTTTATGAGTTTGACTACAGACAAGCTTCCAATGACTTAAGTAACGAATTGCAACAGTCACGAATAGATCGGTATTTCCAATGACAGGGTTTCAAATAAAGACGTCGACCTCCAGACTCGGAGAAAGCACCATTTCGTCCGTGATGTGTTACAAACGCCAGAAAGAAAATACCCGAAAAAGAAATAAACTTCCACTGAAAATACGATGAGGGAAATCAGTCACATGAAAGAAAGTTGCATTGACAATGCCATTAACGCAAGATAAAATCGAAATTCCAGGACAACTTTTCAATTTCCCTTTCCAAGGATGTTATTTTTAGAAATGGATTACCACACATCTGTTTCGTAATATTATAATTTTGTTGTGGCCGACATGTAAAATATAAAATATTGGATAATTAGGTTTCAAAACAAAAATATAATCACAGAAACATTAATGGTAATCGGCATAATTGTGTTTGTACGAAAATATCATTTGATTGAAGGCACAACTGTATTTATCATAAAACTTCCTGATTCCATTTCTATATTTGTCTTTTTCCCAAAAGATGTCAAAATGAGAGACCAAAAACGCTTTTAGCAGTCCGTCTGCAATTATATGTATTGTCAAGTTGATCTTTATCGATCTAACCACTTAAGACTTGTAGTATGAAATCGTATGTCAACATGCCGTCCCCTGAGTTCCAATGTGTTCTATGTGCCTACTGGTACATAGAACACATTGGAACTCAGGGGACGATGTGTTGACAGTATGCAAACATTCCTTTGCGGTTAGATTCCCGAAATGAGGCCCGAACACTTATGGACATACAGATAACTTACAAATAAATGAACTCATTAACCAAAATGATCGTGGTTTTGTTAACGCCTTTCAAAGACTGTCTAACAAATAAGACATTTGTGTTGCAAAATTGGGCGGTCCTAAAAGTTTTCCTTCACGTAAACATACTACAAGTGGACGCCAATTTCAAACGAGATTACGCAAAACAAAAAGAGAGTAATCGCTTGGCTGGACTGGTTACGTGAAATAATTCATGAGAGGTGAGGGACGTTGTACAAACACGAGTGCGCGAATACGCACGAGTGTTTTAGAATATAATCCCTCGCCTCGAATGAATTATTTAACGTAAGCAGTCCACCCAAGCCATTACTCTGTTTATTAGTTTTCATTATTAACGATAATTATATTATTTAACCCTTTACCTAAAGCAAAGGCCAACGCTATTCTCAAAAATCGCCAATTAATTTTTGTTATTTCTTCATTTTTTGTCTCTAAAACATAGGTTATGACCCCTCATTGGAACGAGCTCGTTCCAATGAGGGTATGTTTTTGAGACAAAATATGAAAATAATAGCTATTCAAGAATTATTTTTGCGAGTGTCGCCTGCTTTTCATATTAGGTAAACAAACAAAAAACAATGAAGTCCCCATTACACCCACGGCAAAGCGCCTTCGTTTGAGAGCACGGATACATGGCACAATTGTTGATTGCATAATTCACTTGTGAAGTATCGTATATAATCAAACCCGGAAATCCCAGTAAATCACACTTTGGAAAGTAATAACACAGAATTAACAGCCACACGCTCCAAACCAAATCAGTGAGTCGATACCTTTTATTTTAATACGGTACTGTTAGTATTTACGGTAGTTCCAATCTTTGTTGCTATAGTTCTCTTTAGTTGGGCAAGCACTTGAATGGCAGTCTTAACTAAAAACCAGAAATGACCCAAATGATACCAAATAAAACAATAGGATAGTTTATTCCCGTAGTTATCAATGGAATCATTTATGCGAATTTGCCTAGAATATTAAACCATCTTCAACAGAATTATGAGGCATAATTACTACAAAATCTTCGCCCGTCACATTCCTCAATTTTTATTCATGAAGTCGCGTGTGCCTCCGCACCTATTGCTCTAACTGTATGCAGTTGAGCCCTGCTGAACTTTCATTATCAAAACAAAAACAAAACACAATGGCAGCATTTTGGATTTGTAGATGCCATGGATTGGAATTAATCTTACTGGTCATTCTTCTCATGAATGACAAGAAGATTTGTTCGAGGTTGTACTAGAATTGCAAATAACAACCATTCAGCTATTTTAAGGTAGTTTATTACCAAAATTGTGGTCTGTCACGTATGCCTTAGAAGGCTTTCAGGCAGTGCACCCAGCCACATGACAGCAGTCCCATCGCAATTTTCAGTTTCCACATGTTCGATTTTTCTTTTCTGACATTTTGGTATATAGTTTACTGGTGTGCTTTTTCTAGCCATTTGTTAACTTCTCAACTATTGGATGCCCATTAGTTTGTTTACTATTTATTTACTGACAGGGAGTGCGGTGGCTCAGTGGTAAACTGTTGGACTTCTATGCTAGAGGTCCCGAGCTCGATCCCCGTCCGGGACGACCCGCGGTGTGTCCTTAGGCAAGGCACTTTACCCCGGTTGCCTACATGGGGGCACGATGACGCCGTGTGCTAAGACGTACTGCACGTCGATGGTGCACGTGTCTTTAACCGCTGTAACCCTGCTGAGCGGAGCTTGAACAGAGTTACAATTTTGAGGAGCTGGCAGTTGTTTGTCGATGCTCGGTGTTCTCTCCGGGTATCCCGGCTTCCTCCACCCGTAAAACTGTCACGGTCACGATGCATAAGTATGTGACCTTAAACACCAATAAATAAATAAATAAATAAATAAATAAATTTATCATATGACTCGTCCGTTTTGTTCACTTTAAAACATTTGATATTTTGTTATCATATTAATCGGTGATAAATAAAGCCTACCGTCAATTTCATTGGTCAATTTCGAAACTAGACAATTTGATTGGCTGAACAAAATACAACTGGGCCACATTTTCATAATTTGCATAATTAGAGTTGGGAGCTTTCATTCGTCAATTTCAAAACTGGACAATTTGATTGGCTAAACAAAATACAACTGGGTCACATTTGCATAATTTCAGTAGGGAGAATTTACGTTATCTGGCCTATTTAGGGTGGGTTATATTGTATTAATCTTTTCTCTACAAGAAAAACGCCATTCATTTTTCTTTATATTTTCACTTTTTGCTTCCAAAACATAGGTTATGGCCCCCTCATTGGAACGAGCTCGACGAGCTCATTCCAATGAGGAGTCATAACCTATGTTTTGGAAGCCAAAAAATGAAAATCTTTAGATATACGAGGGTGTTTTTTCCAAGATCCGTCTGCAACTCAAGTTAGGTGATGGGTTAAAAAGTCATTCTGAGTGGCTAATTTGTGTGTGTCATATGATAAACAGAATATGAAATGAGTTTTATTTATGAAACTAGTCCGTTCTTATCCTCGTTTCATAAATATTATATGAGAAAAATACTCAGTCCATATCCTCTATTTACTGACAAGTGGACGAACGTTTATACAAGCATGTAAGCTTATCCATTTAAAAAAATTCAAACCTGAAAAGGTGAAATAATGAGTTTACCACAATTTAGTTACGATCTGATTTATCTATGAATTGACAATGTTTGTTTTATAATGTCGCCGCCTGAGTGCTAGAATGTTCTATGTCACATAGGGAAAATAATATATAGTCCCATAGGGGAAATAATATATAGTCCCATAGGGGACATAGGACATTCTAGCAGTCAGGCGACGATATTCCAATACAACATTCAGAAAAGTGAGCGCAGACAAAAACATCAATCCATATTTTATTAAGCTATTCGTACTATTTAAAAAAATGTAAAATGCGTTATAATTCTCGTTTTAATTCTCGTTTTCATTTTTCCCATCTTGTTTTTCTACATCAACTGTTTCTATATTATGCAAGCATAACAAACCGGCACAAATATGTCTGCACATTAATGGCATACTGAAGTATTGTGCAACCACGTCTGTAAAACAATCCAACTAGAAAACCCAACATTTTTTTTAAAATACAACGTTGTCTCATTTCCGTTATATTCCTTTTTCCAAGCCACATTACTCTCATCCAAATTCAGAATCAGGAGAGGCAAATTTTCAATCAATTTTTGTTCTCAATACAGTTAAAACTAGAAGTCCTGTCACGAAATGCGCACAAATAGCACGTCGATCTGTGCGTTAATCTACGCGTTATTACCATAGTAAAGCTATCAAATTATGTACATGTGGTCTGTTCACAGGCAATGTTTCAACCAATGGACCTCCTGGTAACCCGGAGGTCCATTGGCAGAAACATTGCCTGTGATTGCTATGAGTGACTAGGAGAACATGCCGTGCTTTGGATGTCAATCGATATGGGAGTTGCGCGCAATTCCAACGCGCAATTAAGCCTAGATAAGCGCACAGTTCATGACAGGACTTCTAGTTTTAACTGTAGCTCTGCCCAGAGCTAAAAACTGGACGTAACCCCCGTCGTTCTGGTTTATGGTGTGCAATTTACTCCTTTTTTCCATATTTAACACGTTTTCAATTTCCAACCAATATTTCACTTTTATTCACTTTTACTTTTATAACGAATGATAGTCAAACTCCATGAATCAGAATTGGAACTGCACCGATTACTTAAATAGTCAATATAAAGTCGGCAGAATTTTAACAATTAAAATTCAGTTTTCATAATGAAGAAACCTGTTCCTTGATGGCAGTACAGCCGCCTTGGATTAGTCCTATTCCACGCGCGAGAAGTGATGTCTACGCATGCGTTTACCAGGTAATAAAAATAGGCCGATTAAATCGTCAGATGTGTACCCATACGCGCAACTAGTAGAAAGCTGTTATTATCTCAGGACCAGTTTTGTGTAAAGGATTAATATCTCAGGATCAAATTACACCAAATACTATACAGTTTGGCACATCAGTAACCTACACATATATATAAAGTAACCTGATAATCGGATTAATATTTTGTAAGTTATCGCATGCCGCAAAAATGGATTGGCGGAGTTCTCAATTTGAAGGATAAAGGGTTAATATCACAGGATCGAATTATCAGATTTGCACCGAAAACTCTGCAGCTCAGCACATCAGTAACCTGAACACAAATATAAAGTAACATGACATTCCAAGCAATATTTTTCAAGTTATCGAATGTCAAAGAAATGGATACGGACGCCGGACGGACAGACAAAGGATGGACGAACGACGGAGGGCCACCCCGGATGCCGACATTATGTGTACCATACATTGTATGGGTACACATAACAAACTATACAGCTCGGCAAATCAGTAACCTGAACATCAATATGAAGTAACACGACAATCAGATTGATATTCTTTGAGTTATCGCATGTCAAAGAAATAGATTGGATAAATGCACAATTGGTGAATAAAGGGTTAAAATCTCAGGATCGAACTACCAGATTTACTCCAAAATCTATACAGTTCGGCACATCGGAAACCTGACCACACATATGAAGTAACAAGGCAACCTAATCAATACTTTTTAGGGGACCGCATGCCAAAGAAATAGATTGGAGTAATGCTTAATTTTATGGATAAAAGGTTAGTATATCAGGATCAAATAATCAGATTTACATAAAAAACTATACAGCTCGGCACATCAGTTACCTGAACATATCTATCAAATAACATGACAATAGGACTGATATTATTTTAGTTATCGCATGCCAAAGAAATGGATTGGAATAATGCTTAATTGGATGGGTAAAGGGTTAATATCTCAGTATTGAATAAACATTAGTAACCTGGGCACAAATATAAAGTACCATGACAATCTAAGCAATAGTTTTCAAGTTATCGAATGCCAAAGAATGACAAAGAAATGGATACGGACGCCGTTCGGACGGACGGACGGACGTACGGACAAAGGATGGACGAACGACGGAGGGCCACCCCGGATGCCTGCATTATGCGTACCATACATGGTATGGATACACATAAAAATCATCATCAGTGAATTTTTAATTAATGAAGCTCTGGGTTGTACGCATTGCTTCCTTGATTAAATATTTGATGATTATTTCTATAAATAGTGTTTGGAATCAAAAATCATTGCGCCCGTGGAAATATTGACACCCGCGGAATGTGACCAGTCCATGTAGGCCGTACTGTATGTCAAGAAATAACAAACGTAGACAATAGATTAAAACTTAAACCTTTACCTAAAACGAAAAGCAGACGACACTTGCAAATAAAATTCTTGAATGACTAATTTATTTCATTTTTTGTCTCAAAGACATAGGTTATGACCCCCTCATTGGAACAATTAATTTTCATTATTTTTTCATTTTTGTCTCAAAAACCTAGGTTATGACCCCCTCACTGGAACGAGTTCGATGAGCTCGTTCCAACGAGGGGTCATAACCTATGTTTTTGAGAAAAAAATGAAAAAAATATGAAAATTAATTGGCGATTTTTGAGAATAGCGCTGACCTTTTTGGCCGCTGCGTTGGGTAAAGGGTTAACAGAGGACTTCTTCGCTTTGTTAAAAATTATATTCGACGTGTTGGTAGCTTTGCCTGGATTTGATGTATGAATATATGTTTGAACCCACCTAAGACAATCTTTGATGAACTGAAACGCTTTAAATTTTGGATTACATAATTGCGCATCAGAAGCAATTTTTTAAAATCCTTTTTGCTATGACTTTTCCATTTGTGAATACGTTGGATGTTTTCGTGAATACTTTCACTAAAATTCACAAAAACATGCGGTACTTCGGCCAAGGTGGAAGATTGAATCGGTTTTTTTTTTCACGATAATAATGTCTCAAGCGTTTTCAGTAAAACGTGGAAAGTGGAATAGGTATTTTGTCGTTTTTGACATTCTAGGTTTTTAAGACCGAGGAGAGCCGATGACCTCACGTATTTCTCGTTTATTATTAATTACGGGAAACGTTAGGTACCCGTTATTTTTTATTACAATACAGGAATTCAATTCCACACTGTGACAAACCATTTACCTTTCATCAAGTCAGAGTGCATCCATCAGGGCCTGTGGAGCCAGTGCCGGACCCACTCCAATTCAGAGTCGCAGAACCCCATGTTTAACTTATGACATTTCCGACAGTCCAGTGACACATGTTCCATGATTAAATCGAAGCACCCATGAAATAGCTCGGGGCATGATCATTAAGATAACTAGTCCACACTTGGACCTACATACCGTGTTGTAATTGTTCAGTTTGCTACGTCTTATGATAGGATGTAGCTAAACCCCAAATTATATTATGGTCTGTAAGGCTAAATTTGGACTAGTCGAAGCCAACACCCGGGAAATAATGGAAATCACTGACAGACCACCAGAGACCTCTGATGATGGAATTTAAAACAATTCACGACTAACGCGAGGTGGCGTGTTCTGTGTGTCATGGTCATACTCCAGTAGAGCTCACGCGTGTTTATCGTGTTGTTATTTACAGTAAACGAAGTAGGATAAAGGATAGAATATATAGCTCCCCCCCCCCCCCCCCCCCCAATCATATAACTAGGGCTGTCACGATTTTTTAATTTAGGAATCGATTAATCGTCTCAATTAATCGATGATAATCGATTGATCGTACCTAGATGACCCCCATCTCCTTCTCATTGAAGTCGATAAAAATGAAGTTGAAGTCAGTTGACCTACCTCAAGTAAACAACGAAGACGATTCTCTTTTAGTTGCATTCAAAGCTTTGATGTTCTGAACTTTTGAACCGTCAGTGTAATAATCAAGACCGGTCGGCAGTTGCGAAGTTCGCAACTGCCGACCGGTCTTGATTATTACACTGGCGGTTCAAAAGTTCAGAATATCAAAGCTTTGATGAATGTACCTGAAAGACAAATGCTTCCAATAGATTCTTGGGGTTTAACATCGATGTTCTTAACTCTTTACCTTTAGAAACAATAATTTTTTCAGCATATTTTCTTTTAATTATTAAACTTCTAAAACGGGATATAATTTACCGATTATTCGACAACGAAAAATTGTAATCGATTTCGCCGTGACCGATCAACAATCGATTAATGGATTAATCGTGACAGCCCTACATATAACCCAAGAAAAACGGTAAAAAAGTCCAACCTGCCTACCTGAATTTTTTGATCATCAGAATGGAAGAATATTATGGTGTATTTTGGGTTTTTTGGGGAGAGGTGGGGGGGGGGGGGTTGCTTTGTTTTTGTGTTGTTTTTTTTTGTTTGTTCTTGGTTGTTTTTATTTTTTCTTATTCGTTTTTAGGTGGAGGATAGCTTAGGAGAATATGTCATATGATTCATATTTTAGAATGGAGTAGAATACAGCGAAATAGAATATATCAAGGATTACTTTGTTTATAAATGGGTTCTCTAGATAAAAATAAACGGAATTAAATGAACCTTTTCGATAACTACTAATAAAGACAGTGAAACCGATATCTTTAAACTGCATCCATTTCTCCATATGAAAAGATTAGGACCCCCCACCCACACCCCCACCCCCCACCCCTCACCTCCAATCTATTTCACACAAAGGGTGTGAAAATGGTACAAGCGATAATTGTAAAACGCAGACATATGTAGTAATAATATGATAACATGTTATAGCTTTTCGTACTTCCTATAGTAACCCAAAAACGAATTGTCACAAAACCGAACCCCTTGATAATAAGTTAATAAATTATTAAGTTAATAAATTCATAACAAGTTAACTCACTGCTCACATTCAGAGACTGCAATGTCAAGTCTGTAGGTATTGCACTTTGCATAAACATTACTTGACATACGCACTCATATTAGCCTTCGGAACTTGTATAATACCACCTTAGGAACTAAATACCAATTTGTAAATATGATCGTTGGACTTAAAGTTAGTGCGTTTGTTTTGAATTGTGTACTGAAACATAAATTTTTTGGTAACAACTACCACATGGTTTAACACTTTGAACCCTAGCGATCGATTTTCCGCCCAACAACACGATACGTCATAACGCCATTAAATAGGATGGCTGTTCAGTAAATGTGTGGGGTAGACCAATCAATATTTTCAACGTGCAGCCCAGAGGCTGCACGTTGAAAATATTGATTAGTCTACCCTAAATAATGAATATGGACTCTTCTAATGCTTCCATTGAACTGGCATGGAAGATACCACCCGTGTTCAAAGGGTTAAACTACTACATTCGAGTTCGTGCTAATCCTGATCTATGGATATGGGCCACGAAAATGGCAGTAAATAAGAAATATGGGCTCATACTGTATGATATTTAAACCGAGTTCAGTGAGGTTGATTTAATCAGAAATTCACTGTGGCTTGAATCGAAATCAGTGTCAGAGATAGGAAGTTCAGGTTCCACGGTGAATTATGTTACGACGTCCGGACCCGTTGATAGTATCCAGCGGATGGTGTAGGTTAAAGGATCCGATTTTCACAGTGGCAAGACGGTGTGTATGAAAGGATGAAGCCATAGACTTGAAGGGCAATTGTCGCGCCACATTTGGAAAATTTCCCGGTATCACATTGGGAGACATTTCTTGAAACTGAATTGCAAAAGTCCACATTTGGTCGACTGAATTCCAACGCGAAAGTTATGAAATATACAGAAAACAGATTGAGTGTCTAATCCATGTATGCAGCCGATTTTCAGTCCAACTTATAACCCCAAAATACAACCAGGAGCGGCGGTGTTAGTTAATTCCACGCAAACATACCCCTGTCATCGATTAGAAATTCCTTTCTTGTAATATGAACGGGCGTTCAGTTTAAATGGTCGAAGTGAAAACAACTTTCGAAATACCATTTCGAATTTGTCCGCGCACATTGCACTGTTAACATCGGCTCAAGACTAATCCTATTTTAGCAGGACTTCGAAAATTTGGCCGTTTGTGTTTCGTAAAGGGTTTGTGTACCAGAGCTTCACTGAACGATAATATACATAACGTGTATATTTCTGCGAGTCGGAAGCGATGTGATTTGTAAAATTAAAATTAAAAAGTTTAATAAGAGCAGATTGAAGATATAACGTGTCATTGTCTGAAGCACTACAATTTTGAGATTTGATTGACTCAAGAATACAATGCGAATCACTATCTTGGAATATTTACACTTCTGGTGAAAACAATGAATATGGTCAACTTTGAAGAATTATCTTGAAATAATATAATATTAGAACGTTTCTTTTCATGTTCTATCGAGTACCTGAGTTTGTGTGATTTCTGAAATAAAACCTGAAGCAGCGAAGCGAATTATTTTGTTATGCCTAACAAAAGTATGTTCATTGTTATAATGTTAAGCGTTAACTGCAGCATGCCATCAGTCTTGTAACAACAATGTAGTCGAATCCAAAAACATGACGTCATTTCGAACGAATGACGTCTCTTCGAAAATGACTTGTCACAAGTGCCGTCGCTTTGGGAGTTTCTGTATCAACACATGCCAGTGTTTACAGCTGTTCATGTTATAATTCATTGTTAATGCTTGTGTGATAAGTGGTATAAATTAAAGGAATATCAATTCATGTTTCTCGGACGACGGCAGATGAGAGAATTAAGCGGAGTGAAATAATTTATTTTGAACTTGAGGCGGAGGTTCAGTGAGGACGGGGATTATTAAACTTGTGGAAATATAATTGATTGCATTCATAACTCATATTCAGGATTCACTGAGCTGGTGAACAACACGTGAGTTTTAAATATTTCTGAGTCGTTTGAATTCATTGTTTGCAGTTAAAATTGAAAACACACCCACTGAAGATGCCCATTTGTTGGTAAGTTGGTGTCTACCGGTGACGAAAAAAGTTAAACGAACACGGAGCCAGCGTTTGGTGTTGAGAAATTCCAATCGACGCTGATCAATGGAAGTGCAGCTTACATTTTCTTCGTTCTCTTGTCTCCAGGGAAAAACGTTCCGATAGTACCCGTGTTTAGCCCCAAAACCCCAGTACTATGACTTTTAGAAGGTGTCAAATTAACCAATCACGGATGTTACAAACGTGAGGCATAATAATATATAATAATGATGGTTCAGTAACAATTAACAATGACATTCTTTCAAAATGAAAACAGTTACAATTATTCTTTAACACCTCTGGGTTCCTTCCGAAAACTATATCGTAAAGGAAATAAATTTTAATGGGAAGTTGTCAATAATTTTCTTTCGTTATTGCGCAGTATGGGCAGCATTTCTTGGCATTCTTCTATTGTTTGTATTTACAAGGGCAATATCAACCAAGCATCCATTGCCGCTTTTTCTTCCCGTTCATTAAGCATGGTAAATAATTTCATATTCCAAGAGTACATTAATAACCGAGCCACTATTTCGATATACCTCATCATTATAATTACAGCCTTTCATATTTTCTCTGACCCTTTATATTCCTATTTCACTAAATGTAAATATGTTTTCAGAATAAGTGCAATAGTAAGGAAAAAATCAAATGTCTGTGTGTATTTCGGAATGTATCAATTGTCTGTGTGTATTAGGGAATGTATCAATTGTCTGTGTGTATTAGGGAATGTATCAAATGTCTGTGTGTATTTCGGAATATATCAATTGTCTGTGTGTATTAGGGAATGTATCAATTGTCTGTGTGTATTAGGGAATGTATCAATTGTCTGTGTGTATTTCGGAATATATCAATTGTCTGTGTGTATTAGGGAATGTATCAATTGTCTGTGTGTATTAGGGAATGTATCAATTGTCTGTGTGTATTTCGGAATATATCAATTGTCTGTGTGTATTAGGGAATGTATCAATTGTCTGTGTGTATTTCGGAATATATCAATTGTCTGTGTGTATTAGGGAATGTATCAATTGTCTGTGTGTATTTCGGAATATATCAATTGTCTGTGTGTATTAGGGAATGTATCAATTGTATGTGTGTATTAGGGAATGTATCAAATGTCTGTGTGTATTTCGGAATATATCAATTGTCTATGTGTATTAGGGAATGTATCAATTGTCTGTGTGTATTTCGGAATATATCAATTGTCTGTGTGTATTAGGGAATGTATCAATTGTCTGTGTGTATTAGGGAATGTATCAAATGTCTGTGTGTATTTCGGAATATATCAATTGTCTGTGTGTATTAGGGAATGTATCAATTGTCTGTGTGTATTAGGGAATGTATCAATTGTCTGTGTGTATTTCGGAATATATCAATTGTCTGTGTGTATTAGGGAATGTATCAATTGTCTGTGTGTATTAGGGAATGTATCAATTGTCTGTGTGTATTTCGGAATATATCAATTGTCTGTGTGTATTAGGGAATGTATCAATTGTCTGTGTGTATTAGGGAATGTATCAATTGTCTGTGTGTATTTCGGAATATATCAATTGTCTGTGTGTATTAGGGAATGTATCAATTGTCTGTGTGTATTAGGGAATGTATCAATTGTCTGTGTGTATTAGGGAATGTATGAGAAATTACCCTTGTTTAAAACTAATGTACTCCGAGTGTGTAAATTCGACATTGCAAGGAATATAAACGATTAATGACTATAATACTGACAATCAACAAATAGAGATATGATTGGGTGCAAGGAAAGATGATGTATATCATGCCCTATTCCTCCTGAAATATTTATATCTTGGTCCACCACGTGATACAAATCATAAATATGCAGATTATGTTCTTGTTTTGCTTTTAAGTTCATAACAAATTATTCTCTTCTTGAAAATGTTATTTTGACAGTATTTCCTAGTTTTCGTCTGCTGTTTGTCCACATGTAAAAATACACAGAGCATCCATACCCTGATAGTACCGAACCATGGCATGACATTTGTGGGTATTCTCCGAGAGGAAATGGTAACTTGCACCGGGGATATCAAGTTTGTTAACTACGATACAATTTTACTGTGACTGTTCCGTAAGGTATGTTAAACTGTATTTAGACTTGAAAGTATACCCCCCATATTATTTGTCATTGAAGTCCTAAAAGGGAGAAAATGACTATCAGATCAAAGTCAACAAATTTATCATCACACACTGTGGAATGGACCATCATACTGAAAGGGTATTCGATAACTGGAAAACCCGATTGTTCAATAGAACAAACAATTGTGAATTAGTCTACTGTGTGGAATGTGTTTACAAACTAATATTTGAATGTAGCGGGAAGACAGCTTCATGGCTATGCCATTACCTTGCAGTATCATGCTTATTGTCTCACTATTTCATGTTGTACATATATATTATCATGACCATGTGCATGTCCTGTAATTTGTATCAGATTCGAGGTCGTGTTTACAATCAGATCGCAACGAGCCCGTCAAATTACAGAACATGCATTTGGTCGTGATAATACATTTATCTAACAATTTACATAAAGCCTGTTTTTTCCGTTTAAATTGGGTTGGAATTGGTCAAAATGTTGAATTTCATATTTTAATGCGTAATAACAATGCATATAATGTTATTATTTGTCATAGCGCGGTGTTTACCGGAAGTTGATTCTATGCGATACGGAATCAGAATGAGTCGTCCATATGATACGGAATAGGAACACATCATGTGATACGTACTGTTTCTCGTAGTTTTCAGGCCAAAATCTATATGATTGTTAGATAAAATCATGTATTATACTGCAAATAAATCATTCCTTCATTCATTCCATTTTTACCACACCTGTCTCTATGTACGCACAGGCAGTCCTCGTAGATGACAGGTTATATTCCAACTCTTCAAAATGAAGAAATTTAGTGAGTAAATAAAACCACTATCTGTGTATAAACCTTTTTTTCACTGGTTTTAAAATTGATTCACCCTTCACTGTACTATAGGGGTTATCGTTTCCAAACCA
This sequence comes from Pictodentalium vernedei, assembly GCA_031216915.1. NCBI lineage: Eukaryota > Metazoa > Mollusca > Scaphopoda > Dentaliida > Dentaliidae > Pictodentalium > Pictodentalium vernedei. The sequence continues at coordinate 63,712,148 of CM062295.1, read as the reverse complement.
GTGTTTACGCCACAGCTGACATTTTCTTCAATGAACACTGTATTGGCAGTGGATTCCAAGGTGTTGTTATTTCACCATGAATACCAGTTGATCATGTGATTTATCCCATGCATACCAGTTGACCATGTGACATTCGAACGTTGCGCATTGATATTACGCACTACATTCGGATTTCCAGAGTTTATTTTTAAATCCAGTAATTTCCATTTAGGTCCTATAAATAGTCGGTTTTCAACGCAAACAACTATGTGTCCTCAATTGAATGCAGCCTCAGAATGAAGTCTCTTCGGAGATAACCCACAAGCAGAAGTGTTTTTGTTCAAATAATGAAATGTTTCGACAATAAATTTTATTTATTAAATAATTATTGTGTATCTTTTCTTATTAGTTATGCTATTGGGCAATGCAATTTGCTGAAACGTATCGTCCGCGTGGAGCGACGATGCAATTATTTTGACGAAATAAGACATCTGGGTACAAACGTTCGATCAAACTTTCAAACTGAAAACTTATATAGTTTCACGAATTTAAAACAATAAGAGCATCTCTCATCTCAGTTGACGAAACAATGTCAACTAATCTAGATGAAGCGACTTCTCATTGCAATGAGCTCCTTCCAGTAAGTCACATCATATTGCTTTGCTGGAATATTTTAATAAAATATTTTTTTCAACTGCTCCATAAGCCTCTTTCTGTAAATTATGGGGGCATGTGTAGCTGTCTCGTTATAGAAAGGGTTAACAGGCATGTTAGTTTCATGAAACCTATATAGAAATACTTCAGTTAGTTAGGAAAAAATAGGTGACTTGAACACATCACCTATTGGCATACACCTTCATTTAAATAATTCCCAATGAATAAAATGTACGGAGAACGATATTAAAAAAAAAATATCCGATAAATCGCCGTTTATTTGAACAATAAAAGCCTTGGATAAATTTTTGCTTTATTCACCTAGTAGGCTGATAAATTTTCCCTGCAGGTTGAAAACTGAAATAATTTATTCCGCAGTAGAGACAGCCTTGTTGACCTCTGACCTCGATCGAATTGGACCAATATGCTCCTCACTTCTCGCTGTGTTCTGTAGCGAGTTATAGCACGATTTTGCCACGACGGCCATGTAAAAGAGTTCTGGGATAAACAAAATAAACGTATAGTGTTTTCAAGTAAAAAATTTATTCTACTCGTAGAAATAAGAATGAGACAGGCTCGCCAGACGCTCGTCCATTTCATTCTTAATCCTATTCGTAGAGTATTTTTTTTACTTAAAAACACCATACGTTTATTCAAAATATATCTTTCTTTATTTACTTCAAATATCCACAAATTTTTCATTTAATTATCCACACGATCTCAGAAAATAGGTGTCTTATAAATGAATGAAATTTCAAAATTGAGTGATGGTGTGCTTAATATTCAGGCTCTGTTGAAAACCGGAAACCAGGAATTAGGCACACATACATAATTTATTTTATAACATTTGAAATAAAGAATCATTTCTTGTTCATTAATAATATTTTATTACAATTCGTTGGAGAAAGCATATTTGTGAACTCCAATAAGGTTTGAAAAATAATGTCTCAATTTAAGAATAACTGACTAACACTACAAACTAAAATGGTGTAACAAACCTCAGAGAAAGATGTAATTTTCATCAAATTGTTGATTATTGACATGCATTATTTAGGGAAAGGCAAATTTGTTTTCTTTTACAACTCTAACTTTCACAACTGATCTTTTCACTTTCATCAATAAATGTTTTAGTAGTAGTAAATGAATTATAGAATATTAATTATACAGGTAATACCTGAAAATTACTTGCCCTTGTTTGAAAATATTATTCAACTTAACTGAACATAAATATAAGATGTGTTATGTTTACTGTGGTGAATATGTCATGGAAAGAATAAAAGATTATGTTTGTAATTCAGCAGTAGAAATGGTGTGCTGCCCTTCCCCTTGGATTTAAATTGTGATATGGTATAGATTGAAAACAATCTATAATGCTGTCGTTTTTAGCCCACTTTCCAGAACAGTAAAGTGAGAAAAATTTACATTCTCTTAACCCTTTATCCAATGTAACTGACAAAACTTGCCTGCGCTATTCTAAAAAAATCGCCAAAATATTTTCATTATTTTTTTCATTTTTTGTCTCAAAAACATAGGGTGTGACACCTCGTTGGAACGAGCTCGTCGAGCTCGTTCCAACGAGGGGTCATGATCTATGTTTTTGAGACAAAAAATGAAAAAAATTAGTTATTCAAGAATTATTTTTGCAAGTGTCGTCTGCTTTTCAGGTTAGGTAAAGGGTTAAGCATAATCATGATAAAACATATTTATTTGACAATCAATTTAATATGCACCCAAAAACTCAGAGAAAAAGTTTGTATCACCACCTTCACCCCCTCATGACCATGTACATGTCCTGTAAATTGTATCAGCTTCTCGTTGTGTATACAATCCGATCGCAATGAGACCTGACGGAATGTTTTTGTCCAAATATCGTCTGCTTTTCATGTTAGGTAAAGGGTTAAATGATGGAATGATAGTTAAGAGAACATTCTGGTTCACTGATAATGTTTTTCGTTACTGAAAAATATTTAAAGGAACCTACACAGAAAAATTAAATTATTCGTTCTCTTCTCTTGAAAACACACTCCATTAACATAATAAAACATTCTATTTTCACAGTCATACCCCCCTCCCAACCCCCTACCCCCCCCCCCCCCCACACACACACACATACACACACGGACACACACAAATAGAAAGGAAAACATCCTCTTATAACTGATTTTCTACCATACAAAGCATCCTCATATAACTGATTTCCTACCACACAAAAAAAATCCTCATATAACTGATTTCCTACCATACAAAACATCCTTATATAACTAATTTCCTACCATACAAAACATCCTCATATAACTGATAATTGCCTGATGGGACTATTTTCTGCAAGATGCAACAATCGTTTGTTTGTGTTTTAAGAATAAACATTGACCGAATTATGACTAACTCAACAGGTGCATTGCAAATGAGCTCACTAATTGTCCTATCTTGGAATAAAATATTTTTGTTTTTGTCACGGGAATAAACACAATAATTGAATCATGTCAGTTCGAAATCCACGAGGTGATGAAACAAATTGATCACGCGCAAATTCCCCATGGAATATACAGGACATCTAATATTGTCTCTGCTATATCTAGACATGTGCGAAGTTTCCGAAGTTCACTTCCATGCAAAGTCGTCCAGAATAGTAATTTTTTGAAATATAGAGATGGTCTCTAAACACTACCAAACGTCTCCACTTGAAGTCATCTTCTGTCATAATATCTTCTTTATCATATGACTCGTCCGTTTTGTTCACTTTAAAACATTTGATACATTGTTTTCATATTAATTAGTGATAAATAAAGCCTTCCATCAATTTCATTGGTCAATTTAAAACTAGACAATTTGATTGGCTGAACAAAATACAACTGGGTCACATTTGCATAATTTCAGTAGGGAGAATTTACGTTATCTGTCCTATTCAGGGTGGGTTATATTGTATTAATCTTTTACCTACAAGAAAAACGTCATTCGTTTTTTTTTTATATATTTTCACTTTTTGCTTCCAAAACATAGGTTATGACACCTCATTGGAACGAACTCGACGAGCTCGTTCTAATGATGGGTCATAACCTATGTTTTGGAAGCAAAAAATTAAAATTTTTAGTTATACGAGGATGTTTTTTCCAAGTGCTGTCTGCAACTCAAGTTAGGTGGTGGGTTAAAAAGTCATACTAATTGGCTAATTTGTACGTGTGTGTGTCATATGATATATAGAATATGAAATGAGTGTTTTTCTCATATAATATTTATGAAACTCGTCCGAGCTCGTCAATCATATGCCATGTTTTGGAAGTAAATATTGACAAAAAGTTGTATTTGTTTCCAGCGCTACGAGATTAGGGCCGAACGTTGAGAATTTGTTTTACTCTGCTAAACAAATTCTGTTTCACTGGTAAAATACGATCTGGTTAGCAATGTGTGATGTAAATCATCTACAATGGACAACATGGATGCAAACCATTGACTACACATGACTTTATACTTATGTTGTGATCATAAAAAAGACATGAATGATGGAAGTGACCTTTAACAGCAACATGTACATATATATTATGAAAATTCTGTTTCTGCATCAGAGTCGAGTTCTTGTTTCTATGGTCATATCTTGGCGAGTAGTAATGATAGATTTATATTACAATTTTCAACTGTAAAAACGTGATTAACACTTTACCTAACGAATCACATTCACATTATCATACCTAATTTACAAAGTGATCAGTTCAAAAAACATTATTATTTATGCAACAGAACACCTGTTGTTTATGTAACAGTACACATGTTGTTTATGTAACAGTACACATGTTGTTTATGTAACAGTACACCTGTTGTTCAAGCTGGAATGCTGCCGGTGATTCAGATTCGACAAACATGAAAGCAATGTGATTGCAAAAATTTAATAATTATACTTTTGAGAAGTTTTTTTCTCTCTCTCTCTCTCTCTCTCGTTCTTCATGAATAGAGACGTACAAGGTTCCCCGCAAACGCGTTTTAAAAGTCTTTAATATTCTATACTTACAGTACCAATGGTCACAATCCACACGTGGGCAGTGTTGCCCACGACGCGCTTCTCAATCTGTGGTTTTCGCTAAATATTCAATGAATGAATCACTTGTTCATATCCGGTGCTTCATTCAGTGAACAATTGATGGCGATTCCATTGTTACATGTCTAAGATTCACTGTTAATGCATGCATCGAAATATTGCCCATGCGTGGATTTTGACCTTTCCACGACGACCGTGGAAAGGTCAGATATTGTATTCTATGGTTACTCTTCTGCTTTGTTTACCGTAAGGTAAACACATCGTAACCAAGCAAGCGGTAGTTTTGTGCAGTTGCAAGATAGAGATTTGGTGTCAGGCTCCCCTGATACACACTACATTCGGTTAACCCTTTACCCAACGTAACGGCAAAAACCGGCCAGCGCTATTCTCAAAAATCGCCAATTAATTTTCATTATTTTTTGTCTCAAAAACATAGGTTATGACCCCTCGTTGGAACGAGCTCGTCGAGCTCGTTCCAACGAAGGGTCATAACCTATGTTTTTGAGACAAAAAATGAAAAGTCATAGTTATTCAAGATATTTTTGCAAGTGTCGTCTGCTTTTCAGGTTAGGTAAAAGGTTAATCACGGACCCGATACATGCTTATTGTAAGACGATATATAAATTCTAATCGCGATCGAACTAAAATATTTTCAAATAATTCCACGACTGAGAGTCCTCAAGTAATATCAAGTTTACCTTGTAGGTTACCGCCTTGTCTCTGTGTAAAACATGTTGATAAATAACGTGGTACGTGTATTTGCTGTTCTCGGTCCGATTCTCTTTCTTATACAGTGGTTTGTGAAACCCGTAGCGAACACATAAGTCCAAGCTACCTATATCGATCGATGCACTTCCAATGATATACGAGAACAATATAACAATGTGTTCATTGTCTGATGTTAGTACCGTCCACTGCGTCATTAACCATCATGATAGAATCTGTTTAACCGTTGGTACGGTGATATCAAAACACCAAAATTTCAAAGTAAAGAATTTCCGTTAAGGCAACTAGGAATGTATCTAATTCAATAGAATTACAGTTAAAACTAGAAGTCCTGTCCTGAAATGTGCACAAATAGCACGTCGATTTGCGCGTTAGTCTACGCGTTATGACGATGGAAAGGCTATCAAATTCTGCACATACGGCCTGTGCACAAGCAAAGTTCCAGCCAATGGACCTCCGGGTAACCCGGAGGTCCATTGGCTGAAACTTTGCTTGTGTTTGCTATGGGTAACAAGGAGAACTTGCCATGCTTTTGGTGTCATTCGATATAGCAATTGCGCGCAATTCCTACGCGCAATTAAGTCTAGATAAGCGCACAGTTCGTGACAGGACTTCTAGTTTTAACTGTAGCAGAGCTTGTCTTCGAGCTCTGTCCAACAACACTAAATTAGCTACCATTCTAGTTGTAATATGGGAAAAGATTTAGGTATTTGGTATTTTCACCTGAGTGGGCATTGGGTTGAATGACAGAAATTGATCATTTACCCTCCACTTAAGGCGTCTTGTTATGATGATATCCTCACTCGTAGTAAGACAATTGGAGAATAAATAAAAGAATACATGCGCCTACAAAACAGGTTATTTCGTTTTTTATAGTTCTTTAGTGTAAATCCATTTGTTGCCGAAAAGAGTTCAACACATTACTCAACGCCCGAGATGTAATGTGTTTTTTTTTAATTATTCGTTTTTCAAAATGTTTTAACTAAACTATATGATGGGACCCCATATGACGAGCATGACGTGCACGTTCCAATGAGAGGTCACATGATATAGCTTTGGTGAAATTGTTGGAAGCAGTTACTTTTTTCAAATGCTCAATTTCAAAATTACGCTGGCAGATTCGGCCGATTCGTTTGATAAATTTTTAACGAGGACATAGAATACAAATGCTCTCTATCCCACAGAAATACCTCCAAAAATAAACAATATTCCAAAGGCATACAATATAAAGCAGTTTACTCTGGGATACCCATAATGTTTCCAGACATTTGTTACAGCTACAGAAAACTGGCACAAATAGCTGAGGATATGGACACTTGTTCTCTCGCGATAACGCCTGGGAGTGTTGCAGTTTATGTTACTGTGATAAACAAGCGCTGCCTTTCCATATTGTGTGGGCGAGGGTAACTTCCCCACGTAAAGTTTTGATGGTGTTCCTCTAACACACACCCTCCAACGACAAACGCAACCCCTACCGCTCCAACACACAAATCCTGTGTTCTGTAATACTGACAAATGTAACATCTATAGCAATGTTATTTTGTATTGTCAGACGCATGAAATATATGTGTTGTCCTAATTTCTCAGAATGTTGTAGCTGTATTGTGTATCATTATATGTATGTGTTGTTCTAATGTCTCTGAATATTGTAGCGGTATTGTGTATCATTATGTGTATGTGTTGTTCTAATGTCTCGGAATGCTGTAGCTGTATTGTGTATCATTATATGTATGCGCTGTTCTAATGCCTCGGAGTGTTGTAGCTGTATTGTGTATCATTATATATATGTGTTGTTCTAATGTATCGGAATGGTGTAGCTGTATTGTGTATCATTATATATATGTGTTGTTCTAATGTCTCGGAATGTTGTAGCTGTATTGTGTATCATTATATATATGTGTTGTTCTAATGTCTCGGAATGTTGTAGCTGGATTGTGTTATCATTATATGTATGTGTTGTTCTAATGCCTCGGAGTGTTGTAGCTGTATTGTGTATCATTATATATATGTGTTGTTCTAATGTCTCGGAATGGTGTAGCTGTATTGTGTATCATTATATATATGTGTTGTTCTGATGTCTCGGAATGTTGTAGCTGTATTGTGTATCATTATATGTAAGTGTGGTTCTAATGTCTCGGAATGTTGTAGCTGTATTGTGTATCATTATATGTAAGTGTGGTTCTAATGTCTCGGAATGTTGTAGCTGTATTGTGTATCATTATATGCATGTGTTGTTATAATGTCTCGGAATGTTGTAGCTGTATTGTGTATCATTATATGTATGTGCTGTCCTAAGGTCTCGGAATGTTGTAACTGCATTGTGTATCATTATATGTAGGTGTTGTTCTAATGTCTCGGAATGTTGTAGCTGTATTGTGTATCATTAAATGTATGCGTTGTTCTAATGTCTCGGAATGTTGCAGTTGTATTGTGTATCATTAAATGGATGTGTTGTTCTAATCTCTCGGAATGTTGCAGTTGTATTGTGTATCGTTAAATGGATGTGTTGTTCTAATCTCTCGGAATGTTGTAGTTGTATTGTGTATCGTTATATGTATGTGTTGTTCTAATGTCTCTGAATGTTGCAGCTGTATCGTGTATCACTATATGTTTGTGTTGTTCTAATGTCCCGGAATGTTGTAGCTGTATTGTGTAACATTATATGCAAGTGTTGTTCTAATGTCTCGGAATGTTGTAGTTGTATTGTGTACCATTATATGTATGTGTTGTTCTAATGTCTCGGAATGTTGTAGCTATATTGTGTATCATTATATGTTTGTGTTGCTCTAATGTCTCGGGATGTTGTGGCTGTATTGTGTATCATGCCTCGGAGTAGGTGTTGTTCTAATGTCTCGGAATGCTGTAGTTGTATTGTGTACCATTATGTGTATGTGTTGTTCTAATGTCTCGGGATATTGTAGCTGTATTGCGTATCATTATATGCATGTGTTGTTCTAATGTCTCGGAATGTTGTAGCTGTTTTGTGTATCATTATATGTAAGTGTTGTTTTAATGTCACAGAATGTCGTAGCTATATTGTGTATCATTATATGTATGAGTTGTTCTAATGTCTCGGACGGAATGTTGTAGCTGTATTGTGTATCATTATATGTATGCATTGTGTATCCTTATATGTATCGTGTATCATATATGTATGTGTTGTTCTGATGTCTCGAAATGTTGTAGCTGTATTATGTATCATTATATGTATGTGTTGTTCTAATGTCTCGGAATGTTGTAGCTGTATTGCGTATCATTACATGTATGTGTTGTTCTAATGTCTCGGAATGTTGTAGCTTTATTGTGCATCATTATATGTATGTGTTGTTCTATTGTCTCGGAATGTTGTAACTGTATTGTGTACCATTATATGTGTGTGCTGTTCTAAGGTCTCGGAATGTTGTAACTGCATTGTGTATCATTATATGTATGTGTTGATCTAAGGTCTCGGAATGTTGTAACTGCATTGTGTATCATTGTATGTAGGTGTTGTTCTAGTGTCTCGGAATGCTGTAGCTGTATTGTGTATCATTATATGTATGTGTTGATCTAAGGTCTCGGAATGTTGTAACTGTATTGTGTACCATCATATATGTGTGTTGTTCTAATGTCTCGGAATGTTGTAGCTGTTTTGTGTATCATTATATGTATGTGTTGTCCTAATGACTCGGAATGTTGTAACTGCATTGTGTATCATTATATGTATGTGTTGTTCTAAGGTCTCGGAATGTTGTAACTGTATTGTGTATCATTAAATGGAAGTGATGCTCTAATATCTCGGGATGTTGTAACTGTATTGTGTACCATTATATGTGTGTGTTGTTCTAATGTCTCGGAATGTTGTAGCTGTTTTGTGTATCATTATATGTATGTGTTGTTCTAATGACTCGGAATGTTGTAACTGCATTGTGTATCATTATATGTATGTGTTGTTCTAAGGTCTCGGAATGTTGTAACTGTATTCTGTATCATTACATGTATGTGTTGATCTAATGTCTAGGAATGTTGCAGCTGTATTGTGTATCATTATATGTAGGTGTTGTTCTAATGTCTCGGAATGCTGTAGTTGTATTGTGTACCATTATGTGTATGTGTTGTTCTAATGTCTCGGGATATTGTAGCTGTATTGCGTATCATTATATGCATGTGTTGTTCTAATGTCTCGGAATGTTGTAGCTGTTTTGTGTATCATTATATGTAAGTGTTGTTTTAATGTCACAGAATGTCGTAGCTATATTGTGTATCATTATATGTATGAGTTGTTCTAATGTCTCGGACGGAATGTTGTAGCTGTATTGTGTATCATTATATGTATGCATTGTGTATCCTTATATGTATCGTGTATCATATATGTATGTGTTGTTCTGATGTCTCGAAATGTTGTAGCTGTATTATGTATCATTATATGTATGTGTTGTTCTAATGTCTCGGAATGTTGTAGCTGTATTGCGTATCATTACATGTATGTGTTGTTCTAATGTCTCGGAATGTTGTAGCTTTATTGTGCATCATTATATGTATGTGTTGTTCTATTGTCTCGGAATGTTGTAACTGTATTGTGTACCATTATATGTGTGTGCTGTTCTAAGGTCTCGGAATGTTGTAACTGCATTGTGTATCATTATATGTATGTGTTGATCTAAGGTCTCGGAATGTTGTAACTGCATTGTGTATCATTGTATGTAGGTGTTGTTCTAGTGTCTCGGAATGCTGTAGCTGTATTGTGTATCATTATATGTATGTGTTGATCTAAGGTCTCGGAATGTTGTAACTGCATTGTGTATCATTGTATGTAGGTGTTGTTCTAATGTCTCGGAATGTTGAAGCTGTATTGCGTATCATTATTTGTTTGTGTTGTTCGAATGTCTCGGAATGTTGTAGCTGTATTGTGCATCATTATATGTATGTTTTGTTCTAATGTCTCGGAATGTTGTAGCTGTATCGTGTATCATTATATGTATGTGTTGTTTTAACATCTCGGAATGTTGTAGCTGTATTGTGTATCATTATATGTATGTGTTGTTCTAATGTCTCGGAATGTTGTAGCTGTTTTGTGTATCATTATATGTATGTGTTGTTCTAATGTCCAGGAATGTTGTAGCTGTATTGTATATCATTATATGTATGTGTTGTCCTAATGTCTCTAAATGTTGTAGCTGTATTGTGCATCATTATATGTATGTTTGTTCCAATGTCCCGGAATGTTGCATTGATAATGATTCAACTGGCCTTGTCTAGTGCGACAATATTTCTGGAAGCTGTTTTCAGTATCAGCAGATGTACATGTGTTCCATTGTTCCGGAATGTTGCACTGGTAATGCTTCTGCTGTGCCTATCTAGTGCGACAATATTTCTGGAAGTTGTTTTGAGTATCACCAGATGTACATTTGTTCCATTGTCCCGGAATGTTACATTGACAATGCTTCTACTGTGACTATCTAGTGCGACGGTATTCCTGGAAGCTGTTTTGAGTATCACCAGATGTACATTTGTTCCATTGTCCCGGAATGTTACATTTACAATGCTTCTACTGTGACTATCTAGTGCGACGGTATTCCTGGAAGCTGTTTTGAGTATCAGCAGATGTACATGTGTTCCATTGTCCCGGAATGTTGCACTGGTAATGCTTCTACTGTGCCTATCTAGTGCGACAATATTTCTGGAAGCTGTTTTGAGTATCACCAGATGTACATTTGTTTCATTGTCCCGGAATGTTACATTGACAATGCTTCTACTGTGACTGTCTAGTGCGACAGTATTCCTGAAAGCTGTTTTGAGTATTACCAGATGTACATATGTTCCAATGTCTCTGAATGGTGTACTGTCATTGTTCTGCTGTGACTTCCAGTTCTAATGACAACATCCTTGCAAGTTATTTTGTTTATCGCCATTTGTATGTCTCTTCCATGTCTGGGAATGTTGTATTGTCATTGCTCTACTCAGACTTCAAGCGCTTGTGACAACGTTTCTGTAGGTCGCATTGTGTACCAGTACATGTATATTTGTACCAATCACTTGGGTTACTAAATTGTCATCAGTCACTTCAGTATCGTCACAGTTCGTATCCATGTATGGATATATGTTATCAATAATTGTATAAATTAAAAAAGAAAAAAGGAACTGAGCGAATATCGCCCTCCTGTCTCTCATTTTCTTTCTATCTCTACCTGAGCTGCATTATCGGTGTTTATATGTTTATATCCATGTGAATATGTGTTATCCTCCTGCTCTCCAGCGCCCTGAAATACTGTATTCCACAGCACTTCGAACACTTGTAACAATATTTCTTTATGAATATATGTCATTCATAAATGTATAAATAGAAAAATTAGAAATGAGAGAATATCGAACTCCCCCTTCTCATTCTCTGCCTTTCTCCATATAGTTCATTCTCTCTCCGCACCAATTGCACTGTCACTGTCTATAACTACATATGAATATGCATATTTGTACAACTTGGAACTGAGCGAATATCAAATAATACGTATAACAATAGGGAGTTTGCGATTTCAAACGTGTACGGGTACGGGTACGTGTAGCAGATAATTTGTGAAGTACGTCACACTTCTTGCACACGCTAACACGTTTGCTACACGTAAAACTGCCGGGTTGAAATTTGAAAATTCCAGTGATTTAAAAAGGCAAAGTGTGTTTCAGTTGAATGCACAAATTCGTGCCAGCTACAATCCCGTGGTTCCAAGAAGCTTTCTAATTGCAACAATCGAAATAATGAGCGTGTTTGTGAAACAAATTAGTTTAATTTTGTTGTGACAAGGACATGTCAACACTGGCATTAATCACAAAATAATTCGTTTTGGTCAGGAAAAGTCATTACGTGTACGTGTACAGGTAGACGAAAATCTTGTCGACAACATCATAAAGTTCGCTTACTTCCACACGTACACGTTTTTATCCAACGTGTAGAAGTAGGTTTACAAGTTTCGACGAACGGGAAGATATGGATTTGTTAAAATAATAATGGTTTCATTTTCTCTCTGCATATATAATATAACAGGTTATTCTCGTTGTAATCCTTGTGTTCTGGAACAATTCTTCGCGGATATCAAGGGGAAATTGTTGTTGTGTTTGTTGTGGATTGAATATTTAAGATCAAAAACGCAGCTGTTTTCTCGAACAGTCTTGGAGAATATATTTTCCCTTTCTTCCAACGATGAATTATCACACGAAGATGTTTCTGTTACGTTTTGTGTGGGGGGGGGGGGGGGGGGGGTGGAGAATTGATTTAGTAGTGGGGAAGTTCGATTGAATCAGATGGCTTACTACGATGGTTGTGAGCTAGGAACAATATGAGGGGGGTGGGGGGCACGTAAGTTGATTACTGAGCCGGAGGCAGATCCCAAAGTGCACAACACTGAGATGAGGACAATGGGAAGGGTGCCCCTCCCAATGTGGATAATCAGGAGGTTCTCCCCAGGGACATTCAAGTCCCCCCATTGATAACAATCGAACTACTGAATTATTTGTTTAAAATTATTTTATATACCCTGTTTGTTTCAAAATTATTTATACCCTGTTTGTTTTTGTGTTTTTAAATGCGCGCTCCATTTTAAATGGGAGCGGGTCATGACGTGGGTGTGTGTGTGTATGGGGGGGGGGGGGGGCTCTCCCAGGCCTGGCTACGTCACTGAGTAATGGCTTTCCGATGGAAGGTGTTTGTAGCAGGGACCTGCTGAAAGATAGAGAGCAGGGCATAAGCAAAAGGAGAGCTAAACAGAAACAAAACAAAAAAAAAAAAATCAGTTTTCACTTGCCAAAGGGGCGCGGGTACGACGTGGGATTTTAAAACCATTGCGAACCGAATGGCTATCATTGGATTTATAGTGTCAGTCAGAACCAATGAGGCCAGATAGCAACCAAGATCCAGCTCCTGAAAAGAGATTGCACATTGCATTGAATGCGTTTACCGGAGGGACCGCCTCCACCAGCCACGTTATTCTAGGATGTGAGATTTATGCAGCCTGGCTCACCACGCTACCACAAGGATTCCAATCGACCAGTGGTTCATTTGCTAGGTGCCGAGGCACACACAGGTGTGATGCGTTTATTGGGATAAAGTCATGGCATCTAATCAATGCCGCAAAACAATCTTCGTTAAAGAGAGAAGAAAAACACAAACAGAACGCTGCTTTGGGAGCAGCGCCAGCATGATTTCCATAGCGGTTACAAAATGGAAAGAACGCCACCAAAACAGACCAATATGACGGTTTGTAAAAGCTGGAATCATCCATTATCTTACAGAATGAAAGGTTGGCAATTCGGTCTCCCTTTGGTAGAACCGATGACTAAATACAGCAACCAAAAAACAATCACACGCCCACCTTATGACCCTTCACATACACCACATGCCCTTGTCGTGGGCTGGTTGTGGACATATTTACTTCCTTATTAAGAGAGTCAAACACTTGCCCTAGCCAGACAAGTTTCAATCAATGGCTTGCGTTTAGTCATTCTCTGTGGCTGTTGGCAAGTGGCGTGTTAGCTCACTTGGCTGAAAATCAGGGTGAGCTGTTTAATCACTTTTTGCCCGTCGCGTGTCCGTCGTCCGTCGTGAAGGTGATGTTTAGGAACACTTTAATGGAATTTCACTTGAGTAGCAGTTATATAGGGACATTTGTTTAAATAATATTTTTGCTCGTATTGAGGAGGGGTGGGGGGGTGGTGTGGGGCCAAAATGCGCCAATTGGTAAAACATCTTCTCTTGAACCAGCGGTAGCAGAGACCGTTATACTGCTTCCTTTGGGGTGTAGAACCCAATTTGTTTAAGAGAAGTTCGAGGGGCAATATTCACCGTCGTTATGGGAGGGGCAAGAATTTTTGCCCCGCCAAAAATTTATATTTTCTGACCGAGCGGCCGATTTGAACCAAATTTATTATGAAGTAAATTAATAGGTCATAAGTATTTATGCCCCCAACAATTTCCAGTAGCCCCGTGGGAACCGCGGCAGCTAAAAATAGAAATATTTTTTGTTAATCGCCCATATCTCCAAAATCACAATGCACTGAGATTTCTTATTTGGTGTGAGGCAGCCTTGGAACCAACCAACAGAAAGGAATAGTAAAAAAATGTCATTAGTTTTGTCGTAGAATACAGCTTCTGGACTTTGAAAAAATGCTAAGTCCGCATTTTTTTAACACTGTGGATAATAGAAAAAAACATTTAAAAATCTGTTTTGTTTTCTAAACCACTGCCTCAAATGATTCATATTTGATATATGGCATCACCGTAAGTAGGATTTTCAGGTCTATTTAAATTGATCCCTTTGGGGCACATTTAGCGGGAAAAAATGTGGCCCATGCATGGGCCTCAAAATACAAAATAAAAAAAAAATCAAACGCAACTTTTGCTAAATCTGTACGTATCAGGTCATTGATATTTGGTATGGAGCATATTTGGAGCAGGTAGCATCCAACCGGCAAAAACCCCCCCGGGTTTTACATGGGTTGCCACATGGTGTTATCAAATATTTGGATATACAAGTCTGCGCAGCATGATGCACAACCCTTCTGTGTCAGATACAACGGTGCCATTCTCACAAACGATTGATTGGGGTAATTGGAAAGTGGTGTTAACTTGGCTAAACCGTCCTTGTCAAACCTAAACATTTGACGGCATTCATCATTTGTAAATCGTGACAAGTCAAAGCTTGGGTAATGAAACCTAATGTTAGAAGCTGAACGTTCATCAGTTGTGGATAACAACACTAATTCTACGTCGTCTTCAATCGCACCGAACATCAGCAGATCTGAGGAAGCCATTGTTGGTCAACAACATAATGACCCTGAACTCACAGAGTTACTGACCCGTTACCCGTACACGTACACGTTAATTAAAAAGTCGTTTCGCAACTCAATTTTTCTCAAATCCCAACGTGTACGGGTACGTGTAGCTACGCGTACCCGTACCCGTACACGTTTGAAATCACAAACTCCCTAATATATCTGTATGTTCTGTTGTGTATCAATCAGTGTATACATGCTTATTTCTTATTTTAAAGTTTCTATGTATCGTATTCTTAGAATTTCACTGTGGATTCTAATCTTTGTGTTAATGTCTCGATCTATCGTATTCTTAGCGGTTTACTACGGATTCTAATGTTTGTGTTAATGTCTCGATATATCGTATTCTTAGCATTTTACTGTGGATTCAAATGTTTGTGTTAATGTCTCGATGTATCGTATTCTTAGCCTTTTACCACGGATTCTAATGTGTGTATTAATGTCTCGATGTATCGTATTCTTAGCGTTTTACTAAGGATTATAATGCTTGTGTAAATGCCTCATTGTATCGTATTCTTAGCGTATTACTATGGATTTTAATGTTTGTATTCATGTTTCGATGTATCGAATTCTTAGGATATTACTACGAATCCTAATACTTGTGTTAATGTCTCGATGTATCGTATTCTTAGCATTTTTCAACGAATTCTAATGTTTGTGTTATTGTCTCGATGCATCTTATTCTAGGCATTTTACTATGGATTCTAAAGTTTGTGTTAAAGTCTCGATATATCGTATTCTTAGCGTTTTACTCTGGATTCTAATGTTTGTGTTAATGTCTCGATGTATCTTATTCTAAGCATTTTACTATGGATTCTAATGTTTGTGTTAAAGTCTCGATGTATCGTATTCTTAGCGTTTTACTGTGGTATCTAATGCTTGTGTTAATGCCTCGATGTATCTTATTCTTAGCGTTTTACTATGGATTCTAATGCTTGTGTTAATGTCTCGGTTTATCGTATTCTTAGAGTTTTACTATGGATTCTAATGCTTGTGTTAATATCTCGATGTATCGTATTCTTAGCGTTTTACTCTGGATTCTAATGCTTGTGTTAATGTCTCGATGTATCGTATTCTTCGTATCTTTCTCTGGATTCTAATGCTTGTGTTAATGTCTCGATGTATCGTATTCTTAGTATTTTCCTATGGATTCTAATGCTTGTGTTAATGTCTAGATGCATCGTATTCTAAGCATTTTACTGTGGATTCTAATGCTTGCGTTATTGTCTCGATGTATCTTATTCTTAGCATTTTACGGTGGTTTCTAATGATTGTGTTAATGTCTCGATGTATCGTATTCTAAGCGTTTTACTATGGATACTAATGCCTGTGTTAATGTCTCGATGCATCTTATTCTTAGCGTTTTACTATCTATTCTAATGCTTGTGTTAATGCCTCGATGCACCGTATTCTTAGGGTTTTACTATGGATTCTAATGCTTGTGTTAATGTCTCGATGTATCGTATTCTAAGCATTTTACTGTGGATTCTAATGTTTGTGTTAATGTCTCGATGTATCGTATTCTTAGCGTTTTACTCTGGATTCTTATGTGTGTGTTAATTTCTCAATGTAATATAATATAATAATAATTTATTTATATAGCACTATTCCCAGCGAAACGCTGCTCAAAAGCGCTGAAAACATAGGTGACGGTAACAATGGTATAATCGTATTCTATGGATTCTAATGCTTGTGTTAATGTCTCGATGTATCGTATTCTCAGGGGTTTACTATAGATTCTAATGCTTGTGTTAATGTATCGATGCATTTTATTCTTAGCGTTTTACTATGGATTCTAATGCTTGTGTTAATGTCTTGATGTATCGTATTCTTAGCGTTTCCTATGGATTCTAATGCTTGTGTTGATATCTAGATGCATAGTATTCTAAGCATTTTACTATGGATTCTACTGCTTGGGTTAATGTCTCAATGTATCGTATTCTTTGTGTTTTTCTATGGATTCTAATGCCTGTGTTAATGTCTAGATGTATCATATTCTTAGCATTTTACTATGGATTCTAACGCTTGTGTTAATATCTCGATGTATCGTATTCTTAGCGTTTTACTATGGATTCTAATGCTTGTGTTAATGTCTCGATGCATCTTATTCTTAGCGTTTTACTATGGATTCTAATGCTTGTGTTAATGTCTCGGTGTATCGTATTTTTGGCGGTTTACTATGGATTCTAATGCTTGTGTTAATTTCTCGGTGTATCGTATTCTTATTTTGCTTGGGTTAATGTCTCAATGTATCGTATTCTTAGCATTTTACTATGGATTATAATGCTTGTGTTAATGTCTCGATGAATCTTATTCTTAGCGTTTTACTATGGATTCTAATGCTTGTGTTAATGTCTCGGTGTATCGTATTCTTGGCGTTTTACTATGGATTCTAATGCTTGTGTTAATTTCTCGGTGTATCGTATTCTTCGCGTTTTACTATGGATTCTAATGCTTGTGTTAATGTCTCGATGTATCGTATTCTTAGCGTTTTACTCTGGATTCTAATGCTTGGGTTAATGTCTCGATGTATCGTATTCTTCGTATTTTTTCTCTGGATTCTAATGCTTGTGTTAATGTCTAGATGTATCGTATTCTAAGCATTTTACTATGGATTCTAATGCTTGTGTTAATGTCTCGATGTATCGTTTTCTTAGCATTTTACTCTGGATTCTAATGCTTGCGTTAATGTCTAGATGTATCGTATTCTAAGCATTTTACTATGGTTTATAATGTTTGTCTTAATGTCTCGATGCATCATATTCTCAGCGTTTCACTAAGGATTCTAATGTTTGTGTTAATGTCTCGATGTATCGTATTCTTAGCGTTTTACTATGGATTCTAATGTTTGTCTTAATGTCTCGATGTATCGTATTCTTAGCGTTTTGCTATGGATTCTAATGTTTGTGTTAATGTTTCTCAATGTTGAACTGTGTATCTTATACGTATATTTTTATCTCAAGTTTTTTTTCTCTCCCATCTCTTCCTTAACATTGTATTGTATATCTATGCATAGGCCCCACTCCTTGTTATATCGGATCATAATATTCCCTCTCCCGTATTCCCCTTTCTCCCTCTCTCTCTCTCTCCCTCTTCCCCTCTTTCTCTCTCGCTTGCTCCTTAACGTAGTATTGTATATCTAGAAATAGATGCACAATATTTGTATATTCGGATCATAATGTTTCCTCTGCCGCCACCCCCCCCCCCTGCTCTCTCTTTCTCCCTCTCTTTCCCGCTCTTTCTCTCTCTCGCTCTCTCTCTCTCTCTTCCCTCTCTCATTACTTGTGTTAATGTTACTTAATGTTGTATTGTGTATAGTTATAAGTACAAATTTACTGCAATGTTTTCCCCTTCCCTTCCCCCTCTCTCTCTCCCTCTCCCTCCCCCTCTCTCTCTCTCTGTGCCTATCTCTCTCTCTCTCTCTCTCTCTCTCTCTCTCTCTCTCTCTCTCTCTCTCTCTCTACTTCCCTCAGTGCCTATGATTTTATATGTTGTATTGTATATTGTCATATGTTGATTTGTTTTGCAATGTTTTCTCTGTTCACCTATTAGAAACAGGAACCGACTAGATTCTCGTCAGTCATTGGAAGATTCAGACGATTTCTCAGTAAACGAAACGAAACAGTTGTATGAATAAGAAACAAGATTGGTAAGGCCAAACAAAGTAGGCCTTCTGTTTCTCAAACCATTATTCGTAAAATTGCATACGGACGAGCGGTTTTTTAGCGTTTTTTTAGTTTTTTTTTATTTTTGTAAATATATCTTTGCCATCAGTTATTCATGTTCTTGGTTTATGTTTTAGGCATCAAAATCTACGGAATAGCATGGGCAGTGGTGTATTTTATTTCGTCCCTTGAGTGCAAGAAGGCTCTGCAATGCTAAAGCATTGCAAAACCTTCTTGCACTCAAGGGACAAATTTATCAATTTTTTAACTTGGGAAAAATATCAGACAGAAACCATTTAATTTTGATTTTTTAAAGTTTATATTCGTCATAAAAAGACAGCATGTGGCAGCTGAAAGGGCCATGCGGGGTGGCCTGAGAAACATATTTTCAATTTTTTAGGCCTAACTTCCATCCATTAGGCATGTGGTAAAATACTCGTATAAATTCCAGGATGGTACGTTTCCATATTCTTCTACACAGTGTGACGAAATCTTTGCGCCAATAGAAATCATTGTGTTCCAGTCGCTTGGATTAAAACATACCATTTCGTTAGCTACAAATCTGCCTTCCGCAGTAGTTTCTCAACTCAGTTTCTTAAGTGTCAAGAGACACAGGTTAAAAATGATCCGACATTGTGCATGTGGTTTCAAATAGAGTAAACACAACGATTGCTTCAACAACTTGGAGAATCTCCATTTTTTCCCCTATTGAACGTGATTGTTGCGGTATCCTGTTGAGGGTGATAATTTTCTGTATGGTCCAATTTTTCTCGAATTAAATGAACCGTAAACGTTTTACTGCGGTCCTCAACTTAATACTCTTTTCTTGGAGGTTCCAGGAAACACATTAGCAGTTCATGTCCAGTGTCTTTGTTTTTGTGCCAGTGTCAGGTGACTTGATGAGTGGGTGTATTGCGGTTGACGTCCGAGTGGCTCTACATGGTTCTTGTTTTATTTATGTATTTATTAGGGTTTAACGACACATTAACAGCCAAGGTCATATCGTGTCGGTGACAGTTTTACGGGTGGAGGAAGCTGGAGTATCCGTAGAGAAACACCGAGCAACGACGAGCATCTGCCAGCTCCTCGACATCGTAACTCCTCACTGAAGCACAGGCAGGGTTGGATTGGTTGTAGACATGCGCACAATCGACGTACAGTACGCCCTGGTGCACGGCGTCGTCGTGCCCCCATATGGACAATCGGGGTTAAGTGCCTTGCCCAAGGACACAACGCGGGAGTCCGAATTGGTCGCTCAGACGGTCACCCATCCAAGGACTAACCGGGCGCGACGTTGCTTAACTTCGGTGATCTGACAAGAGCCGGTTATCGCAACGCCGCCGCGCCCCCGGCGATTCTTGTTTCAATATTTTATTGTTCTTTCCTTTCATTTTTTCCATTTTTCTACTTTCTTTCTCGGCTACATTTGGGACAATTTTGTTATTTTTCCATCGCTAGTTAATCCATTGGACACTGGTGTTATATCCCATGTCAGATCAATGGTAGCAATCGAAAGAGTACATATTGATTATTTGGGGGTGGACCAAATAATATTTTCAGCGTGCAGCCCGAAGGTTTATATACATTTAAGGGACAGCCGGTATGCAGTCGCTTATCAGTCCTTTCTAAAATATATTTCTTCGTAGGATGTTTATTAGAATTTCTGGTAGAGTGGAGAGTAATATCTCAAGTAATGCAAAACTGGGCTGTGTTAGACCCTGGCTGCCCAATTTGCGGACATACAGTTGAAACTAGAAGTCCTGTCTTGAACCGCGCACAAATAGCACGTCGATCTGCGCGTTAATCTACGCGTTATGGCCATAGTAAGGCTATCAAATTATGTACATATGATCTGCGCAAAAGCAATGTTTCAGCCAATGGACCTCCGGGTAACCCGGAGGTCCATTGGCAGAAACATTGCCTGTGTTTGCAATCAGTAACCAGGAGAACATGTCGTGTTTTGGATGCCATTCGATATGGCAATTGCGCGCAATTCCAACGCGCAGTTAAGTCTAGATAAGCGCACAGTTCATGACAGGACTTCTCATTTTAACTGTATGACGTTCATTTTTAGGACTTTTCACCTTGACGCCAATGGCGGTATTGTCTTATTCAGCACACTCAATAGGGAAGTGGATGAGTATTTTTGTATTTGAATGGTTGTAGAATTACATTATTTCAATCTCCCTTCCCAAATGTTAGTGTATTCTCTTGTCCTCATAGACGGACAACGTTTTTCGTCAGGCAAAACATTATACACAATGGGTTGAATGGTTATGACAGACTGTGCTTGTAAATGGTTTGAACCTTCAGAATGGTATCGACTGATACACCAACATCAATCGGAAAGTGGATGAGAGTTTTCTGGTATAGAATGGGGGAGGTGGGGGGAGGGGGCAGTAATAATTTAATCCTACAACCCTATAGGGCTGAAGGATTAAATTATTATAGCACCTCCCCCCATCCTTCCGAGCTTTGGTTTTATTCTCTTTCTCTCTTATAGATGGACAATATTTTTTTTATTTGGTAAGACATTATAAATACTAGGCTGAAAATTTATGACTGATTTGACTGTACTTATAAACAGGTGTGAACAAAATGTGTATGCTGTTTGTGAGAATGTTTGTATTGCTTCCTCAGACGGTATTGTGTCTTTAGGCAGGGCAGTTAACCTCGACTGACCTTGTTGGGACAAGGTGTCATTTGGTAATAAGGCGTAGTGCGTGTTGATGGTGCACTTGCCCGCAACTGTCGCTGACTCTCCATGTGCGTAGTTAGTAAACTGAACAGCTTGAGTGTTACTCGCAGCTGCTTGGTGGTTATTCAAGGGTTCTCCGGCTTCCTTCACTCGTACAACTCTCCGACACGATTTGATCATTATATTCTGTATCTCTAGAGTTCAATACTCCAGACAATATGTTTCAGTAAAAACCTTTACAAATATCGACAGCGTGCCAACATAACAGCAGAGAAGATGAGAATATGGATTGGATTTTTTGACAATAGGAGAAGCTACGTCCGAAAAGAGTCTCTCGGAACTACTTAATGGGCGCTATCCGAGGTTAGTGGGGAATGTATAGTTGACACGATGTATTTAGGCTGCAGTTGATTATCTTGTATCGCAAAATGTAAATGAAAATTTGCAAACAAATTTGAAAACTAGTTCACTGATGCTTTACTTCTGATTGCAACACATTCCAGGCATAACTCAGTTTGACTCTCCATCAAGCATCATTAGCAACTTCATATGTAAGATGAGTTCTGTTGGTTTAAATACTTCCTGTTTTTTACAACATTTTGCATAAAATGTCCATTAAAAATAACTAGAAGCCCATCAAATTAAAAATCCCAACTTCCATTTTGAGAACTCTATTAAACAACCCAGACGCCATTTATAACAGTATACAAGTCCATGCAACCCTTAAAAGCAGTTCAATTAAAAAACATAGTAAATGTTTCATGTGTTGCAGATCATTTGGAAAAGCCCAGCAATAGATGAAACTATTCTATCTACTTAGAAGCATTCAATATAAAACAGCATAACATAACTCTGGTATACAAAAATAGCTAAGTAATTTTTTACAAAATGCTATTCATTTTTTTGGAAATGCGTAGCATTTTGCTACGCAAAGACAAAAAGTTATTTTGAGCACTGGTGCAGGGTAGAACAATCAATATTTTCAACGTGCAGCCTCTACCCCCAAATAATGAATATGATCTCTTCCAATTGATGCCATCGAACTGACATAGAAGATGCCACCAGGATTCAAATGGTTAAAACCCATAGGTTCCGGAGAGAGAAAATCAATATACATTTTACTTTGTCTACGATCATAAGGGTAACTACTTGAATACTGAGACATTATGTCATTTAGTTCTTAAGCACGTGGAGAACTGCTTGAGTCACGTTCTGTGACTGAGAAAAGTGTTTGGTGGAGATATGAAAGTATTCAATTTCCACTCTAGAAACATGAAACATTCGTCCATGCAACGTAATATAGCTAATGTAGTGGGTACGAACAGAGTAGGCGTATTTCACTTTCTAACAGGAAAGAACTTATCAATGCAAACTTCGTGTCGGGTAATCATATAAAAAAAATGGTAACATTACACACAAAATCAAAACAAAACAAAATAAGAAACTTCATTTAACATAATTATATTAATAGAGGATTAATAAGGGTACTTCTGAGCGAGCACATAGACATGAATAAAGATCATATGATGAATGAAAATGCCTGCTCAAATCGCCTAACGTGTGATGACTCTGGTAGACTAATGCAGTGCACTGTATATCAGTAGTTGGTTTATTCCTTCGAATCGTCCGAATCCGAAGGCGTCCTCCCGCATCCATCTGTTTAATTTACAAATTGAGCAGCTGGAAAATACTTATCGAAACATTTCAACAAAATCATATTAAGTGACCCCTCATTGGAACGATCTCTCTACATCTTCCCATTGGGTGGGGCACAACGATATGGCTTTGTTAGAATTTATTTGTAAAACATTTGAAAAAACATAACACATTTTGATATAGTGTGGGTTGGGCAAATTATTATTTGGGTCAACGCCATAAACAGTAGCAATGGCCATATTGCGGTGGACAGCTTGGGTTGTGAGAAAACCTTACTCTGAAAGTACAACATTTAATAATGACAAATAACTGTTATATGTCAGGTACTTGGTTTCATATGCAGCAGTTAAAGACATGTGTGCAGTAAACGTCGTTATACGTATTAGAACACAACGACACCATTCTTGCCCCACTGGCTTGAGCGGAAGCAGAAACGGCATGGTGTGATAGGGCATTACCGAACTTAATTGATATTGGGCGTCGACTGTAATATGTTAGTGAATTGAAATGTATGAGGGTACTCTCTGGTCTGCCTCCACCTATTATCACAATACGTGATGATTCTAGCCATATTTGCTTCACAAGTGGTCGCAGAAAACCAACAATTCAATTATAGCAGGGGGGTGGGGGCACTAAAAATTTGCAGGACGTGACGTGGGGGTGGGTGGGTCTCTTGAGTGCGCCAAAAATGTGCATTTCCAACTTGTGCAATATTTTGAATTTTTTAAAAATATATCAATATATCAGCTAATATATACCATCATTTGTGTTTCAAACCTTAAAGATGATGTTGTACATCACACTCTTAACATAAATACAACATCAGGAGGCTTTATATGTGAGAATATTGGGCTTAAACTGGGAAAATGTCACACGTTAGTAGGGGGTGGGTGTCTTGTTCGAAATGTAGAAAATGTGCAGACAATATTTTGGGATCAATACAAATGAAAATTTGTTCCCGTATATGTACACCTGCTCTGGCCAAGCCTGATAATGAACAGCTTGTCATTTGTAGACTGGGCCCACAGCAGCCCACGGGGGTTGAATTAGTGATACCAGTTTAACCCTTTACCTAACATGAAAAGCAGACGACACTTGCCAAAAAATGATTGAATAACTAATTTTTTTCATTTTGTCTCAAAAAATGAAAAAATAATAAAAATTAATTGGCGATTTTTGAGAAGAGCGCTGGCCGGTTTTGGCCGTTACGTTGAGTAAAGGGTTAAGAACATTATGAAAAACCCCTAAAGACAGCTGAGCCTACTAAGTTTATAAGCTTATTTTAGATTTTAATGGGAGAGTGGGTGGTGGGTGTCTGAGAACGGTAGCAGAAATTTGCACGTAGTGGGTGGGTGGGTGTAAAAAGGAGCTGAATAAAAAATAGGACGTCACGTCTTGCAAATTTTTAGTGCCCCCCCCCCCCCCCCCCCCTTGATTATAGTATTTAAAATTGGTGTGAAGTAGGGGCAGTAGCAGGAATAACCACAGTAGTAATACTATGGTCAGCAGATTAGATTATTTCGCACCTCGACTGCTATCATGTCAATGTTGTTCGATTTGTCAGTTGGGTTTAATGCAAGCATTTGTTTAGAACACTGCCAACTTCATATTTTTTCTCTCCCAGCAGTAAGGAGATCATTTTACATGTAGTGATTTCCCTTACAAACCTGTTACTCCTATTTCAAACGAACCTCACCTTTTGTTGTAGTGTGGTGTAACAATACTTGATTTAGTCAGAAACTCTGGGATTCAATAACAAAAACATATCTTCAACAACATGAATTATAAAGAACAATGGTACAAAATCTTTCACACGCAATGGGTAATAAAAATGAAACGGAAATACCTATAAGACAGTCCTAAGCTCAGTGCAATAGAATAGAGTAGTGGTATGATGTTTATGAGAATACATTTTTCTCTTCCAAAGCACGGCAGGTTCTCCTGGTTACTCATAGCAAACGCAGGCAATGTTTCTGCCAATGGACCTCCGGGTTACCGCACCCTTGTCTCCTTTGCCCCTCCCAAAACTTCTTTCGACTCCCCTTGCCGGAGGTGGAGCGGCTCCACCACCGGCGCCACCTCCGGTCAACGGCATCGAAAACCACGTCTCCTACTACTGACGTCTGTCATCAACATTGCCTGTCTGACGGTAGCGTGACCACCCCCTGCTAATCACCGATTGCGTAACGTTCAGAATTTGAGCCACTGCAGTCTGTCTGTTGCCAGCTTCCAACATGACAACGGCACGTAAACGCTCGGCACGTGTCAGTCTTCGCTTACCTCAAAAGTTACGTTTCGACCAGAAACTATTGATGAACGAGTTTATACCAAGAAAAGAACGATGAGTCCTCCGAAAAAGCCGTCCAGTACAAATGAACATTTCAAAAACGTGCCCCCACAAACATTAATGCGGCGCCCGTGCGAAAAACCTGCATGACGAAGTTTTCGTGGGCAGGTGACATACATGATCCACACTAAACTTGGTAACATATTGATGTGTCCAATCACGCGTATCCAGTACCATTTTCCGAAAATATAAACATCAGTTTGAATATCCCCTACTTTTTTTTTGAATAGTATACAACAATCATTTCAGGTCCTTGATCCAAACATAATGGAACTGATCCCCGCCTTGAGTCAGTAGTACATTTATTATTTTCCCATCCATATTACTAATATTCTATGATGAGTTGGAACCTAACACGTCAATAGCTAATTTACAGTTATAACTAGAAGTCCTGTCATGAAATGCGCACAAATAGCACGTCGATCTGCGCGTTAATCTACGCGTTATGACCATAGAAAGGATATCAAATTCTGTACATATGACCTGTGCACAAGCAATGTTTCAGCCAATGGACCTCCGGGTAACCCGGAGGTCCATTGGCAGAAACATTGCTTGTGTTTGCTATGAGTAACCAGGAGAACCTGCCATGCTTTGAATGCCAATCGATGTGGCAATTACGTGCAATTCCTACGCACAATTAAGCCTAGATAAGCACACAGTTCCTAACAGGACTTCTAATTTTAACTGTATTTTGTTTTTCAACTTTATAAATCTGTGATATAGGAGTCGGAGCATCTATGCCATCAAAATTAAGTTTATCTTCTACCGGATATTTAGACGGACTTTGTGGATTTATTTAAAACTGAAAGCAAGCACGAACGTAAAACTCATCTCAAACAATTATCATCTTTTCTTTTTACATTTATAGACACATGCTTTTTTTTCTAAGTAAGTAGGGGTTAGAATATATGAGCCACCTCGTAACGGGTAGCAATATCTACAGTTAAAACTAAAAATCCTGTCCTGAAATGCACACAAATAGCACGTCGATATGCGCGTTAATCTACGCGATATGACCGTAAGGCTATCAAATTCTGTAAATATGGCCTGTGCACAAGCAATGTTTCAGCCAATGTAACCCGGAGGTCCATTGGCAGAAACATTGCCCGTGTTTGCTATGAGTAACCAGGAGAACCTGCCGTGCTTTGGATGCCATTCAATACGGCAATTGCGCGCAATTCATACGCGCAATTAAGCCTGGATAATAGATAAGCGCACAGTTCGTGACAGGACTTCTAGTTTTAACTGTAACCAAAGAGTTCCATTTCTGTCAACAGTGAAGCCTGAAACATGGGTGTCCATGTTTCGAGCCTTTCTTGGAATTCGAGGGAATGCTTTATTCATGGCTTTATCTATCTCCTGATCTCTCATAACAACCTAATGTTGACTTCGAAATACCACATCTATGAGTACCTTTTCATTATTAAGACCGCTTTTGAATAATGTTATTCTCAAAACCAGCTGAAACTGTATTCCTTTTAAATTAATAATTTCTTTTGTTAATTTTTTATGAATCGTATAACGTACGCTCTGTAATAATACTTTGGAATCGTTATTAAATTTATTATAATCTGTCATATTCATCCTCTATTGTCTCAAACAATCTTGAAACTTACAAAACTTTCTTTAATTAACATTTTGTCTATGTATAATAATATTTATTTTCTTCAAATAAAAATATTTGCGAAATGTCTAAATTCTTTTTTAAATTGTCATGTTTTTTAAGCCATTCTTTGTTCTTTCTATAATAATGTTCTCAACCTCCACAATCCTCAAACTAATTTTTAAAACCTTTTCCGCAGCCCGCGAAAGGTCGATGTTTTTTATCTTTGTCTGAATCGTAATAAGTGTAAACTAGAATATTAGTGCACACCCACGCAGTGGCGCGTGCGCTCATAGGTAATGGGTACGTGTCCATGATTTTATAATTTTTCTATATACCATGCAACAGAGTTTGGGGTGCCATCTGGCGGCGTGGCTCTCCCACTGGCAAAAAACCCAGAATCATTGTAACGGCCTTGACCATTACTAGCACTAGTACAGGCTTGCTAACCCTCTCAGATTGCTCGAACGACCAGAATGCCATCGAACAAATGAGCCATGGAGCAATTGCCTGAACGAGTGACTCCACGTACGACTATTTTGCTCGTCTAGGTATTGAAGGATGGGAAGGATCTTGGGAACTAACAACGTGATATAATAACCTTAGTTATTGAAATTGACGTACAATCCCGCTTATAATATATCCTTGGTTTTTGAAAGTGTTGTTAAACCCTAATGAACCTATTTGCCATTGAATTATGATCTTTTGTCAGTTTAAAAAATGAAGGTTCTGCACGCTTTCAAAATTTCTCGATTGTCATATTTGTCGCCACATAAACATATGAACATATATGTGTGGTTCTGTGTTTATTGCATGTCGCTGTACAACACGTTTTGGCAAATTGTTATGTTTCACATAACCGCTGCTATTTCTGCGATATATACCATCTCTTTCCTGAAAAATCTTGATTCGGGCATGCAATATTTACCGAAATTAACAATATTGGGTGTGCACCATTACGTTTCACGTATTTTCATATTATTTTCTACATTTGAACACTGGATTGTTTATAAAACATTTAACTTGTTTTTCTGGGCTATATCAATACGCTGTGCAGCTCTCCCGACATTCTTGTAGTCAGGCTTGTACTTTCCAAGTAAATCTTCGCGTGAATACAGTTAAAACTAGAAGTCCTGTCATGAAATGCGCACAAATAGCACGTCGATTTGCGCGTTAATCTACGCGTTATGACCATAGTAAGGCTATCAAATTCTGTGCATATGGCCTGTGCACAAGCAATGTTTCAGCCAATGGACCTCCGGGTAACCCGGAGGTCCATTGGGAGAAACATTGCTTGTGTTTGCTATGCGTAACCAGGAGAACCTGCTGTGCTTTGGATGCCATTCTTTATGGTAATTGCGCGCCATTCCTACGCGCAATTAAGCCGCGATAAGCGCACAAATCGTGACAGGACTTCTAGTTTTAACTGTATTTCTCATTGACGAATATTTATTTATTGGTGTTTAAGGTCACATAATTATGCACAATGGCTAATCATGACCGCGACAGTTTTACGGGTGGAGGAAGCCGGAGTACCCGGAGAGAACCACCGAGCAACAGCGAGCAACTGTCAGCTCCCCAACATACTAACTCCACACAAGCAGGGTTAGCATTGGCTGAAGACAAGTGCACCATCGACGTGCAGTACGTCTTAGTACACAACGTAACCGTACCCCCACGCGGGCAAAGGAGATGAAGTGTCTTGCCCAAGGACACAACGCGGTTGACGCAGGTGGGATTCGAACCGAGGACCTCTCGGCTTGCAGCCTGCACCTCTACCTACTGAGCCCCCGCGCTCCCCTCATTGACGAATGTTTTCTCTTTAGGTTTACTTTGATCATACAACGATCGATTGACATTAATATGTTTTTAGTAAACTGGAGGCGTGCAATAAATATAGAACAGCAACCGCGTTCGAACTGTCATTTTTTACCGCACCCGATCGATTTGGGCGGAAGGATAATATTGAACTCAAAGCCTTCGGGGTCTCATTCAATATTATCCCTCCGCCCAAATCGATCTCGTGCGATAAAAATGACACGTCGAACGCGAAGGCCATTTTGTTTATTTTCTAGTTATTTGCAATCTCAACAAAGTACAAAATTTATTCTGAACGCCTTTAGCGCAACCTGTGTTGGGTTGATTTATCGAACTTTCTCTAAAGTGTACTAAATATAATCCACAATATTCTTCTATACAAACCCTTCCACATTTATCAATAGAACCTATTACCGTCCAGTAATCCACAATTCTTCTATACGAACCCTTCCACATTTATCAATAGAACCTATTACCGTCCAGTAATCCACAATAATCTCCTTTACAAACCCTTCCACATTTATCAGTAGAACCTATTACCGTCCAGTAATCCATAATATTCTCCTCTACAAACCCTTCCACATTTATCAATAGAGCCTATTACAGTCCAGTAATCCACAATTCTTCTATGCAAACCCTTCCACATTTATCAATAGAACCTATTACCATCCAGTAATCCACAATATTCTTCTATACAAACCCTTCCACATTTATCAATAGAACCTATTACCGTCCAGTAATCCACATTATTACACACCCGTAACTGTATTTGTCATGATCACATAGATTTTAGGGCCATGCAGTAATTTTAACCAGAAAGCTCTAGTGCAATCCGATAAAAAGTACCCTTCGCGTGCACAAGTTCTCTCGTTAGACTGGCTCTTATAGTTTACAGCGTTCAGTGGAATATAACCAATGAGAACCATCGGCTATATTTATCTGTCGGAATTACCGATTCTCATTACAAAATGTTTGATGCACAACTATGCTAAAAACTGTTGAAAGTCATGAAAGACACATGATTTCTGCACAGAAATTAAACAGTGAAACTCAACTTTTGCTTTCGTTATTGAAAACCGAGGAAAACTTAATTAATTTTAGGGCAAAAATGTCCAATAGGGTTCGATAGCCACAAGTACAGTTCCTATAAAATTGTGTTACAATGTTGCCATCACCGCTGCGTGCTGCCGACGAGTCGATACGGCGTCTACTGTGTAATCCTATTCGATTCACACTTCGGCAATGAAGCAGCACGTTTGCCAACGCAAACACACTTTGAAGAGCATGTTAAGTTGAACTTGAAGTTGTTCTCAGGAAGCAAGACTAAATCAATCTTGAAAACTGGTTACCATGAAGGGGAAAAACAGACGACGTCACGGCGACAGCGCCTGCAGATGTTTGACAGCTAGTACATGCAGTTACTGATTAACTATCACCAATCCCACCCTTACTAGATGACCCCCCCCCCCCTCCCGCCCTACACTAGCTGAATAAAGAAACTAAATTCGGAAGAATGAAAAGCCTGGTTTTATAAGAAAAACTCAGTAGTTTACATTCGTGGAACCAATGTTTTTTATTCCGTGCTAGTGGGCGTTGGGGCCGTGAACAGGCTTTTTTATGAGGGACCGGGGAGGAGGCTTTTTAGGGGGGGGGGGTGTAGTATTGCTAAAATATGACTTTCTGGAGTTTGTACTGGGGAAATTAAAAAATGTCACCAGCTAACCACTACAGAAATTCTGAAAAGTCTTGAGTAGGGTGGGGATGAGACCACTAAGAGGGGAGGGGTGGTAAATACATGTATGTGGTCTGATGAATGCAATATATTGTCAATTTTATGAGATGACTTCCATGTAATTCAAAAATAACTATTAGAATATTTAAAACATAAAAAATATGACAATATTTTCCAGCCACAGATTGATGTGTATTTTTAAATGACTAATTAAGGAATTTTGCTGGTATTTCTCTTTTATACAAGGATATTATTTTGCTTTAATTCTCAGCAACAACACTTAAATCGAATGTCACCTATATGACTGTGCAACATCCATGGGTGTATGAGATGGGGTGGCCTGGGGGTTGCAGCACTCTCACCCCTCCCCCCCCCCCTTCACCAATAAGCAGCTAATTTTGCAGTTTTCATTGAAAGGGACTGGTATTTTCAGAACAGATTGTTCAGAGGGAGGGGAGTATTTTGATAATTTTGGCAAATATCAGGGCAGGGGGCAGAGCATTTTCATAGGCAAATTCGAGGCAAGGGCTTGCATTTTGATTTTGGAACAATAGTTCAGGGCAGTTTGATTGGTCAGCCCCCATGCCCAAGAAAATGTGCTCCACAAGCCTATCATTAGCCACATTCTATGAGTCCTCTTTAAAACTACTTACTAAATGCAAATTCAGAATACCAAATTCCAAATTTAAGATTGACAAGATATTGGAGCAGACAAATAAAAAAAATATTTTGTTTTGAACAAGATACCAAGATTGGCAAGAAATAAATATTGACAGAACCGTTCAGATAACAAACTGGCGAAGTATAGTACCACTACTAGTACAAAATAATGTAAACATTAATCAATCTTTGAAAATATTATCAACCAAAATAAGTTGGAGCTCCCCTCTTTCAGCCTCTGACTAAGACTGTTCGATACTCATTTCGTGAGCTTTTGCGAAAATGCTGTCAGGTTATAGATGGGGGAGGGGGGGGGGATTGTAAAAAAGGTGTCCATTTCAAACAAAGGTTATCAAGACTTGAGGTAAAATAAAAAGAAGGCTAAATTTCAAGTCAGAAACTTGATTACAATGTTGAAAAATACAATGTTATAAACTTACCAAGACTGCAGAGTTCACTCAGAATGGAATCTCAAACTGCCTCAGTTCTCTAAACGATCGAATGAATGCAACTGAAGGTTAATTATTGCACGAACTGTCTTTTCTCGTCCAGTGTATACTTTTGTTGCAGTGCAGAACAGGAAATGACCGATGTCCACATGCGATAGCCTTGTGACAGAAGTGCATGAAAAGCCAATCCGAGTTCAAACTTCTAATTTTAGTTTCCGTTTAAAAAGCACGAAATTTAAACAGAGTGGCCAGTTCGCACCGTATAATGTATTTAAATTAAAACCCTTGTACATTTTCCATCCTCCAGATATAATGATGCCTGCACACACACTTTTGAAAACACATTTCAGACCTCATAATTTGTGACGTCTGATATGTTGAACGCAATCTTTTGAGTTTTGAGTGTTAGGGCCGACATTTTTTTTTTGCGAATAAAATGAATCAACAGCGATTCTACACGTGGCACGGTCAAAGACTGAAGACTGGTTCTCTGACAAAATTCCCTGTTTCTCTCTAAAATTCTTTCAACCGTTCAAATCGTCGACTATTTAATTAAATTAGCGATTAATTACAGTGAATTCTTTTTCAGGGTTGGGTGTGTAATAAATACAGAACCCCACTTATGTTTGATGCAATAAATACAGAACCACACTTATGTTTGAATGGATTAACGATTACTGGACTCGAGCGTGTGGTGCTGGGATACCACTCGAGCCTACCGGCTCTCGTGGTATCCCTGCGCCACTCGCTCTCGTCCAGTAATCGTTAACCCATTCAAACATACGTGTGGTTCTGTATATATATTTTCCTCTACAAGTCCTTCCACATTTATCAATAGAACCTATTACAGTCCAATAATCCACAATAATCTCCTCTACAAACCCTTCCACATTTATCAATAGAACCTATTACAGTCCAGTGATCCACAATATTCTCTTCTACAAATCCTTCCACATTTATCAATAGAACCAATTACAGTCCAGTAATCCACAATATTCTCCTCTACAAATCCTTCCACATTTATCAATAGAACCTATTACAGTCCAGTAATCCACAATATTCTCCTCTACAAACCCTTCCACATTTATCAATAGAACCTATTTCCCCACGGCAATCCCGGGAAGTGAAGGAGTGCTTGTTTAATGTGGTAAACAAGCTCCTTTTCACTGATAAAATAGGACCCAGTCACTAATGCTTGGGGTGTGAGTCCTCTAAAATAGGCAACATGGGGTATAAACGATTGACTGACCTTGACTTTATCTCCATGTTGTGGTCATGATTAGCCATTGCTAAAGTATGTGGCCTTACACACCAATAAATAAATAAATAATAAATAATTGAACCTATTACAGTCCATTTCTAAGTGTTTTTGATTTCGATGTTCATAAATTGGTTGAGCCTAGTAACGTATCAAGGGGTACAACTCTAGTTTGTTTATATCGGTTGTTCTCGATAAATATAACGCATCAAGAGGTATAACGCGAGTTTGTTTATATCGGTTGTTCTCGATAAATATAACGCATCAAGGGATATAACTCTAGTTTGGTTATATCGGTTGTTCTCGAGACATATTTGATAATCTTTTCTGGCATGAATGCGGTAGCAGACGTCCAGGAACCATTGGAGCTCGGAGTCAACTCTGTGAGTTGATTGCATATATATGTTTCGTATTCTATGCATAACAACCTTCCTTTGTGTAAATTTAATTTATATTTATGGTATCAGAGGTGGGAATTTCAAAGTAAATTTATTGTCTTTACTTATGCAAAACCTATCGACATGAAACAATTTTAGTCTACACTTCACACCGAAGACAATTGTATATATCTTGAATGTAACCCAGGCCCGATCAGTTTCTAATTTTATTGGGATTTAACGCCACTTTCGACAGCCAGGGTCACCTTGTGTCGGAGGTCAGTTTCTGTAGATCAGTGTAACGTCAATAAAAACATCCAGGAAAATCACATTTATTTTTTTCTTTGATAATTGGGGAACAAACAATGGGATTACATGATGTGAAGTGATAAATAAGCAAAACTTTAGGGTACACAAAGTAGATCTTCTATTTCTCGGGCCATTATTTGTAAAATTGCATGCGGGCGAGCGGTGTTTTATTTAATTTTTTATTTTGTGTAATTATCTGTTTCCATTAAAAATTCATGTTCTTGGTTTATGTTTTACGAATCATAATCTACGGAATAACATGGGTGGTGGTGTATTTCGTCCCTTGAGTGAAAGAAGGCTTTGCAATCCTGAAGCATCGCAAAGCCTTCTTGCGCTCAAGGGACAAATTTATAAAAAATTTTAAGCTTGGGTAAAATATCAGACAAAAACCATTTAATTTTTATTTTTTTAAAGTCTACATTGGTTATAAAAAGAGAGCATGCGGTAGCCAAAAGGACCATGCGGGAGGGCCTGAGAAACAGATTTTTAATTTTTTAGGCCTTAATATCATTCAATAATATAAGTAGGTGAGACTATTCATCTAAATTTTAAAGAAAAACTATTCAGAACGGCAGTCCCAAAACGGTGAATGATGTGGATAGGTCCAAGCCGAAACTGACCAGATTACTATTGATCGCTCACCGATTACACGTTGTAACAGGCTTGGTAATTTCAGGAGAGCGATTTTTTAGCTCTCCTTACTGCCCTCCTGAAAGAATTAAGGAGAGCGAAAAGTTGCCCTCCTAAATATTTTGGTCTGGGATGATTGAGATTACATGTATTATGCTCACATTAAATTTTTGTTGTAAAGCAAAAATGTAATTTAACTTCGAAGTCACATAACATCACGTAAGTTCATTTTGAAAGTGGTTTTGTGGTAAAAGGTAATGGCTGCAACCATACCCAAACACAGTTGCAATCATTTGAAGCAAAATGGGTCACAGCAATATTTTTTTTTTCTGTCAGTTTCAAGTTCAACAACTGACATCACAGTTTGATGGATAATTATTCAAGGAATATTGACACTATAATATACAACCATTACTACTATCCTGTCACTTGAAGCACTTGCACCAGGATGTGGCTGTAGATTCAAGCAGACCTGTTGTCCAAGAAAGTCATACGCCTACCACTACCACCTTCAACCCCCCCTTGGGGGGTTGAAGGTGGTAGTGGTAGGCGTATGACTTTCTAGGACAACAGGTCTGGGTACACACACAGGTCTTGTCAAGTGTGTGTTCGGTTGTTGAGTGAGACATCTAGATGTCTAAGAGATTTCGCTTTACCTTAGTAAAGTTAATAAAATCACTGATGTAGTCTGTTGGTTTCAGTTTCAATGAGTTTGTTCAACTGGATACTTAAAATGCTGTGTAAAGCTAATTGCTCTCCAAAGCTGATTGAGGAGAGCGATTTTTTGCCCTCCTGCATTTTTCAGAATGCCAGGCCTGTTGTAAACACCGAACTCCAGTTCAAGGACCTATGTTTTAGAGCAAGAAATGAAAAAAATAATGAAAATCAATTGACGATTATTGAGAATAGCGCTGGCCGGTTTTGCCAGTTACGTTAGGTGAAGGGTTAAATAATATAATTATCGTTAATAATGAAAAGTAATAAACAGAGTAAACGCTTGACTGGGTTGGTTGCGTGAAATAATTCATTCGAGGCGAGGGACTATATTGTAAAATCTTAATCTCGAGAGACTAAAGGATTTATGGAATAGATCCGCTTGTTTGAAGAGATAAGTGCTAAGACAGTGGGGAAAAGGGTTCCCGTCCCGACTTGAGGTCCTGGACTCGCGAATTGCGTTTGAAAGGTGCGAAATGGTTGAAGAAAGATGATTTGATCGCATTCCTGATTCTAAGATGTGCAGTTGGTTCAAGTGCTACGAAAAAACGACAACGACTGATATTGTTTTACAAAAAGACTGACAGAAAAGCAGACGAGATTACACAGAGAGTAACGAGTGTTTTACAATATAGTCCCTCGCCTCGAATGAATTATTTCTGTTTATTACTTTTCATTATTAACGATAATTATATTATTTAT
Source organism: Pictodentalium vernedei (assembly GCA_031216915.1). Lineage (NCBI taxonomy): Eukaryota > Metazoa > Mollusca > Scaphopoda > Dentaliida > Dentaliidae > Pictodentalium > Pictodentalium vernedei. The sequence continues at coordinate 63,676,343 of CM062295.1, read as the reverse complement.
ATATATTATAATAACGATTAACGATAATTATATTATTTAACCCTTTACCTAACGTAACTGTCAAAAACGGCCAGCGCTATTCTCAAAACTCGCCAATTAATTTTCATTATTTTTTTCATTTTTTGTCTCTAAAACATAGGTTATGACCCCTCATTGGAACGAGCTCACGTTCCAACGAGGGGTCTGCTTTTCATGTTAGGTGAAGGGTTAAAAAATAAATTTAGTCTTAGAGAGTCTATTGTCTACCGTACAGTTCTCAAGACAATCACACCCACTCTCTGCGTTCAAACGCAAAAAGGAAACGGCAACAGTATCAAGATATTTGATAAGCCAAGGAAAAGTCATAAACATTATTTAGCAGTTGAAACGGAACAACGCTACGCATAGCCTCTGAACTTTATCAGGAAATGAAAACTATCATCAATTCGTTGAACCCATGAGCCCACTTTTCCGGCACAAGAACCTGATACGTCACAAGTTCATTAAGTTGAATGATTGCAAAGGAGTAGCCAAGGCTGCACGTTGAAAATATGAATTGGTCTACACCGAATTATAAATATGGGCTCTCCCAACTGCTGCCATTGAATTGGCATGAAAGATACGACCAGCGTTCCAAGAGTTGAAAGATGTTGTTTGGTTATAACAGGAGTCCAAGAATTGGTTTGGCGTCCATGCTGCATACTAAGCGCGAGTAGTCTCCCTTATACTGCTTTGGAAATTAACCTCAATAACGGTAGTCGAAGTGTGCGCCTGCGTGAGTAGTGGGCGAACTGATTTAGCACTGAACTTCCCATGGACATTGTTTTTAGAGTGCCATCTTTTCGTGTGTACTCTAGCGAACTGATTTAAAACTGAAAATTCTCATAGACATTTTTTTCTCCAGAGTGCCATCTTTTCGTGTGTACTCTGGCGAACTGAGTTAACATTGAGAATTCCCATAGAGAATTTTTCGGACGATGACACTCTGCCGAAAAAAATGTCTTTGGGAATTTTCAGTGTTAAATCAATTCGTCCATTGTGACACAGACCTGGATTTTCTCTGGCGAACAAATGTCTGTGGGAATTTCAGTTTTAAATAAGTTCGCCCTAGTAGCATCCCTTACTACTTGCGTGAACTTTCTTGTGACAATGTGTAGCAAAATCACTGTGTGGAAACACTGTTTGTCTCTTTCAATATCGGAGTCATTCTCTCTCGTTCAGACAGTGTTATCACTTGAGAACTAAATTGGCAGTTATCCTGAGGGATTTGGAAGCTAACCTTGATCGGAACTTTCTTACCTACGTCCATCGCAATCTTTATCCTACCTTCGCAGCCGTCGTTGTGATCTGGTTTGCGGCATGAGCGCAGAAGAGACAGGAAAAAATTGCATAGTCGAATCCGTAATGCCCGATCCACCGAAGACGTATGTTCTAGTAATTTTTTTTCTCTACCACCGACATTTTATTTCATTTTAATTTTAGATACTTAATTGCAATTATCTTTTTTTCTATTTACTATTTTTTTTATAATTTTAATGTACGGTGGCTGATTTAGGACACTCAAATATTTATTTTTATCTCGTTATAACGAGATACGATCCCGTTATAACGAGAAAACATCTCGTTATAACGAGATACTATCTCGTTATAACGAGAAAACATCTCGTTATAACGAGAAAGTATCTCGTTATAACGAGAAAGTATCTCGTTATAACGAGAAAAGATCTCGTTATAACGAGAAAGTTTCTCGTTATAACGAGAAAAGATCTCGTTATAACGAGAAAACATCTCGTTATCTCGAGATAAAATCACGTGACTCTGATGACATGAAACATATAGCCCCCCCCCCCCCCCCCCCACCAAAACAGTTTATATATCTCGCGGATGTTTTCAATATTCTGGATGTAATACATGGGAAAAACACCTACCCACCCCCCACCCCCAAGCATTCCAACCATGCCCGTGAAATACCGCTCCTCTCCCTCGTACATGTTGTCAACGATAATTACGATAAGCGCATATAACTCTCATACCAATAAACACAGAAAATGAGATGGAATTCACACAAACAAATGAAACAACTATAGCGTAATAAACTCGCTGCCCCCCCCCCCCCCGCCCCTCCCCCACACCGTATGTGGAACACTTTTTCGACACACGGCACTCAAACCACGATTATAGCCTCAGCCCCAAAACAGTGTACATATCTTACGCGTGTGTTTAATACTGTGGATGTAATACACGGGAAACACTCCTACCCCTCTCCTTCCCAAAGCATCCCACCAATGCCCGCGAAATACCCCCCCCCCCCCCTCGCACATGTTGTAAAAGATAATTACGACAAGTGTATTTAACGCTTATACTAATAGAACAAGGACAGGGACGTGAGAAGGTAAAAATATTGGGAGAGGAGGGGTATCAAGGCGGAGATCCATGCAAAAGGGGCGCCCATTGTGCTGACAGTAGCATGATTCGAGTCGCGCAGTGGCGAGGTGGGGGAGCACCAGATGTGGTATCCCCTTCTCGTTGGCGGGGTCCGGGGGCCCTTCCCTGGGAAAATTTAGGAAAATATGAGGGCCAAATCTCGAGTTCTCAGTGATTCTGAGGCCGCTGTGACACTACCAATTCGAATTCTCTGCTCGTTTCGTAAATAGGCTAGCTTCTGAATATAAATAATTGCAATTAAATTTTGCTTCAAATGCCATTAAGACATCGCCACGCCATTTTGACCTATCTCGAATAGAATAAAAACAAACATGGTGCGTTTCCATTGACCGGATTCAATACAAACAAAACATTGACTTTAAACTGATAAATTTTCTCAATGGAATGTAGTGGAATCTAAGCAATATGCAACAGGGGAGATTGCCGATGGTAGAATGTACAGTGTTTCTTTCCAAGAACGTGACTTCACCAGCCATCTTCGCTCTTATATAAAACATAAATGGAAAAGGAAAATGTCCTAGGTTTTGAACTGTTCAACACATTTCCATTGCGATTAATGTTGGATGTGTGCAGGTTGATCTGTTAGCTGTCCCTTGAACTAAATAAATGAATGCTGAGCTCAGTCTATAACCTTTGACACGATATTCGCATCTTTTACAATTTACTTTGTATTAGTTATCAACAATTATTATTTATGCTACATTAATTGCGCTGAAGTTTCGCTGGTCTCCGATTCAATATCAGGCCTGGCAATCTAGAAAATCAAGGAGAGCAAAACAGTTGCCCCCCCCCCCCCCCCCCCCCCCCCCTCAGATTGCTTGGGAGTGCAATTGCACCTGAAATTTTCAATGTAAAAACTTGTATGCTCTTTTGGTTATATTCACTTCAAGGTATTAATATTGTGAAAAATTGTACTACATTCAGTTTCATAGAGGAAAAGTTCGCACACACATCTTCCCATTATTCAAAATGTTGCATTCAATTCTTATGTGACTCTCTTCTACGCTCAAAATCTATCGAAATGCGTCAAAGAATGGGTCATGAATTATTTCGAATCAATGCAATATTGACAACTCGTCCCCTGAGCTCCAATGTGTTCTCTGTGCCAGTAGGCACAGAGAACACATTGGAACTCAGGGGACAAAATGATAATAGATTTTAAAGGCAGTCCCAAATGATAATAGATTTTAAAGGCAGTCCCAAACAGGCAATGCATTCCAGAAAATGAAGGGGTGCAAAACTTTTCTAGGCGTGCAGTAGGCGTACAGCACCACTGCACTCCTAAAGAATGCCAGGCCTGCAATATGAAACTTAGTAAATCCAGTCCCACCGATCAGTACCACCAAATGCACCGTCAATCATTTATTTAATTGTGAGATAGAATGCACTAATGCACAGAATGCGAATTTGTTTTCAATTTTTGATGAATTATTTCCCTTGCCTGTTGGTACAGTTTTGAACATTGCCAAAGTTGGAATCACTGACGGAACATAATTTATAAACATTATTTTACAGACCCGACAAATAGAAAGGTTCATAATTAATTGGCTGTCGTGGGAGCGGGGTGGACACTTAAGATGAAATCGGGGAAAAAATGTTTTACTCGCAAAAGAGGTGGCGCCTTTTTTTTACGAATTAATCAGTTCTCTGCCCTATTTATGAAATTTTTTCCTGCCCCATGTCATTTATTTATTTATTTATTTATTTATTTATTTATTTATTTATTGGGGTTCCACGGCACTTTTGACAGCCAGGGTCACCTCGTGTCGGACAGTTTTTCGGGTTGAGGGAAGCCAGAGAGAACCACCGAGCAACGGCGAGCAACTGTTAGGTTCCCCAACATACTAACACCACACAAGCAGAGTTAGCATTGCTTGAAGACAAATGCACCATCGAAGTGCAATACGCCTCAGCAGCGAACGCCACCGCGCCCCACGTGGGAAATGTGGGTGAAGTGTCTTGCCCAAGGACACAACGGGGTTGCCGCAGGTGGGATTCGAACCGAGGACCTCTCGGCTTGCAGCCAGTACTTCTACCTACTGAGCCACCGCGCCATCTATCCCCTCCCGTCCCAGGTTACTGTCGGAAAAGGATGTTATTTATGGCGAGATTCCACAAGTTTACTTAATGTTTTCTATCAGTTTGGAGTGGAACAAGTGGGAAGTTTCTGCACACATTAATGCAGACCAGTGTGCTTGCCAATAGTAATAGTACACATCAGTAATAATACAAGAATACAAGACTGATAGAACACCATAGTAATGATAAATACAATGGTAGATGACCACACGACAAATGGTGGTGACAATGGACAAATGGTGACCTTGGAGCTACGAAGATGGTAGATGATCTAGAAGCCAAGAGCTGTATATGAGTTGGGAGTCATCTAGGAGCTAGGAGCTGTATAGGAACCATGATGTAGATGTCCTCAAATACCGAGATGAGTCGTAGAGCAGTATGTGGAGTCACTCGAGCGAACACTTGCTCGATAGGTCGTTCGCTAGATCGGATTCGAGTCCCTGGAGGAGTGATTTTTTGGAGTCAGAGAATTAACTATTTTAACAAAGGCGACCATTATAACGTTGCGAAAAAGAATATGATCACATCATTTAATTTTGGCATTCAAATAGTTTTGTCAAGTATAGCCCTTCAGACAACTTTTTCTGACCTGAAAATAAGGGATCACGCAGCAACTACCCGGGAAAAACTTACGGGAAGGGAAGTACCGGTCACGTGCACATATTTTTCAGGAAATTCCTACCACATAAAAACACACCAAAAAGTCATCTGATCACCCTTTTTTATCTGGAATATTCGACAATAATGCAAAATGTCAGTGAAATGCTTCAAATGTTTATTGAAACAACATATTTTTCAAGGCTGTTTATTATTTGGAGATTGCATCATTTCCGAGTCCGACAATTGAAGGCGGGTAACTCTAATCAAATATTTACTTCAGTGATACTTATTTTCAGTAACTTGCAAGAAGGTGTATTACGGGAATTTGAAATAGGTATGGAAAGGTTGTTCGAGCAAGTAGACGGTATTCGAATGCTTCTACAGTTAAAAGTAGAAGTCCTGTCTCGAACTCTGCGCTTATCTAGGCTTAATTGCGCGTATGAATTGCGCAATTACCATATCGAATGGCATCCAAAGCATGGCAGGTTCTCCTGGTTACTCATAGCAAACACGGGCAATGTTTCTGCCAATGGACCTCCGGGTTACCCGGAGGTCCATTGGCTGAAACATTGCTTGTGCACAGGCCATAATTACAGAATTTGATAGCCTTACTATGGTCATATCCCGTAGATTAACGCGCATATCGACGTGCTATTTGTGCGCATTTCAGGACAGGACTTTTAGTTTTAACTGTAGTATTGGGAGACAATTTTGATAGTGATATGAACTGGGACCCTTGGTGACAGTTACTGTAGTATACTATAGTAGTGTCGCAATTTAGGAATGGTGAGATACTCCAGCACAGAACAGAATAGTGGTAGCCAATAGTAATGGTACAAGGCAGCAATGGCACAGTGCTGCAAGGCTGATAGAACACCACACTAAAGGTGAATAAAATACGTGCTGATCATAAGACAGATAGTGGTGACAATGGACAAGTAGTGGCCTTGGAGATATGAAGGGTGTGGGGTGGTCAAGAATCCAGGTGATGAATAGGGTTAGGAGCCACAGCAATCTTCAGATAGATATTCTTCAAAGGTATCCTCAAACGGTATCCTCAAAAGGTATCTTCAAAAGGTATCCTCAAAGCTATACTCGTGCGATACATTACCATGTTATAAGGATCCTCAAATATCCGTATGTGCCTATGTACTGCATGTGATGTGCGCACATTGTGCATAAGCACACGAGCACATATCATCACATCCGGCAGGTGCCTACAGTACGTGGAGAGTGTATTATCACTAAATCACCCGCAGGGTGGAGACTCCATCCGAGCAATAATTGCAAATTTGTTGCAAAGTATAACCAGCACCAGCAAAGTTTTAGCCAATGGGCCTCCGGGTTAAACCCGGAGGTCCATTGGCTGAAACATTGCTTGTGTTTTTTGTCGATATGAACAAAATTTGAAAGTTATAGCTTGGGTGATAACTCCACTCCGCGGGTGATTTCGTTACAATACACTCTCCACGTACTGTATGTGTTACATGTAATGTGTACACATTGTGCACTGGCACACAAACATTTCTAGGGAAGTTAGAATACTTTATAGGGAGATCCGGGGAGTCATAACATAGACAGGGCAGACCAAAAATTGGAGAAAATAAGCTATGGAATAGACTAGGACAGGAAGGAGCAGGGGATTCCGAAGGAATTCGAATTAATAAAACAATTGTTGGGTCTATTTTGGGTAATTCTTCGAAGTATCCAAGATTAAGGGTAATTATATTGACTCTTATACAAAGGAACGCACCTTATAGCTCTACGTGCTCCTTTATGAATCCAAAATGGGGCTTCGCCAAGTCCGTTTCGGTAGTTTTGATTGTTTGCTGCTGATTTTGAGAGATTTCTGGGTCTATTTGAGCAATTATATTTGCTTTCGTACAAAGAAATGCGCCCCTAGACCCCCCCCCCCCCCCCCCCCGTCCTGTTGTATGCTTTTGGGTCACACAACAACCCCGTGCTACCATAGAAACCAAGATGACGCCCTCTGTATACAAAATAGACGACGTAAACACGTATCACCCTAACAACGCGCTCTTCCGTACAGTCACCACGTGTCACAATGGTAATGACGACACAACATGGCCAGGTACGTGGGTTATCATGACAACGAAATATGACGCATTTGGGTCACGTGACTATAAGGTAACATGAGATCCCCCAATGAGATTCCCAAACGAGGCAAGGATGGCCCCTGACACAGATTGGCTCGAAACCAATGGCTGAAGTTACCCCATATATCCGAGAACAAAGCTTGTACATAAGATCGGTTGAGTTAGCGACAGCAGGCATGCGCGAAGAAACTGTTCGCGGCCTATTTTATTGATGGGAATCGGCATATCGTTGGTTGTTGGCAATATGTCAACATGTTGAATGTGGTAAAGTATGTCTGTTGAAGCATCCACGCCAGAAATGGAGAACTGGATCGCCAAATACGAAGATGCGTAACTGATGTTTTCTGAATAAAATATCTCTTTTTCATATTATTTTAAAAGAATTTTATGGATATAATGTACATCCCATATGACCACCCAGCTATTCTTCTTTAAAATTGCCAAAGTGTGTTTCGACGAAGGTGAGCGACAGCCTTTGCCAAGACGCAAATTAAATAAATTACTTGTGCTTGCAGTCATCTTGTCCATCAACACGTGTACTCTCAACTTGAGTTTCCGTCCTTACCAGAAAATAAGCTTTTTCCTAGAGTTTTGTTCATTTACGCGATAATTTATTTAAATATTATCGCCAGTCTTAGCAAGAAGAAATATAAATTACGTACCATTCAGCAGACATCTGTTACGGAACACATCATCACGGACCGTACCCGAAGGATCTGTAAATAATAATTCAAATCGTATTCAATATAAATAAAGGAATTTTCTTTGTTGATACATCTCTGTCTGTCTGTCTGTCAGTCCGCCCGTCCGTCCGTTTGTCCGGGCCACCGCAGATGGCCCTGCGAGGTGACCGTCCGTGTAAAGTCGTTACTTGTGAGGTTGGAGGATAAAACCGTTAGTACAGCAGCCACTTCTGGTTTTTTTTTCAACTTATGAGGTGCGAAAAACCCACTTGTGAGTTGCGCAATTTTCCCCATACTTAACACTGAAATCACATCACAAGTACATCTGTGGTAGAACGTCCGTCCGTCCCCGTCCGTCCGCCCGTCCGTCCGTCCGTCCGAATAAATAAATAAATAAATAAATAAATAAATAAATAAATAAATAAATAAACGGTATCACCCTTTCAAGTTTTTAGATGTATTTTCAACAATTGTCAACATATTGTATCATATTGGTTCCATCACCATTGTATATTTGTAGAACAGATAGAATATGTCCTTAGCTGCTGAACGGGTCGTTAAACCCAAATAAATAAATATATACTTAAGAAAATGTTTTTAATGGATATAAATCTTGTTCTATAAACGTTTCACAGGTTATAGGTGACATAAGGTCAGAATACTTTAATAAAATTATATCCGATTTAGATGGTATGATCTTGGCAGGCTCTGTCCAGTGAGGGGTCACAAGCTATGTTTTGAAGGCAACAATTGAAACAAATAATATCATTTCAATGAAGGAATGTGTGAGTTGTGCTTTTTGTAAATTGATCACGTTGCGCAGTTGGATAAAGGGTGTTACCCTTTCAAGTCTATCAGAAGTACAGTTTGCAACCAACTGTATCACAGCTGTTTCCATCGTTATTGATTATCTGAAGAAACTGACACGTATGATCTTGGCAGTTGAGAGTGTTGGTGATGTCCAATAAATAGATACATATTTGTAGAAAAGAGTTGTTAATAAAAAGGGTGACTAAAGTTCAATGGGCTTTAATTCATAACCCGCGGTGTATTTTCAAGATATCTTCGTCAAATCTAGCCATGGCTGCTGTGAAGCAGCCATGACTAGATTTGACGAAACATCCATGAAAATTTAACTCATGCAATCATTAGTGAAAACATGCATTGACTTTACGTAGAGAAATTGGACTAAATGTGCCCAAATTATACTTATTTCGGTGGCAAGAGAAATTCTGTCCTAGGCAGGAATATCCACCAGAAGAATGCACGGCGTGAAGTACATTATATCCGTTTCAGAAGAAGCTCATCAATCGCGTTCTGTCCTTTAGAATAATTGCTGCAGTTTACTTCTGGACATTGATGTGTCACAGATATAACGGAGTAAACAGGTAAGTAGGACAGTTATCTCCGAATCATACCCAGAAATTATGGCATTCATCCTCTGTTTTATAGGAGAGGTGTGAGTAGCTCCGTCGTTCTCCATATTCTCCTTGCAAGGTATCTATAATAAATATTGATTCCGGTCACACAACTGGACATTGCTGTACACAGTATAAATAAACAGTTCTTAATTTGTACTTTATGGTGTCCATCGACTGTTGGGGTGTGAAGGACTTATGGATGATGGGGGTGACGTCACAATAAGGAAAAAGGCGAGGATGAAAATTAATGTACAAAGAAAATGATTAAAGTGTTCCAGTCTTGTGCTCTAAAACTTCAGAAACCGTCCAGCCTATTGTGTGCCTTCCTTGTTTTGGTGATCATTCACCAAACTCCGTCATTTCTCCTGCCCCCTCCCCTCCCCACGGCCCATTGGCACTGGCACACGTAAAATACTCTAGAAAAGAATACAAATAGTTCTCACTTACTGTTCTCGGAAAGTGAAATATTTTCCTTTTCTGACGAAAACGGACTTGCGCTACCCCCTTGCCCCCTAGCATCAAGGGACGAGGAAGTCACCCTCTGCCCCTTCTTTCGCCTTTGGTACGGATATCTCTGTGATTGGATCGCAAAAGAGGTCTTTTTCGCGAACCGATCGCTGAACACTGACACCTGGTTGTCAAACTTTAGGGCGTATTATACTTGAAAATCAAGTCCACCCCACGAGAGAACAAATGGAAATTGTTCGTGCATTTTCTGTTCGACAGTCAGATTCTACTATACTTCGGGCAGAAAAGCAGGTAGAGAATTTCGTCCGGATCAGATCTAAGACAGATCCGTTCCAAGTTTTCAGTCTGCTTTTGTAATCACAGAACTGTACACTCTAAATTCATTTGGATTGAGTAAATACGATATATACAGATTACTACAACAGTCAGTTGCTCTATGTTGTTTGATTCCGTCGAGTTGACGAGATGAGATCGGCCATATCAAACGAGACACCGCAGGCGTGATCTGGCCGATCTCATTTCGTCAACGAGACGGAATACAACAACACAGATCAATTGATTGTTGTAGTCATTTGTTTATTCTGTGACAAATGATATTTTAAACTGATCACAACACAGTGCTCAAAATAACTTTTTTTCTTTGCGTAGCAAAATGCTACGCATTTCCAAAAAATGAATAGCATTTTGTAAAAATTACATAGCTATTTTTGTATACCAGAGTTATGTTATGCTGTTTTATATTGAATTCTTCTAAGTAGATAGAATAGTTTCATCCATTTTGGGGCATTTCCAAATGATCTGCAACACATGAAACATTTACTATGTTTTTTTTTAACTGAACTCCCTTTAAGGGTTGCATGGACTTGTATACTGTTATAAATGGCGTATTGGTTGTTTAATAGAGTTCCAGGGCTTGTAGTTATTTTTAATGGACATTTTATGCAAAATGTTGTAAAAACAGGAAGTATTTAAAACATCAGAACTCATCTTACATATGAAGTTGCTAATGATGCTTGATGGAGAGTTAATCTGAGTTATGCCTGGAATGTTCCACAATCAGAAGTAAAGCATCAGTGAACTAGTTTTCAAATTTGTTTGCAAATTTTCATTTACATTTTGCGATACAAGATAATCAACTGCAGCCTAATAGGCTGCAGTTGATTATCTTGTATCGCAAAATGCTATACATAATTTAACATTGTGTTGCTTTTTGCAAGTTTTGCATAGCAAAAAGCGACGCGACACCGCTTATTTTCAGCCCAGTCACAACCCCTGAAAAATCAAATACAATCAATCATTATATTAGCCAAATAACCATTAACAATTTGTGAAATTGGAGAATCCCAAATGTAGTTCTATCGAACATTCGTGTCGAATACGAAACTTGAAAATCAAAACAATGGAGACTACTCTTGAATTTCAATCGGTATAGCTTCCGATAACACAGATTCTCCAACGTTTTGTTGAATTCGCTTCTTGAAAATAGTTGTTAATTGTGATTTTGCAATTGTTCAGCACGGCATTTTCAAATAGACTTCGACTGGAATGTTTGTCATTGGAGTTTATTGAGGAGACGCTCTTGTTTATGTTCTGTGCTTATTGCGGGCCCCCCAAGGTCCCCCGCTCTACTATATGTGGTTGCTTGTTTTTGTACAAGGGACGATTTACTGTGAGCCTTTTTCTAAATTGGGGAGAAATCATCACGACCGACTGCAGAAATGCGTACTTTTTATTAAAATCGGTTCTAATTGCTCTGCATTTACTTCAGTTTAGGCCTGGGTGGTATCATTTCAATTGAAGATTTTTAAAAAATCAAGAATTTATTTTTGGATATGCGTATTTGATAATTTTTCCAATTCTCGCAAACTGGGTTCTCAGTTGCTCTTGCATAAACTTTGACAGAAAACAAATATTTTTGTTTCGGGTCATTGACCGTGAACTTTTGTATCGACTTACAATTTCATTCGAAAAGTAATTGTTTTATCTTGAAAAAATTATTCAGCTGAATCAAAGGTTTGGTTAAAAATATTACTTGTTTATGACGGCAATCTGAAGGTTGTTAAAAACATTCGTCACTTTATATCACCTAATTTATGTTCCAAGGTCAGCACAGGTACAATTGTTTTAACCTCGTGTCATATTATAAATAGCTGAACTTACTTGAATAAAAGGTGGGCTATGAACGGTTGTTTGATATTTAATTCGTTTTATATTCAACGCCAACGTAACGTATTTCTGAAGATCATGTGTTCATAAGGAACAAAAAATGCTCTTGCGGCATTAAAAGACGCAAAAAACCCAGTTTTCAACCAATTTAATAACGTTTTTTAGAACGACCAAATTCAGAAATAGCTGCGTTCAGATGAGAGCGCACGTACAGGTGAAAAACACAGATTCGTCCAGTGCGCCTCTTTTCTTCCTCAGTTCAGCCGTACATCGCTTTTGAACACCGATAGTGAGTTGGTCTTATGTGTCGATATGGTGCAAACGAACGCAAATCGTTAAAACATACCCCAGTTAGCTTGTTATCTGTTTATTTTTTAGTAAAACTACATGTATTTAACGTGTATATTGAATTCGCCATATATGTTCTTTTTCCGTAGTTAAAATAGTGGTCATGAGAAAAGTATGCTGTGGGAAGTGGTGTTGGTCCGATCATTAATATAGCCCCCTACCCCCCCCCCACCCCCCCCCCCCACCCCCGGGATTCCACAGTCTGCGTTGGGTGTCAACTGAGGAAATCACATTCGGCTTACAACGTCTGACTTTCCATTGAGACTCAAAATGTATTCAACAGGCGCCATTTAGGGCACATTTTTAAAATGTTGGTCTCTCCGGATGAGGCTCTAGTCCACCTTCAATTTTTTTCTCCAACTCAAGGCCTCGATTCTTGTAGTTCTATGGGTCTACAGCGTACAAATACTTGGCGCCCAAGAACGAAGAACCATTTACTCCCCTCCCCACCCCCTCCCCCCCCATACCTGATAGGTCCTATAGTATGGTCCTGACCTCTGTCAAGTTCAATGAACTACAGAACGCTCACATTGAAATGACTCAGTGCTCAAAATAACTTTTTTCTTTGCGTAGCAAAATGCTATGTGAATAGCATTTTGTAAAAATTACATAGCTATTTTTGTATACCAGAGTTATGTTATGCTGTTTTATATTGAATTCTTCTAAGTATATAGAATAGTTTCATCCATTTCTGGGCATTTCCAAATGATCTGCAACACATGAAACATTTACTATGTTTTTTTTAACTGAACTGCCTTTAATGGTTGCATGGACTTGTATACTGTTATAAATGGCGTCTTGGTTGTTTAATAGAGTTCTCAAAATGGAAGTTGCGATTTTTAATTTGATGGGCTTGTAGTTATTTTTAATGGACATTTTATGCAAAATGTTGTGAAAACAGGAAGTATTTAAACCAACAGAACTCATCTTACATATGAAGTTGCTAATGATGCTTGATGGAGAGTTAATCTGAGTTATGCCTGGAATGTTCCACAATCAGAAGTAACGCATCAGTGAACTAGTTTTCAAATTTGTTTGCAAATTTTCATTTACATTTTGCGATACAAGATAATCAACTGCAGCCTAATAGGCTGCAGTTGATTATCTTGTATCGCAAAATGCTATACATAATTTAACACTGTGTAGCTTTTTGCAAGTTTTGCATAGCAAAAAGCGACGCGACACCGCTTATTTTGAGCCCTTAAATGACTAGGTGTGAACCTATTGTTGGATTTTTCGCAGTCGTGATTTTTTTTTACTTGTGTTATATATTTATTTATAGATGACTGGTAGAAATAGTCCGTTCACGTGCGCTTCGTTTGAGACAGGGATGATAACTATCAGGCAAACTTGACAGTCTTGTCTTCCGGAGAGCTGGATTTCATGGGCAAGCTGCAGTGGTATTGAGGGCCTATTTGTGGTAGTCATATAATAAATATCAAGACATCTGGTTTGAGTGAATATGAACCAAACTAGGTCCATATTCACTCAGCCCAGTTGATTTGGGCTGATTTGGAACCCAACTGATTTTAGAGTGTATGCTTTAGAGATGTTTGACGAATTTATTTGGCGAATTTCATAAATTTCGCACCCAAGGGCTAATCCAAAGCGTGATAAAATCCAAGATTAAAAAATAGCTCGAGAACTAAACGTCTCCAAGTCTTCGAATTACGTGCCTGAAAACACCGAGCGCCCAAAATAGTCAGTTCTTAACGATTTTGATGCTTTTACTAATATAGTGATAAAATTTTATTGAAACAACCCCTTCAAACCTCATTGATTAATATCTTTTGAGGTGTTTGTTCTTCATCTCCCGAGTCAATGTCAACATTTTTCTTTTCGCGCGAGAATAAAGTGACGTACCTCGATCGGTCTTCCCCGAAATTTTATTGAGTGATCATACCTTATCCAAACACTGGAAAGAGATCTGATGATGTGATGCAGCGTCCAAAGGTAGCTACGGTGTACTTCTGCTAGCACGGGGTCAACTACAAAACACTACATCCGAAAACAGTGCTTGATTAATACAACCAAAAGTGTTTGGGTGTGAAACATTGCATTTGTCAGAAAAATGAGAAATAAAAACGGAAAGTTTATTGGACTGAATCTACAGTTAAAACTAGAAGTTCTGTCACGAATAGTGCGCTTATCTAGGCTTAATTGCGCGTTAGAATTGCGCACAATTGTCATATCGAATGGCATCCAAAGCACGGCAGGTTCTCGTGGTTACTCATAGCAAACACATGCAATGTTTCTGCCAATGGACCTCCGGGTTACCCGGAGGTCCATTGGCTGAAACATTGCCTGTGCACAGGCCATATGTACAGAATATGATAGCTTTAATTGGGTCATAACGCGCACATTAACGCACATATCAACGTGCTATTTGTGCGCATTTCATGACAGGACTTCTAGTTTTAACTGTATCAATTTAACCAAAAATACTTACCAAATTCGCAAAGAGCTGAATGAATATCTTCCCACTCCCAAGCAGTGCAACACGGAATATCATTAATTTTACCAGAGTGTTTTACAGCAACGCAGTCCTGACCCGAATCAAAAGCACTGTCCATTTCGCCATTTTTCGCCCCGTTATTCGGTTGCCCTGAAAAAATCTTAAATGTTCGAGGTGTTGTATATGCTTCAAAACTGAAACAGATGGCAACACAATAAATCATATATGGAAGACTAAAATAGTATTGTCCCTATATCCTGATAAATTCTGTCTTTTGCTTGGTCGGAATGCCTTGGACAAATAATAGCCATGACAAAGGGTGCGTCCAACATCCAAGGTATATGAGAGCATGCAACATCCAGGATATACGCGCACGCGAAGCATCGGAGGCATGTGGTTTCAATGAAAGCTTTTCGCTTCCGCTCGCCTCATTATAAATCTCGAACCAAAAAATCCGAAAATAGTCACAAATATCATTAGATTTCCGACAATACAATCATAAAAATAAAATAAGAGCAAATAATTCGTCCCCTGAGTACCAATGCCAGTAGGCACATAGAACACATTGGAACTCAGGGGGCGATATGTCAACAAAATACTGTTTACTCGTTTCCTTAACGACCCAAGGGATGTAACTCTATCTGTTGTCTTCTGCGATAATAAAAATATTATTATTATCACGAATTTAGTCCAAATAATTGAGAACTGCGTCCACAAATTTATTTCCACTAAGTTGTATTGTGTTTCAAACGGGACAAAAACGTTATCTCCACCAACATGTATGGTATATGGAGATTTAACACCTGAACTGCGGCTCGGAGTAAAAAAAACAGACATCCAGGTATTAAATCTCCATATACCATACATGTTGTCAGAGATAACTTTTTATATCCGACCCTGCCAGTGCAGTTATTATTATAGAGTCCTGGGCTCTTCTGGACAATAAAAGCGCCATAACCCCTGCAGAAATATTGGGTGAAACTATTTTCCTAAATAATCAAATAAAAGTAAACGGACAACCCTTTTTCAATAAAACTTGGTGTAATAAAGGTATTTACTTCGTAAATGACCTAGTATCTGAAAATAACGGCCTCCTCACCTTTTCTGACTTCTCCAACAAGTATAACATCAACACCCCATTTACAGTTTTCCAGGGTACTATAAATGCGTTACCCAAATCCTGGAAAAATACGATTAGATCCAATAAAAAGTTGCCAATTATTCAGGACATAAACATTGACCTTTTAAAATCGACCAATAAAGTCTCCCGAGCCTTTTATTTTAAGTTTTTACAACTGCACACAACACCTCCTATTCAAACGCAGAATAAATGGAATGAGGTTTTAGATATAAAGCTGCACTCTGATGACTGGAGTTGTATATATAAAATCCCATTTGCAGTCACGGACGATACATATCTACAAAATTTGCATTTCAAGATCGTCCATAAAATTCTATATACGAATTCAAAACTTTATAAATGCAAACTCTCTGAAACGGAACTGTGCACTTTTTGTTGCAATACAAAGGAAACAATACTTCACTTGTTCTTTGAATGTTCTGTTGTGAAAACAGTTCTTCTAAATGTTTTGGAACATTTGAGGAACAAGTGTGATGTTGAGTTTCCTTTAACCCCAGAATATGTTATTTTAGGCTACAAAATTAACCATGCCCCTTCTAATAACACAACAGACTTCTATGTTTATCTACAGAAAGTTTATTTATTCCTGCAAAGTGAAAAAGAGTCCACCTACAAAGGATTTATGGAACAATTAAAAAATTACAGAAATTTAGAACTCATATCCAAATATTCATACTCGAAAAAACGTACACAAGAAATAAAACTAAGATGGGATACAATCAGTTCTTTGCTAACTGGTTAACCAATTTTATTTCTTTTGTGGGTCGAGTCGCCTTGACCCTTTGTCTTGCACAACGTTTTGAAAATACAATGACGCCTGCTCAAAAATGTTAAATTATTTTATTTATTTAGTTAGTTTTTCTTATTCTTCCTCCTGGACACATTCCTTTCCCTCGGTGGAGCGAACACGACGCGCTTGTTCCACTGGGGGTGGGGGTGGGGTGGGGGTAGGGGGTAGGGGGGAGGTTGAGAGAGAGAGGGAAGGGAATCATGAACTGTGGTGGTTTGCACATAGCCATTACACTGGGGAAGGGGTTAAGGCTTCTCCTGTAATTTTTTGGTCAATTCTTTCCGATTAAACATTAAGTCGAAACGTAAATGCGTGTAATTTACTAGCTGATGTTCAGAATGGCTTGGTCGGTGCATTTCTGGCCGTGTTAACCGGTCGAGGGCTGAATTACTTTGGTGGTCTGAATTTGGTGTTTAAAATTTGTTTATGAAAAGTTATCGTAGAGTTTCCACGAGCACTCACCAGTAACTTGTATTAAAACAAATTACACAAACAAAATAGTATTTGCGTTTTGACTGACTACGAAACATAAGAAAGCAAAATGCTGGCTTTTGCTCCGGTACTCTCTTGTTTTTGTGAAAGCCCCAATAGTGGCTTCTAGCATTTAATCAGTTAAATGAGGTCACCCTCCACAAAAATCGCATAACCAATTTACAGCAATCATTACAGATATCGTTACAGGTCACAACTTAACCAACCCTTAAATTTTTGGCGAAATTGAGAGATTGCGACAATGGAGTTTAGACACAACGACAGAAATGCACAGACGTAATTATATACTTGTACTTGTATGATTTGGTTATATGCACGTAAGACACGGAATCGCTTTCAAAACACACACGGCAGTATCTTGCAACATCATATTACAGATACCCCATTCCCTATAGTGCAGCTACAAAGGAAACCCCATATCACTACAAAGGAATACTTAACTTTTTAAGTTAGCTATTTTTGTATTATGTAAAATAATTTTTCTGTGAAATTTAACCATAGGAAAAATGTACTTTTGCTTGTAAATTAGAACCTTAGATCTGAATAAAAAAAAAAAAAAAAAAAAAAAAAAAAAAAAGAAAAAAAAAGATATTATTATAGACATTGTGTTAAGAATTGAACTACTTCACCATGTTAGCAGAGTTGCGTCGAAAAATTCCACAAAATAGAGCATACATGTAACAAGAAATACTTGGAGATTATTACTTGGTGAGTTTCATATCGCCCGAGATAGCAGACCGAGCTAATTTTATATTAGACTGAGATCGAAGATTAAAGGCTGATGTAAAGTTACCTCTGGCTGATATCTCGGCAGATATGAAACTTACCAAGTAATAACCTCTTTATTTATTAAACCAAATCAAATAATTTCAAAATGTTCTCAGCTCGGTGTTATTGTGTCTCATTATTTTCATAAAGTCCGAAGTTTCTTCTTATCCAAGTTCAGCTATCTGAACGTCGCGGCTTCCCCGTGGGAAGCCGCAACGTTCGGATACTTGAACTATCTCTTCTCTGACTTCGACGAAACTCCTTTTGCTGCTCTGAACGTTATTTTGCTGTGAATTTTGTGTATAAATCGCATCTTTTTCATCTGCATCTACCTAAGTCTTACTTATTGCCATCATTGATTCTACACCATACAAAAACTACTCCATTTTGGCGTTTAATGTCAATTTTACTAGTTGATTGCTTTCGACGAATAACGTTGAACGGTTTCGCTGTAAACAAAATGACTGCACCTAGTAAAGTACCAGAGGTAGACAACTCTAGCTTGGTTCATATCGACTGAGATCGCTATCATATCAGCCGACGTTGAAGTCATATCAGCCGAGCTCGATAATAGGCGATTCTGGGAAAATCAATCACATCCAATAAATAAAAAATAAATTACCAAAGAACAGCAACAATGTGCCTTTTGCATTACGAAAACAAGATATCAAGCCAGCCGTTTTCACCACAGATGCTTGTAGCATAACTACACCGTGGACAATGTCATTTGGCAATCTTTTGCGATAGATTCTGTAATACTTTCGTTATTAGTGCTCTCTTATTATACCTGAAACTCATCTATCTCTACACAACTGCTGGTACGCTCATTGGCCACAAACGGGAATGTATCTCATCTGCAGCCATCTTAAGGGGGAAGCAGTTGCCTAAAATACTCAACAAAGACATTGTTATAACAGCCACCATCTTTGGCTAATAGGAATATCACGTGGGGCAACCGGTGTTTCCGTTTAGAAGGAAATGTGATTAATTACCACAATCAGAACCTGACAGCTATTTGGAACCCAAACATAATGACCAAAATTTACCAGAACGGACATAACACAGCACCATCTTAGGCTAATATGAATAGCATACAGTGCTATAGGTGCGTTCGATTAAAGAAGTGTATGGATACGTACCGAAAACAGCCCAACAACTACCTAAAAGTACCGAAAATAACCCCAAAAAGTATAAAAACACATTCAGAATCCGAGGATTTTTTGAATACCTGACCCTATCCCTGGTGGGCTTTCTCTGATCCAAAAGAAATACGCAGTGCTCTAAAACTATGCGACTTCGAAACTACGTACAGCCTATGTATTAAATTCATTGACGGGGGTGGGGGGGGGGGGGGGGCATATTAAGGAGACATAACGTTTTCGAGGGCTATTCTGAGAGACGATTATAGTTACGTAAGTTTGATAAAAAAAACCTACACGTACTGCTCATAAACGACAAATCTACAAAGCATAAAAAATCATGGCTGCTACTCCACTGTCCAATCATACTATTGGTTAGAAAGGTGCAAACACATCGTCCAGATTGGAAATCAATTGTTCCACTGATGTCATTCGTCTTTCACAATCAGCGCATTCTATTGTTCGCTCAGTGTCTAGCGTCTGTTTACTTTTGCCTACCTTTTTGCCACACAAAGGTCCCATTCTGTAATGAAGAATTGTCAAGCCATTGGAACTCACCCTCAATGTTGATATCCTTAAGACCTATGTAGGCAATTGTTTGTCCGGCCTGAAATAAATGGATAAGCCATTCATGTCGACTGAAAAGAACCACTACAAACAATAGAAAGAGGATTCCCGACCTATGTCCAGTTTATTGTGATATTCCAATTACAAAACCGGTACAAAGAAACGAAGAAAAAGAACGATAAATATTACGCGTATTTGTTTCTGAAAATAGGATCGGTAAAATATACTCCCACCCCCACTCCCGTTGACCCGAAAGCATCAGCAGGTGGATACAATCAGACGTACGAGAATAATATAGAACCACGACTTTTGTCCAGTGAAATGTTTTTTGTTTGGAAACCGCTGTGACAGAAATGGAAGTCCGTAGGAACGTTAGTCCCTCTGGACTATTATTCCGCGGAATTATAGTCCTAGGTCTAACATTTCTAGGAATAGTGGTCCGGCGGACTACTATTCCTAGAAATGTTAGACCTAGGACTATAATTCCGCGGAATAATAGTCCAGAGGGACTAATTTTCCTACGGACTTCCATTCCTGTCACAACGGTCATCTGCCAATCAGTTAAAACGTGATTAACGGTTTATCAACTACTTAATGGGGGATAACCTGGGAAGTTAACCGCGGCTGGCGAACTCTCTTCGAAAAACATGAGTTTAAAATACTTTTAAAATAAAAACAGTACTATATATAAGTTAAATGGCGTGTAGGTGGCTGATACATTTCCATACAAGGCGATGAGAGCCCATATTAGGAACACTCAGAGCCCTGCAATGAAATGTACCAGCCAGCTACACGCCATATAACACATTTATTATGTCGAAAGATCATGTCAATCAAGGGTTTAATCATTTTTCACGAGAAGCAAAGAGCGACCGGACGTTTATTTTTAGAAACCGCTATTGAGAGCAGAATCATCAACAGTAACTGGCATCGGGACGTAACCATGGTGACAGTAAACAATCGTCGCTGTTCGAAGTGTAACATTTGTTTACAAAATAAAACGCATCGCCACAAGCATTTCTGAAATAGCGCTACATACATTTACTGTCATTAGCACATGAAAAGGGTTAACAGTGTTCAAAAAATCTCGTTTAATCTGTTGAGTGAACTGTAAAGAAAATGTTCGCTTCAGCATATAAAATCGATAGAATCAAAAAAACAACAAAGAACTTTTGAAACGACAAATAATATTTTCTGTACATTTGGTTTAAATATTTAATGTTTAAAACCAATAAATATTTTACCTTGAAAATATTTTTGGTACTTAAATTACCTTATTTTGTTTTAATTCAATTTCTTTTAAATTCAAAGCAAGTGGAAATGCCTCAAAATGATAATGGCGTCTACTAACACGATATATAGAGGATATGAAATGAGTGTTTTTCTCATATAATATTTATGAAACGAGTCTAAGCATTTTCCGTTTTGGCGAGCCTCTGGCGAGCCCAAACGGAAAATTCGGACGCGTTTCATAAATATTATCTGAGAAAAACACTCATTTCATATTCTATTTATCATATGACACACACACGCACAAATTAGCGACTTAGTATGACTTTTTAACCCATCACTTAACTTGAGTTGCAGACGGCACTTGGAAAAAACATCCTCGTATAACTAAAAATTTTCATTTTTTGCTTCCAAAACATTGGTTATGACCCCTCATTGGAACGAGCTCGTTCCAAATGAGGTGTCATAACCTATGTTTTGGAAGCAAAAAGTGAAAATATAAAAAAAAATGAATGGCGTTTTTCTTGTAGGTAAAAGATTAATACAATATAACCCACCCTAAATAGGACAGATAACGTAAATTCTCCCCACTGAAATTATGCAAATGTCACCCAGTTGTATTTTGTTTAGCCAATCAAATTGTCCAGTTGTGAAACTGACCAATGAAAGCTCCCAACTCTAATTATGCAAATTATGAAAATGTGGCCCAGTTGTATTTTGTTCAACCAATCAAATTGTCTAGTTTTGAAATTGACCAATGAAACTGACGGAAGGCTTTATTTATCACTGATTAATATGAAAACAAAATATCAAATGTTTTAAAGTGAACAAAACGGACGAGTCATATAATAAAAATAATATCAGGTGAGTTGTCCGATACTGCGGAACCCTTAGGTAGTATTCTAGCGTTCTGAATGGACAAACTAACTTTGAGGCATAATAAATATCACGTTATCAAATTTTATTGCAATAAAAATACAAAATCAAAAAAGCACGTGTGACCTTATTGCCTCACATTCTCCACCCTCAACCAATAATTTGTTTCGTTGGGTATGTTACATACAACTTGCTGTTTAATATCAGGTGGGTTAAAAATCAACCCAAATCAAACAGGCTGAGCGAATTTGGACCCAACTGCTTTAATAATCACGCAACCCAGGTGATTTGGGCTAAGTTTTAACCCAACTGATTTTAGGGTGTGCGTTTGGTCCAGAAAGGGGATTTTACCACGACTGCATTGAATATTCACCGTTTCCCCAATACAATACAAATATCGTGACATGTGCTGAATATACCACGCGTGGAAGCTAGCCTAATATAAGAACGTCAGGTAAGAACGCATCTATTTGGTCTTCACCCATCTGGGCGATGTTTTGAAGAAAATGATATGTCTCGACACAAGACGGCGCTAAGCAAGAATGTTGATAAACCGTCGAAGGCCAAAGGTTGATGTGAAGTTACTTAAGGCTAATATCTCATCCGGTATGAAACTAACCATATGATAATCCTTTATTTATCATATGACTCGTCCGTTTTGTTCACTTTAAAACATTTGATATTTTGTTTTCATATTAATCAGTGATAAATAAAGCTTTCCGTCAATTTCATTGGTCAATTTTAAAACTAGACAATTTGATTGGCTCAACAAAATACAACTGGGCCACATTTTCATAATTTGCATAATTAGAGTTGGGAGCTTTCATTGGTCAATTTCAAAACTGGACAATTTGATTGATAAAACAAAATACAACTGTGTGGCATTTGCATAATCTCAGTAGGGAGAATTTACGTTGTCTGTCCTATTTAGGGTGGGTTATATTGTATTAATCTTTTACCTACAAGAAAAACGCCATTCATTTTTTTTTAAAATTTCCACTTTTTGCTTCCAAAACATAGGTTATGACCCCCTCATTGGAACGAGCTCGACGGGCTCGTTCCAATGAGGGGTCATAACCAATGTTTTGGAAGCAAAAAATGAAAACTTATGGTTATACGAGGATGTTTTTTCAAGTGCCGTCTGCAACTCAAGTTAGGTGATGGATTAAAAAGTCATACTTAGTGGCTAATTTGTGCGTGTGTGTGTGATATGATAAATAGAATATGAAATGAGTGTTTTTCTCATATAATATTTATGAAACTCGTCCGAATTTTCCGTTTGGGCTCGCCAGAGGCTCGCCACAACGGAAAATTCTTAGACTCGTTTCATAAATATTATATGAGAAAAACATTCATTCCATATCCTCAATATATGAAAGGGATATTTAGAACGAAAAGTCTTGTTTTAGAGTCAAATTTCAAACAACCGTAGTCTGTATGATGGATGAGAAGCTATAATCGCAGCTAGTAATCCTTTATTTATTAAACCGAAACAAATAATTACAAAATGTTCGTTGATCTTTTACAGTTTTCTGACAGTGTTATTGTCTCCCTTTTTCATAAAGTTTGAAGTTTCCTTTTCTCCAAGTTCAGATAATCAGACTTGGCCAATGGGAAATCCGCGACGCTCAGATAGCTGAACTAACACCTCGCCCTTTTCCGTAGAATCTCCCTTTTCATCTCTGAATGTTAGTTTGCGCTGAATTTTCTGTCCTACTTTTGTCTATCTTTTTTATCCCCAAAGTCATTACTTAGAAGAATGGAGGTGAACGATTGCGACGTAAAGAAAGCGGCTACATGTACGTCTTGTAACGTGTCGTGTCGTGTGTGTGTGTGTGTGTGTGTGTGTGTTTGTTGGGGGGGGGGGGGGGGGTTCTAGCCTGATTCAAATCGGCCGAAATCGGCGTCATATCAGCCTTGTTTAAAGTAATTTATACCATGGTTACCATGGTTACCTATTCTACTATATATGAAAAGCCTATGACATAATTTTTAGCTTTATACACAAACTGTGGGGAACACGCCAGCAACGGGATTTCAATAGTTAAAATTTACACCTTCAGTGAAACTACATCCTTGACCTTTGGTGACGTCGATCTTAATGCAAACTTGTCTAAATTTATCGCACGTCGCCTCGCGAAGAATGAAATGAAAGTGGCAATTATTCATTACATTTTTAAATGAGTTTACCCCATAAGACACCAAAAATTAACAAACATGAATTGTCTCATGTTAATAAAGCATCCATAACTCGAAATAGTATGTTATTATGTTATTAAAATGAAAAAGGCCCTGTTTCTTTTTCTGTTTCGTTTCCGTGATAAAACTGACAGCGGAAGTACCGCCTACCGATGCTCGTGTAAACAAAAACAAATTCTCACGAATGTACAGCTGCTGCTCAGTAAAATCGAGAAAATATAATAAATGATAATCTGACGACCATGGTATAAACAAAATATACTCAAAGTTGCTTGGTGTACCAAATGTTCACCACACGTGGGTATATTCTATACATTTCCAGTCAGTTTATTTTTGAAAGACAATACTTTTTGTATCGTCAGTGTAAATTCTGTGTAATGTGTGGGCAATTCCTTGTGAATTATTGCTGATTTATATTACCTTTTTGAAAAGCTGCACAGCTGTTGACACATCATCACTGGTCCGTATTGTAGCTAAGACACCCTGTGTCTTTGTACACATGTCATTTTCGGAAAGAATGGAATCAGCTTTATGTGCGAGGTCTGTGGCAAGCATGTAGCAAGAACCGCTGCTTGATGCTGTCCAGGTACTATTTGGACACACACCTGCAAAAGCAAAAGTAATTTTCTTTATCCAAATTAGAACAATGTTTACTTACAACTTGCTTTATTCTGGTCATTCGTTTAATTGATGAGAACACTTCAGTTAATGCCCAACAAATCAAAGCGAATGCTTAGGTGGATCGGCTGTGAAGAGGACGAAAGAGAGATTCACTCTCTTGGGACATAACGAAAAAACGAGAACGCGAAGAGATATGTGTTATTTTTGTCTGCAAAAATGTTTCACTTTATATGTTTAATTCATCATTTTCTTTAAGTGTTCGTGTTTTTTATGTACATGTCAGGTTCTGGCCCCTCCTTGTCATAAATAGAGGATTTCCAATGAGCCGCGATTTCATATCAAATCCTTGTACTGAGTTCGGTAAAATCGCTTTACCTCGGCTCAGATCGATTTCAGTGAACGAGGTTCAGAAATTTGAGATTTTTTGTCACATAATGTGTAATTTAAACGTTTAGCTTACGTAACCACTAAAGCTGGTTAGCGTTGTTCAAGAACATCGCCATCCAAATGTTAGTATATACAGTACGTGGAGAGTGTATTATTTCTAAATCACCCGCAGAGTAGAGATTCAACCCGAGCAATAATTGTAAATTTGTTGCAAAGCATAACCAGCACCAGCAAAGTTTGAGCCAATGGACCTCCGGGTTAAACCCGGAGGTCCATTGGCTGAAACATTGCTTGTGTTTTTTTGTCGATATGTACAAAATTTGAAAGTTATAGCTTGGGTGATAACTCCACTCCGCGGGTGATTTAGTTACAATCCACTCTCCACGTACTGTATGCCTCAAAAACAAAATTAAACTCGTTCAATGAGGGGTCATAAGCACAGTTTTAGAAACAAAACATGAAAGTAAACATTTTTATTTATTCAGGAAATGTTTTATGCAAATCTTGTCTGCAATTTATATTAAGTGTACAGTTAACAGAAAATAAGAGAAGATTAATTCAATTTAGCACACTCAAAACGTTATGACTGTCGAGGTTGACGTCATTCGCGTATTTGACGTGTTGTGAACGATATTTTCTTCAATGACCTATTTGAGGGTGATTAAGTGATAATAACAGAGACCGTTACTGAATGTATAATTAAAGTTTGAAAGCATTTTCCACCACGCTGTTGAGAAAAACACTGGTATCCATTAACAAGACTGAATATTTTACTTGTTGAAGGTGGTTGTTGTGCATCAGGATGTATATGTGGGTCTGGAGAGAAACGCACAGAGTACCGATGACGTAGCATCATCCGGGTCTAATAGGAATAGCATGCAGTGCTATAGTATGCTCGATGAAAGAAGAGTATGACTACTTACCGAAAACAACCCAACAACTACCTAAAAGTACCGAAAATAACCCCAAAAAGTATTAAAACACATTCAACATCCTCTGATGCTTCGTATACCTGACCCTATTCATGGCTGGCTTTCCCTGATCCAAAAAGTAATACGTAGTGTTCTAAAACTAAGCGACTCCGAAACGGTGTGCTGCCACTGTATTAAATTCATGGATCTGGGGAGTAATGTACAGAGTACGGATGGTATCAAATGAAAGAATTCATTGCAATATTGACTACAATTGTAAATTAAACATGTATCGTATTTTAAGTGCAACAAGGGGGCCATCTGTAATGCTAAGGCACTGCAGATGGCGCCTCCTTGAACTCAAAGTACGATATTTTAATTTAGTATTACCTGGTTCTTTTAACCCTTTACCCAACGAATCGCCCGCATCCGCCCGCGTAATATGCAAATTCAGCAGTTGAAAAAATATTATTTTTCAAAATATTTCAACAAAACCATATCATGTGACCCCTCGTTGGAACGAGCTCGTTCCAACGAGGGGTCACATAATATGGTTTTGTTGAAATTTTTTGAAAAATGTGAAAAAAATGATATTTAAAATAATAAATTTTGATATCGTCTGCGTTGGGTAAAGGGTTAAATAGTCTAATGAGCACTGTTAGGAGCGCAAGATTAAGGCTTTTCTAGGTATTTCCGCATGAAGTCTAACACATGAGTCTCCACGGGGTGAGTTCGTCTAACTCTCCCCAATGAGGGATCAGAGGCTATGCCCCATTCGTGAAAGATTAATGACTGGCAGCAAAATGTGAAGGAAATCTGCTCTGTTATTATTTAGTAGCAATCCACCTTCTCCGTGTTGTAGACTGGCCTTATTTTAACGCATTTGTTCACAACCCATGTGTGTTTGGTTAATATATATTGAAACTATCATGTTTATGTGTAAAATGTTGTAACAGAGTCGAGCTCTTGTTTCTAGACGATATCTCGTCGAGTCAGGGAAGTGTCAAGAAACAACCTTAGGAATAAGAGAAAGATAAACATGATGATGATGATCGATCAACCTTTTACCAAACGAATCATTTGCATCTTCACACGTAATTTACAAATTCAGCAGTTAAAAAAACTTAATTTTCCAAAAAAATCAGCAAAACCATAACGTGTAACCCCTCATTGAAACGAGCTCGACGAGCACCAGTGAGGGTTCATCTGATATGGTTTTGTTGATTTTTTTCTTTTTGTTTTAATAAAAAAAATAGTTAAAATTCTAAATTGTGATATCTTGTGCGTTGGGTGAAGGGTTAACTAGCATTTTGCTTTTAGGTTTCAGAATCATAAAAGTGCTTGTCTGTTCGGTAGAAACTCTATGCGGCTGCCATGGACATTTGCGCCTCTCAAATGTGTGTTTTAACCCTTCTACTGCCACGCCCACCTCAGCCATATATGGCGAACCGCAATGTAGGCCTGTGTGTGAGGAAGTTTAATAAAATTTATGACATACTTGTGCGTGCAGATAATCATAAAATAGGTGACAATAGTCGCTTTCTGCAGCGTAAGTTAACTTCATAATTTATAAATTATACGTTTGAGATGTGTCTTTTTTTCTTTTCGTATAAAGAAACGTAAACGGTTCTATAAACAGTGACGTAAAGAATTCGTAACCAAGCACGCGGTAGTATTATGCAGTTACAAGATACAGAATTTGTATCAGGGGGTTCCCTGATACACACTATTCGGGTAATTACGGACCCAATACATAATGTTTGTGAGGTAACTTTTCTTTTCATCAGAAGATCAATTTTTCTCATTTTTAGTTCTGTTGTTTTGGGGGTTGGTCAAAATGAAATGACAAAATGGTATTAAATACTGGAAAGAACTATATCATTGTGGAGTAGGCACAAAACAATAGTGTGGATAGCTATAGTCGTGGCTAGACATTGCCTGATACACATACAGGAAGACAGTACACATGGCGGCGTGCAAAGGTTACGAACAGAGTTTGAGTAGTATCTCCAAATAGTATTATTATGTCATTCTCTGTAGTGATCATGACAATAAATGGTAAGCCGTGGGAAGTGGGGGTGGGGGGGGGGGGGAATGTATAGACAATAGTTCACTGCTCGTATTGGATTACGATGTTTATCCACGAGTGGGGCGCGCGGTGCATTATTTCACGAGGCGTTAGCCGCATGAAATAATCCGCGCGATCCACGAGAGGATAAAATCGAACTTGAATCTGAGCATTGAACTTTTATATTTATTTTATGTTCTCCTTATTTGTTTTCCCCAAACTACCCTTTATAATTGGTTCAACTCATCCGACCAATAGACAATAAATACGATGCTGGGAGTTGAATATCATTTACAGCGAGTGGGTATGTTTTGGGGGGAGAAAAACGAATGAAAATAAAATAAATAGAGGATATGGAATGAGTGTTTTTCTCATATAATATTTATGAAACGAGTCCAAGTATTTTCCGTTTTGGCGAGCCCAAACGGAAAATTCGGAGAGTTTCATAAATATTATATGAGAAAAAAACTCATTTCATATTCTATTTATCATATGACACACACACGCACAAATTAGCCACTTAGTATGACTTTTTAACCCATCACCTAACTTGAGTTGCAGACGGCACTTGGAAAAAACATCCTCGTGTAACTAAAAATTTTCATTTTTTGCTTCCAAAACATAGGTTATGACCCCTCATTGGAACGAGCTCGTTGAGCTCGTTCCAATGAGGGGTCATAACCTATGTTTTTGAAGCAAAAAGTGAAAATATGAAAAAAAAATGAATGGCGTTTTTCTTGTAGGTAAAAGATTAATGCAATATAACCCACCCTAAATAGGACAGATAACGTAAATTCTCCCTACTGAAATTATGCAAATGTCACCCAGTTGTATTTTGTTTAGCCAATCAAATTGTCTAGTTTTGAAATTGACCAATAAAAGCTCCCAACTCTAATTATGCAAATTATGAAAATGTGTTAATTACATTGGGAGAGATCTATTTTTGTCCGATACCAGAAACTTTCTACACAGTCATTAGTCGACACACATCTAGTCTCTGTTGTGAGTTATATCGTACTTATAAAATTTTTAGCTTGTGTAACTTGGGTATCAAAAACAAAGACTCCAGAGTCACGGATATTACGACTTTCTCCCAATTAAAACAAAAATTGTTCACGCCGGACCGCACCAAGGTCTGCCCGGTGTGTCTTGGGATTCTCCAGCTTCCTCCCCATGTCGGGGATCATAGCTCCCGCGAAAGGGGAATACCCTTAGAAAAAGATTGCATGTATCTTTTATAGAGATCAAGAGTTTCGATTGGATAACCCACCACCTTGTGTATGTGATAACTGTAATTCATTCCCCACATCATGTTTATAGGCTAATGTTATTGGAAGGAAATGTTGATTGTGCACAAAGTATGGAATTATTATTTTGTGTGGGGAGAGGGGGTGCTCTTTTTCGCGCCATTTCTTCAGTTTGAGTACTAAGTCATGTGTGGATAAAGCACACGAAGTCATAGAAATATTGACTGCTGTTAATGGCCACTGCACAATTCGACATTATGTTGTTTGGACCAGGATATGGATTGCTTTCCGTACTAGTAATATGGTAGTATAATATCAGTGTTCTATACCCCACTGGTTTACTTTTAACCATCAGTACTATTAACCTACCGAATGTTTTAAAATGTCGTACGGCTGGTATAGGTAGTACGTACCTGAAGGTCATACAATGTTATGTTTGGTGGACGGGTATGGTACAACAGGAAGTACGGCCTGTACCGCTGTTGATCTACCGTTAAGCCTGAACAACAATAATCCACCTAAAGAGTGATACTATACTACGGTTGGTATGGACAGTATGTAGTACTTGATCATAGAGGGTTAAGGGTATGATTGATTGTCTCGTACGGGAGTATTGTACCATCAGGAAGCATTGTGTTTAATGTTTGGTTTGCGGTAGCATATTGTGTGCCGTCTGTACTCCTGTTAGTCTACCGTTAGGCCTTAGTACTACTAACCCATAGAATGCAGTATAGCATCGGGGCTCCTACAGGTAGTACCTAATGCTATGCCACGGTTGCCTGGTACTGTACTGACGGATGGGCGGCCTGTACTATGGTTGGTCTACTGTTAGCCCTTCGTAACATTAGTACACTTACAGTACGTGGAGAGTGGATCGTAACTAAATCACCCGCGGAGTGGAGTTATCATCCTCGCTATAACTTTCAAATTTTGTACATATCGACAAAAAACAGAAGCAATGTTTCAGCCAATGGACCTCCGGGTTTAACCCGGAGGTCCATTGGCTGAAACTTTGATGGTGCTGGTTATGCTTTGCAACAAATTTGCAATTATTGCTTGGGTGGAATCTCCACTCTGCGGGTGATTTAGTGATAATACACTCTCCACGTACTGTAAACCAGTGTGTACAATTAACCACAGAAGTCATTGCACAGTTCTACGTTTGATTTGTGGAGTGCGAAATGCTTGATCACGCAGTATTGAGGCATACTTGCTTGTTTATTATAAGAGTATAGATTGCAGGGTCTGTACTCCTTTGGTCTACTGTTCACCTTTTGTACTACAAGTTAGAGAACTTTGAAATGTAACGTCACGTTCATTGGGATTTACACGCTTCTAAAATGATTAATGAAGCACGTCTCGTAGTTATACTGCCCCTAACAAGAGTCTCGTCGCGATAGACATTTTATACAGGGCACATAAAACATATGAATGGGGTTGTGATATTTCAGTCCGAGTGCCTATGTAATGTAGGAGCCCCGTGGTGCAAAGTAGCGTGAAACGATGACACACCTACCTTCAGCCAATGATAATGCTGCCCGTGTCGGACTAGTAAGTTGGAGAGGCAGTTACTCGCCGCTGCTGGTGATTTTCACAAGGTAATCCAGCTTCCTCCGCCAATAAAATATTCGACCCGATATGACCATGGCAGCTGAAGGTTATAGCCCGATAAACAAACAAACAATTCTTTCTTTCAATTTGATGTTTATTGTGTGATCTACTCATCTGTTGGGAACTCTTGCATTTCACCAAATTATGCATTTCTGTTCGAAAGGAAATTAGAGTTCCAGCATGGCCAATGTTGTGTCCGGTACATGCTAATGAAATGAGTTGAGAAGCCCAGATCACCTTGATCTGTCGTCTGCGCGATGTCCCTGCCCAACTGTCCAAGGCGATACCTTTCAGAACGCACGGGTTGACGGGACTGATTGGAATTCGTGAAAATGCGAATTACTCGTCACAAACTAACTAATGCGTCATATACTCACCAAACACCTCGGAAATGAACATCCACGAGATAAAATGGATACACACAATTAAGGCCATCACGTCTCCTTTCAGAGAGCAGCGTCGGCTCAGATAAGCATCAGTTCCAATATTGTTATGTCATGTTGTTCTTTCTGACTATCACAAGTCAAATGATGTGTAGTTTACCTCCTGTTTCGACGCTGAGATCGATTAGTTTTCATGACACGACTCGCCAGTTGACAAAATGCCTGGAGATTAAATTAAAACGGACTCTTCTATCGTTGAAAGCACACCAACGGGAAGAGAACACCTTGTCGTAAGATTGTACCACATTAACGAATTGACAAAGGCGTGGCTGTCTCCAATAACAATTAAGTTTTACAGTGTCTTCAACTTTGGCAAAGCGGTATGAATATTGTTTTGTGTGGAAGTAAATCTGATTTTCTTGGATAATACAGAACAATCAGCAACAAAGGTGTAAATAAAACTCCCAAGCCACCAGTATAATTCTGCACGAAATTTGACGATGTTTAGGCCTGGCACCACTGTAACGGAACTAGCGCTGTTTCAACGTGGCTTACTTCTCACCAAACGTCCAATATCAGCTTGACTGATGTTGTTCCATTCTTCTTGCATTGCAGCGGCGAGTTCCTGAACATTGGTAGGGGGCTGTTGACGTTGCTGTAGGCGCCTGCCAAGCATATCCCAGACGTGCCCAATTGGTGAAAGGTCTGGACTTAGTGGTGGCCAAGGCAGTGTAGTGATGTTCTGATCCTGTGGGAACTCTGTAGCGACAGGGCCCCTGTGTGCTCTTGCATTGTCATCTTGGAAAATGAATCGACGGCCATGAAGTCGCGCAAATGGCACCGCGTGAGCTGCTAACATGTTGTCACGGTAGTATTGCCCTGTGACACGCCATTGGATGATATGTAATGCTGTTCTGCTTGTCGTAGTCATGCCTTCCCACACCATAACCGATCCACCACCAAAACGATCGTGCTTCCTAACGTTTACGTCATGGTATCGGTCGTTTCGCCGCCGCCACACTCTGTTTCAACTGTCGTGGAAGTCGTTAGTGAACCTCGATTCATCGGAAAACATGACGTTGCTCCATCGACGATTGTCCCAGCGATGTCGTGCTCCACACCAATTACACCTTGCTGCGATGTGACGTTCAGTCAAATGTGGAATTATTCGAGGTCGTCGAGCGTACAAATTCCAGCCGTGTAGGCGATTTCGGATAGTCTGGCCACTGACTCGCACATCAGTCGCTCGGTACAGCTGCTGTCCAATTTCTGAGGCACTTTGATGGCGGTTACATAATGCTGTGGTTCGGATGAAACGATCCTGGTTAGCAGTTGTCGCCCTTGGACGACCTGATCGACGTCTGTCATCGACATCAGCTGTCTGAAGGTAGTGTGACCGATTCCATAACGTTGAGAATTTGAGCCACTACAGTATGTTTATTGCCAAATTCCAACATGCCAGCGGCACGTAAACGTTCCTCGCGTGTCAGTCTTCGCATAACTCAAAAGTTACATCTCGTCCAGAAACTATTGATGGATGAGTTTATCCCAAAAAAAGAACGATGAGACCTCCGAAAAAGCGCGTTCAATACAAATGAAAAAATTCAAAACGTACCACACAGATATTAGCGCGGCGCTCGTGCGAAAATCCTGCACGAAGTTTTCATGGGCCGGTGACATTCATGATCCACACTAAACTTGGTAACATATTGATGTGTCCAATCTCGCGTATCCAATAAAATTTTCCGAAAATATCAACATCAGTTTGGATATCCTCTACTTTTTTGAATAGTATAATATGTAATCTTTTAATCACATTGGAATTTAAAAGACACAATAGACGAAAACACACCCGTGTTGGCGCTTTCAAATGGGTTTGCAGTTTTCAACAATTTACCAACCGATTACTCTCAAATCCATTCATTTATAACACAATTATGCCAAAGGAATAGCTAATTGCGCTTAAGTAATTTCCAGTCATTATAGGTAGCACCGTTGGTATACGTCTGTGTAAAAGTACTTGCTAAATGTTTTGTCGTTTTGCCTTTCTTTATCTTCGTTTTTTTGTCGTTTTTGAACATGAATGTGCTGTGGTAATTGTCTCTGTAGCAGTTATAGAGTTAATGTGATCTAAACTGTGTTTTCCTGCACCTGATTTATTTTTGGACTGATGAATCAATTTCTGATTTTGTAAGTGGCTGTACAAAAAAGTCGCCAGCCAATTTTCTTTTAAATTGTTGCCCCAAAAACATAAGTTATGACCCCTGATTGGAACTTACTCGTCGACATTTTTTCCAATGAGGGGCCATAATCTATGATTTTGAGACAACAAATTAAAATATTTAACCCTTTGAGACTTTTATTATTTGCTGCGAGTTACTTACCAAACTAGTTGTCGCGTTTTCGAGATTTGAAGAACACAACAGCGTGCGGTGAGCGCTGGGAGATTCTTCAAATACATGGATACTACCAGTTAGTTTGGTAAGAATTACAACATATCCGATAGAATAATGGACAATGTGTTCAATTGACATCACTTGAATACCACTCTTCTCCTGCGTATATGCGAGTCCTTACCGTTTAATGATTAAACAAAAGTCAGAGTGAAAGTCAGTTTCAAATCCAACCTCTCAGGTCACCAGTCTAATTCTGTTCGGAATTCGACGCTTTTATGGGCTATTTGTCTATCCACTTTGGAAATTTGCGCGTGGGCGTCCTTTGATGTAATCTGACGTGCCTTTACGTACACAGATATACGGTAATCTCTGTGGCGAAGTTATAGATATTCCGGTCAATAAGTATTAAATTCCCCTTTGAAAACAGCAAGAAACACACAGAACGGCACACGCATGTGAATTGGTTAATCGATGTGGCACGAGTGCCAGCGTCGAAGGATAAAACGACAGGGCACTGGCCTCGAGTATTATCCCTCCGCGATGGCACAAGTGTAATATCCATTAACCCATTCACACACGTGTGTCGTATGTGCTTATTACACGCCTTCATGTCTCTAAACACATTTATTAGGACACTCAGCAATGCATCTAACAACGACCAACAGAAAAATCACTTGTTATCGCCAACCAAAGGGGAACCCGTGTTAATATTTCATCCCCCGAGTTTCATGTGTTCTATGTGCCCACTAGGCACATAGATCAGATTAGGACTCAGGGGATGATTTTCGGCTATCGCTAGCGATTCAAATTGTAATTGCGTTGCACGATTTGTGGAAAAATTCAGTGTTATTTCGCTTCTATTTAGAAATAGTCCGTGAACGATTTCAACAGATTTTCATTTTCCGCGCGGTTTAGCATTGCTGTAGATGTGTATTTCATAGAACAGGCGTGCAATAAATTAACATAATTTGTGGAACTATCCGGAGAAATCGTAACATTCCGCCTGTGGTAAGTCAGCGTGGAAGGATAAAACGATAGGTCACAGGCCTGGAGTATTATTCTTCCGCGATGGCACAAGTGCCATATCGATTAACCCATTCACACGCGTGTGTCGTATGTGTTTATTACACGCCTTCACGTCTATAAAAACATTTATTAGAAGGACACTCAGCAATGCATCTGACAGCGATCAACGGAAAACTCACTTGTTATCGCGAACCAAATTTGTGAGGAGAACCCGTGTTACTATTTCTTCCCCGATTTCCAATGTGTTCTATGTGCCCACTAGGCACATAGAACACATTGGAACTCGGGGAATGATTTTCAGCTATCGCTAGCGATTCAAATATTGTAACTGCTTTGCACGATTTGTGGAAAACTCCAGCGTAATTTCGCGTCTATTTAAAAATATTCCGTCAACAATATCCGGAGAAATCATAACATTCCGCCTGTGGTGATTCTTCATTTAAAATGTCCATCAAGTCAAGTCT
The DNA here is from genome assembly GCA_031216915.1 of Pictodentalium vernedei. Classification (NCBI taxonomy): domain Eukaryota; kingdom Metazoa; phylum Mollusca; class Scaphopoda; order Dentaliida; family Dentaliidae; genus Pictodentalium; species Pictodentalium vernedei. The sequence goes on along the minus strand of CM062295.1, from coordinate 63,641,266 downwards.
CAATTGAGCAACATTTCTAGCTTTGATTCACAGAAACTGAATCTTTATGAAATTTTCAGATTCAATCGTCCGGAATATATCTATTGGCCGGAAGGGCTAACAGTAGGTTCGCTTTTTTCCACCAACTGAACTAGTCCACACGAGTGAATCTAAACCCAGGTGATGACCAATTTGAGATCTAGACTGGTGCAGGGCCATAAAAGCGTCTAATTGCTTACAGAATTGGGCTGGTGGCATGATAGCTTGTTTTAATCCTCCCTGTTCATATTCATTAATTTGAACACCCTGCTAATGATCGGCGAATGACTTAAAGATGCATAGCGGCATGGTGTCACAGAACGGGACAGGTTGTTGAAATACCGATACCGATGTTGTTAACTACCGCGGCGTAGAAGCGACATGTGATGTTTAGTTACTAAATTGAATATTCAGTTTACTAAACTGAAAATTCAATTTATCATACCCAGCTTTCAGTCCGGTGTCTACTGCGCATGCGTCACTTTCGAGGAAAAAGTGGGTCTAAATCTTAACACTGATGCCTATGGACAAAATATTTTAAACATTAATTACACAAATAACCTGTTGAAAGACAATATTTTACGCGTTATTTCCATTTAGTTCCATTATTCTAGTTTAATGTAATATGTTTATGTTGATTATAGCGCAATTATATTTTGCTTTCTTTTTAATTTGAAAATTGGTCCTGAACATCGTGTAGAACCTTAGTAAATTTTACGAAAAAAGCCGACCCCAAGTGTGTTTAAATGTATTTTTTGACCTTTGAATATGTTATGTGAAATTTTTGCGCGTTATTTTAGTAATCTGCAATAAATACAGAAAACAGTAATATAAATATAATGAGTGTACGATATTTTGTTTTTGCTTCCTTTTTTGGCTGAAAAAGAGCATTTTTCAGAATATTTCAAATGAGCGTCAGATTGCCCGTGAACTGAAACTCGTCTTTTAAGAGGCAGAGTATTTCTCTTTACTTCGGATAAAGTGGAATATTCATGTGCTATGTGATTTTTGTTCCCAATTTTACATTAAGGTGATTATAATTTTCATAATTTTTAATTTTTTTTTTCGCTCGTCATTTGTGCTTCTCTTATGTATAATGAATTTGAAATTAAAGGCACGTAAGCATTGGTGATTTTTTTCTTGAAATACAATTGAAATAAATATGAAAGGAAAGAAAGAAATCTCTATCAAAGAACCCTACTGCTTGGATTAGTTTTAAAAAAATGAAATTTCTCCTTATTGTCATAAAGAAAGGTTAAAAATCTCCCGGTCAGTATATTTTTATTAAGGTGATGATAAAGAAAACAATCACAGTTCAGAAAATTACACTGGATTTCTCTCATGCTATCTTTATTTACACTTGCAATGGATTAATCCTAAGACATGAAGCCACGAAGAACAATGGATAAAATATACAAACCAGATCTTCTGTTAACAGCTGCAGATAAGAGACGGGCTAAGGTGTTACTAGTATTGTCATATATGATCTAAGTAATAATGAAGATCAGCTTGTACATCTGATTGTTTTTACGGCAATCACAAACCTTTCGGTTAATTCTCTCGCTCGTTGATGTTTTCTGCATTCGTTCACCCCAGTATTTCGAGTTAACTCCCCAACCGGACAGAAAGCTGGACATGTTACAAGACTGTTTATTAAATTTATTACGAGACTGTTTATTCAATTTATTACAAGACTGTTTTTTCAATTTAGTAGATTGAATATTCAATTTAGTAAACTGAATATTCAATTTTCTAAATTGAAAAAAAAGTCTTGTAATAAATTGAATAAACAGTCTCGTAATAAATTGAATAAACAGTCTTGTAATAAATTGAATATCCAATTTAGTAAATTGAATATTCAATTTAGTAACTAAACAAGGACTCGGATATACTTTGTGAACAAGCGGTATAAAATGGTCTCACTTGAAAAAACAAAATAACTTTCGAATAGCGAAACAATATTGTCCTTCCGATTCGATGGTGGTAAGGACATTTTTGGACCTTTAAAGTGTGCGAATGAGATTCTGGTTTGCTTTCCCTTTGTGCAAAGTGTTCCGGGTAGATTCTTTTCAATAGCGGTGGGAACTGTGGTTTATTAATTATTTGTGAACAAAAGTGATGAAGCTTTCGTTAGTTTTTTTGTATTGTGTTACAGTTGGAACCAGGGCTCAAAATAACTTTTTTTCTATGCGTAGCAAAATACTTCACATTTCCGAAAAATGAATAGCATTTTATTTAAATTGCATAGCAGTTCTTGTATACCGGAGTTATGCCATACTGTTTTGTTTTGAACTCTTCTGAGCAGATAGAATAATGTTCATCCATTCCAGCTATGTTTTTCAACTGAACTGCCTTTAACAACTGCATGGACTTAGATATTTCCAAATGCGTAACATTTCTTAATTTGATGGGCTTAAAGTTACTTTGATTGGGTATTTTATGCAAAATGCAGAAACAATGCAGGACGCGCTGAGTAAGAGCCCTTTATGTCCCTATCAAACACAAACTGTCCCATTAGCGTTATTCAATTCCTGTAAAAACAGTGTGCTCAACAATTCTGTACTCGTAAATGGATATCATTAACATCATTCCTAAGCTGAACTGGGATACATATACTATTAAAAAAAGTAAGGGATATCCAAACTGATGTTGATATTTTCGGAAAATGGTATTGGATACGCGTGATTGGACATATCAATATGTTACCAAGTTTAGTGTGGATCATGAATGTCACCGGCCCACGAATACTTCATGCATTTAATACCTGTGGGATACGTTTTGAAATTTTCATTTGTATTGGACGGGCTTCTTCGGAGGTCTCATCATCCTTTTCTTGGTATAAACTCGTTCATCAATAGTTTCTGGTCGAAACGTAACTTTTGAGATATGTGAAAACTGACACGTGACGGACGTTTACGTGCCGTTGGCATGTTGGAAGCTGGCAAAAGACAGACTGCAGTGGCTTGAATTCTCAACGTTACTCAATCGGTGATTAGCAGGTTGTGGTCGCGCTACCGTCAGACAGGCAATGTTGATGACAGACGTCGGTCAGGTCGTCCAAGGGCGACAATTTCTAACCAGGATCGTTTCATCCGAACCACAACATTACGCAACCGCCATCAAAGTGCCTCAGAAATTGGACAGCAGCTGCACCGAGCGAAAGATGTGCGAGTCAGTGGGCAGACTATCCGAAATCGAATCCACAGCTGAAATTTGTAGGCTTGACGACCTCGAATAATTCCATGTTTGACTGAACGTCACATCGCAGCAAAGCGTAATTGGTGTGGATCACGACAGCGCTGGGACTATCGTCGGTGGAGTAAAACGTCATGTTTTCCGATGAATCGAGGTTCACTCTGGACTTCCACGACAGGCGAAACAGAGTGCGGCGGCGGCGGAACGAACGATACCATGACGTAGCCGTTAGGCGCACGATCGTTTTGGTGCTGGATCAGTTATGGTGTGGGGAGGCAAAACCATGACAAGCAGAACAGCATTACATGTCATCCAAGGGCGTGTCACAGGGAAGTACTAGCGTGACAACATGTTAGCAGCTCATGTGGTGTCATTTGCGCGGCGTCACGGCGGTCGATTCATTTTCCAAGATGACAGCACACAGGGCCCATATCGCTACAGAGTTCCTCCAGGGGCAGTACATCACTACACTGCCTTGGCCAGCACTAAGTCCAGACTTTTCACCAATCGAGCACGTCTGGGATATGCTTGGCAGGCGCCAACAACAACGCCAACAGCCTCCTACCAATGTTCAGGAACACGCCGCTGCACTGCAGGCAAAATGGAATAACATCAGTCAAGCTGATATTGAACATTTGGTGGGGCGTATGCCACGTGGGATCTGCGCTTCTCTCGCGAACCGAGGAGGAATGTGGTCTTGGACTGAATGTGGTAAATTCTCTGACTGGCCGTCCATGTCTTCTACAGCTTAGCGCGTGGAATTTGTGCCTGTCAGACACACATCTATCGCTGAAATCATTCACCATGTCACAGTGCAATGCCTCGACTGTTTTTTGACGAATATATAAATATATTTCTTCATATATCTCACTTTTATTAAATATCCCCTATTTTTTGGATAGTATATACAGGTAGTAAACTGATATTAAAATTCGACTGCATATCCAGAATGAAGAGAGTGGATTACTACTTAATTGCAGCGCCATATATTCTCCATTCCAATAGAATTTATACTTATTCATAACATCACGAGAAACACTTGCAAACTTTCAGCACATGGACCACCGAGTAAAACCCGGTGGTTCCTATGATGAAAGTTTGCAAGTGCTTGTCCACGGAAATTGTAAATAATTATTGAGTGAAAAATCTATCCCTCGGCGATGTAGTAGTAATCCTCCCTCCACCGTAGTCTCAATATTTCCTTCCTGTTTGTTCGGTTCAGTTAATGATTTCACTACCGACCTCGCTAATAATGCATTATATTTTGCATTGCGCAACGCAAACGTTTTTGTGTATTTCAGACAACTTCATTCTTCTGCAGTAGGAGCGCATTAACTAACGAAAATTGTCTGCGCTAATTGTGACAGTTCTTCAAGTTACTTCAAGTTACTTCAAGTTAGAACAGTTCATATGAAAGAATGGACATTTACGCGGTTCAAAGAATGATAAGTTAACACATTTGGACAAAATCATTAGTCATAAATTTAAATCAGTCAGAACAAATAGTCAGAAATCAGAAACAACGCTGCGATTCTCAAATTTTCTAACATTCATATTTTATCGTCAGAACATTGTGAGTTTTAGAAAATATATAATGACGCACCGTATAAACACAATTCATTGATTCTACAGAAGATACACGAGAAAGAAAAATCACCTTAGAGAACGCGAACGATACTAGAGATTGTCCAACGCAAGATTGTCGCTGTATTCGCCATGTTAACCGACAACCTCGCCACCAGATTTAACGAACTCCAACACACGAGTTTCTTCTACGCTACGCGCCATGGCTTTTTGTGTTGTGGGGAACCGAGCCATGATAGAAATGATTTGTGGGATGGCGATGGAGGAGGTAAAACATGTTTAAAACAATCAGAAATTAATTTGTGTATTCAGCATATAAAAAAAATCAAGCGAAAACCAGAAATGGAATTTTAAAAAAGTCAGAAATTAATTTTGTGCGCACTATTTCAAGAGTTTAACCCTTTACCCAACGTAACGGACAAAACCGGCCAGCGCTATTCACAAAAATCGCCAATTAATTTTCAATATATTTTCATTTTTTCTCAAAAACATAGGTTATGACCCCTCGTTGGAGCGAGCTCGTCGAGCTCGTTCCAACGAGGGGTCATAACCTATGTTTTTGAGACAAAAAATGAAAAAAATTCGTTATTCAAGAATATTTTTTGCACGTGCCGTCTGCTTTTCATGTTACGTAAAGGGTTAAAAGCCAGGTCCGAATACACGACGGTAGTCAGAGAAGGAGGTCTGTAATTCATTCATTGCCCTGTTGGTCGGACACTTTTGTTGTCTGCCGGCAGAATTGTTTGTCAAATGAACGCTAACATTTCGATTGAAAGCCGCTAATTTGAAAAAATGCTGACCATTTGACCAAAGCCTAATTTCATTAACCCGAGGCCCAGGTATATAGCGTACAAAAGATAAATATTCACCAAAAACACCAATGATTTAAATGTTTGTTATCAAAGAATCGGTTATACAAATTTGCTTAATCAGATCGTTTCGCAGTTTGAAACAGATGTTTATGAAAAAAATGAACTGATTGGAAAATACAGAATATTTAGTGTTTTTGAGTGGATACCGAAAATTATTTCATGAGTGACCGAAACAAATGTTTATTTTTCGCGAGCGCTTGCGCGAGCGAAAACAATCATTTCTCTCGATCACAAGTGGGATAGTTTTCTGTATCCACTCAAAAACATTCAATTTTCTTTTTATTAAACGCTTTCTTTAAGAATCTGATCATTCCACTCGTTTCAACCATGAATTGACGTATTAAAGTAAACAGCGCATTGAATCATTGACACGCGGAAATGATTTGATCGATACTCGGAACAGAGAGTCTTGCGATCTGATTCAGTTGGAGGGTTTCTAGTCCAGACATGGCCTGAAAGTCGGCAATACACGTTTTTGGTTTGGTAATCCTTTGAAAGGATGTACCAAACCAAAAACTTATATTAAGGAATTTCAGGCCATATTTGGACTAGCGGGTTTCATGCGTCAATTCAAAGTGAATACGTGTTGAATTGTTGCTATAAATGATCGGTATCCACTCAAAAACACTAGATTTTCTTTTCATTATACGTTTCTAGAACAAATTGATCATTCCAGTGATAATTTGGATAGTATTCACCTTGAAGTGACCCTTTGAAAGCCGCCATTTTGATTGATATCGTGAAAGTGAAAATTTCTATATTTTCACAATGGGGGATACGATTTCTATCTTTCCGCAGTTTCTTCGATAATCTATCGTTTAGCGTATAATAAATGATTTGAGTCATTTCGACCAAAATAGTATACAGCAAAGCGTTCCCTGACTGCAACAAGGAAATATCCGCGATGCTGAAGGAAGGGGCAAAACATTGATTGCAAGAAATATTTTGCAAAAATAATAGTTGCCAAAATGGTAGTGACGAATATGATAGTGACGGAAATGGAAGAGACGAAAATGACAGTGTCGAAATTGGCAAATAAAAAAGCAGGGACGAAAGTAGTAGTGACGAAAAAAGCAGTGACGATAAAGGCAATGACAAAAATGGCATTGACAAAAACAGCTGTAATGAAAATGACAGCAACAAAAATTGTAGTGACGAAAACTGAAACGACAACATGGCAGTGACGAAAATGGCTGACAGAAAGGGAAGTGACGAAACTGGCAGTCACAAACATGATAGTATTGGAAATGGCTGTGAATAAAAAGGCAGCGACAAAAAAGGAAGTGACAAGAATGGCAGTGATGAAAATGGAAGTGACGAAAATGGCGGTGACGAAAATGGGCGTGGTAAAATGGCGCTGACAAAATGGCAGATAAGCAAATATGTATGAAATTGAATGTTCTGGAATGAAATCAGAAATGAAAAATATCAAAATAGTTACACTGTATTAATTATTTATTGGCGTTTGGATTTCTCGGTGACGCGCATGACTTCCAGCTCGGATTTTTTTTCTGTAGTTGAGACATGTCCATAGAATCCGAAAACGTTCAAACCATTTCTGTACAAAGTTTTCTAGATCTATCATACTTTGACTGGACTAATAATGTTTCATTGAATTTCTATTGATCTCGTGAAATAAAAAACACTAAACTAAATTTTGTCACATTGAATCCAGGCACAAATCCTTTTGGTCATTTGGCTACATGTAAATGACTGGCTTGTTATTTTAGTCATGTGGCCAAATAACAAGGACATTTCGGCATTTAGCAAAACGACTGACTGCTTTTGTCGTTTAGCCAAATGACTAGTTTGACACATCGACTGTACATATATATGCGGGTACGAGCACACCTCTCTCACTGTGTCCGAATAAGTGTACTCGACACCATTTGTGATGTTACGCGTTTTCCTTAGCAATATCAAAGCGTAAAAGTAAATCAAGGAAATTTACAGATTCACCCACATTTTTTGGCTCCTTTCAAAATATAGAAACTAGGGCTGTCACGATTTTTTAATTTAGGAATCGATTAATCGTCGCAAATAATCGATGATAATCGATTAATCGTACCTAAATGCCCCCCCCCCTCTCTTTGAAGTCGATAAAAATGAAGTTCAAGTCAGTTGACCTACCTCAAGGAAACAACGAAGACGATCCTTTTTTACGTACATTCAAAGCTTTTGATGTTCTGAACTTTTGAACCGTCAGTGTAACAATCAAGACCGGTCGGCAGTTCGCAACTGCCGACCGGTCTTGATTATTACACTGACGGTTCAAAAGTTCAGAACATCAAAGCTTTGATGAATGTACCTGAAAGACAATTGCTTCCAACAGCTTCTTGGGGGTTTAACATCGCTGTTCTTAACTCTTTACCTTTAGAAACAATAGTTTTTTCATCAAATTTTCTTTTAATCATTAAACGTCTAAAACGGGATACAATTTACCGATTATTCGACAACGAAAAATACTAATCGATTTCGCCGTGACCGATCAACAGTCGATTAATCGATTAATCGTGACAGCCCTAATAGAAACGTCTCACTATATATAGTACACTAAAATGCCGAGATGTTACTTTGCCAAAATACGGCGGAAAACAAAACAAAATGATCACTAAATAAATTGCACTAAACTGCCTAGACCTTTCCGTGAAATTCTGACATACAAAAAGTTTTCGCACTTTGTCAAAAAACCGATCTATCGTCGATCTAATCACTTGATTTTGGAGATTTGCAAACAAATATGTATTTCGTTACAAATCATCTTCTTCCCGATTGTTTTTTTTTCTGGTGTAAACCCTATGGGTATTTAAAAAACAAATCGTCTGCGATTAAAACATTTCGTCCACACTGGCAAAGTGAATGGGAAATTTGAAGAAAGACAAATTGTAGTTTTTTCGAGGTGTACCAGAAAATTTATTCGCCAAAGTAAACACACACACACACACACCACACACAGCACACACACATATATATATTTATCAAGTAATTGATCGATTCTACATACTGTACTGCAAGGAAATCAGTGAGAACTTCTCTTTGTCAAATTTCCGCTTGCCACAGAAATTAATAGAATCAAGGACGCTGGATGTGTTTACAATGACATGGCGGGGGTTCGAACCCACGCCGAGAGAGTTTCCTACGGCTCCAACCGCCTTTTTAAGTTAAGTTATTATTTTTTTTATCAAGTAATTGCTCGATTCTACATGCCAAAAAGGCATGCTAGTTAACCAAAAAAGGTATGCTAGACCCCCCAAAAGGTATGCTAGTTAACCAAGTATGTACGAAATCAGTACCGATCACACGGAATTCTCTCTGAGTAACTTTTTTAAGTTAAGTTATTATTTTTTTATCAAGTAATTGATCGATTCTACATACTGCACCGCAAGGAAATCAGTGAGAACTTCTCTTTGTGAAATTTCCGCTTGCCACAATTACTTGATAAAAAAATTTCGTCTGAGAATTGAGATAGTTCAACATGGTTCTTCCCTACTTTGTCATTGTCATTCACATATATTATAAATAGAAGGGGCTAAGGACCGAACCCTGTGGAGTGCCCGCTTCGAGTTTTACCTCAGCCAACACCTCGCGGTTGACCCTCACTTTGATTTTTCGATCAGATAAAAATGATGATATGATCCTTAGAATTTTGGTAGGTAGCCCCATTTTAGCTAGTTTGTATCTCATGCCATTGTGCCAGACAGAGTCAAACGCTTTTTCTACGTCGAGTAATAGCGCGGTTCCTATTTCATTTTGACTGAACGCCTTTTCGTATAATCTACAAGTCTATAAACATGCTCTATTCCCTCTCTTTGGCTTCTGTAGGCCCTTTGCCACTTATTGAAAAAGCTGATTGATTCGAGATAGCAGCGGAGTCTAGTTGTGAGAATCCGTTCGAATTTGTTTTTCCAATACAACCGAGTAGGCTGATTGGGCGATAATTTGCTGGGTTGCTCAAGTCCTTGTCGGGCTTGGGTATCATGACTCCTGTAGCTACTTTCCAACATTTTGGGAAATAACCACTAGAGAGACAGCAGTTTGGGAGGTTAGTGACTCTACCGAAAAAAGTATTGGGACATTGTTTCAGGATTTTATATGATACATCGTCCCCTCCTGGGGAAGAAGAAGACTTACATTTTTTAATTGTGTTAGCCACTTCTTCTTAGCTTATTGCTTCCGTAAGTTCATGGCCATCTCCGTCCTCGGGCGCTTGGCTGAAGTTGGCATCGTTAAACGTTGTCTTATTGTCTTGAACAAATTTGTTTACTTTTTCTTAGAACTCATCATCAAACCTATCGCCCTCCTGGGGGCGATGATATTTCTTAAGGAGCTCTGCGAAGGCGCCAGCCTTCGCCTTGTCATCCAGGGCCATAGTTCCATTGCTGATCTTAAGAGCCTTACTGCTGGCGTCTTTATGTTTTTGTCCAATAAGGGTTTTAAAACTATCCCAAAACTTTTAGGCTCTCTGAATTCATTTAGATTTTCCGTTGCTTTTTCCCATCTCACGCGATTGTCGTTTGCTATTGCATTTTTAACTTCGCCGTGGAGGCGATTATACACGGCTTTAAGTTCGACCCTTTTAGTTGGAAGTTTTTCTGATTTGTATGCACGGAAGGCCTTTCTTTTTTTGTTTTATTATTTGGAGTGTGGTTTCAGTTATTCTGTTGGCCTGTGATTTAACCGTCTGTTTGGGACAAATCTCATCAAGAGTGTTGTTAATTACTTCACTGAGATTGGTACATGCTTATTCGAGCTCGCAGGTATTCTTTGGGTCGTTTTTATTTATTTTAACCTGAATTATTTTTCTGAAGAGGTCCCAGTCAATTTTGGAAAGATTCCTCCTACTCACTGTGGGGTATCTTGTGGGTCCGGTGCAACCGTGTAATTTGGCAAGAACAGGCAGGTGGTCGCCACCTAAATCATCGTCCCCCACAAATATGTCTTGCATTTGATTAGTTAGTGATTTACTGGTTATAATAAGGTCAAGGATGTCGGATTTGTGGAGTGTGTTGTTACTAACGTGGGTAATGTCTTGGTCGTTATTTAATACAAAAAGGTCAAATAGTTGGATGATATTGAAGAAGGCGTCGCCATTGGGCTCCGTTTTATTACACCCGAAAACCTGATGTTTGGCACTGAAATCACCTAAGAAAATACAGTGTTTGTATTTCTTCACAAAGAATTCAAAGACCTTGCTGTCAACGTTTTTTCGGTTCATTATAATATGAGGTTACGGCAACTGTTTTTGTGATCCAGTTCAATCTCAACGGCAATCACCTCTGCGTCGAGGTGATCGCTTGATATCGTTTTTTTATTTTAAGTCCTACTTTATGAGGAGAGCCACTCCGCCTCCACATTGTGTGGGACGGCCTCGTCTAATAATGTTGCATCCACTTAGCAAAAATGTCTTGCTTGACTTTAACCATGTTTCGCTGATACCAATTACATCTACGTTTGTGAAGTAATCGGACATCTGTGAGCTTTTGCAGTTAACGCTTCGAGCGTTCCACTTAATTTTTTCAACTTATCCATAATTGGTCAGTACCTGAAATAATTGTCCTAGTTAACTTGTTATGGGTGTGATTTATATTTTATTTATGGCGGCTTCTATTAGCGAAGAACAGATTTGAGTTCGATATAGCTTGGATGCTGTTTTCCCAACTTCTTTACATATGTCGGAAAGACTGACGTCGAAGTGTTTGTTCATTGTATTAAACATTGAACCAGCCATTATGCTGCACATCGAATGCGGAGAGGTTGAGTTTTCTATGCTGTTGACATTCATAGCTTTGAGTTCAATGTAGGTTTTAACTTTTTTGTAGTGGGGACAGCCCCGATAATTGCTTGGGTGTTGCTCGTTGCAATTTGGACATTTCATTGTTGAAACCTTTGCATGATTTTGTTAAATGTTTTTCGCCACATTTCATGCAATGCAACTCTCCTTTGCATTAGTTCGACATATTACCAAATTTCTGGCATTTATGACACTGTGTGGGCTGAGGCAAAACACGATACTCCGCAGTCTCATATTTTTGTCCGTTTATACAAACACCTTTGCTAATGAAGTTTAATTTTGTGGCCCTATTGGGGCATTTTACTTTAATTTTCCACTCCACGTAAGGTTGCCTGTAGCCTTAGATATTAGTCTGCCCCACGGGTATCCCGGCAGGGCTACATCAATATCCCCATCATTAATCTTTGTGTGAACCCCTGTGATGACTACGCAAGGGTTTTGCAGCGGTTAATGTTGTTCTTTATTCGTCTGGTGTTTGACCGTATTTTCCTTTTGAGGTTGTTTAGAAAGGGCTCTTGCCTTGTCGGTGAACGATCCACCACTGTCAGTGGTGAATGTTGGCGTCGCCGGTATCGTTTCCGTTGCGTTACTGTCCGCCGATTTCCCATCAGTATGGATCTCCGCACTGGTTGTTACTACTCTAACATCCATGGTGTCCAAGGTCTCAACGACAACAACACCCGGGTTATCGGTATCTGTCGACGCTTTTCGGGTTTTCTTAGCCACCGTTTCTATTTCCAGGGGCTCACCATTTTCTTGGAAGTCTGTATCCAATTTCCTTTTCGGTCGCGGCGTAATCTGATTAACCACATCACAGGTGGGAACACTAGTTGTCTCTTGCTCTATGAGCGTACGCAACCAGTTATCTTGACTGGCGGTAACGAGTTCCGAGCCCTGATTTGGTGATACCTCCAAAGAGATGGCGTACATAGGTCTCCCCATCTCAGTGGTATTATCTATAAAAGGCGAACCAGTTGTAGGATTAGTTTTGCCCACCATCCCCTTGCTAGGATTAGGTTTTGAAATCTGCTGAGTTGTATCAACTGTTTTAGAAGCACTAACGATATCCGTAACTGTGTTCGTTTTAGGGCGCAACGTGTTGGGTTTCACACTCTGGCCCTTTTGTTTAGAACTTCCGTTGCTGGAGCACGAACCCAAACCTGATTTATGTCTACCTTTTCTCTTTTTTCCAGATGCCGACTTATTTTTCCTTTTTGATTCCTCCGACGCTTTTATTAACTCCAATTTTTCTTTCTCGAACGGTTCTTTTGGAGCCCTAAGATCCGAGCGCAAACCCTCAATAGTGTCGTTCAATCTGGCTATCTCTTTTTGAAAACCAAACAACATCGATGTTAAATCCACTCCCGAAGTGGGTTCATTGGTGGAGTTAGTTGCCATTACACTCTGTTTAGTTATCAGTTTTTGTCTCCGTTATCAGCAAATTACTGGTAAAATGTTTAGTTAAAGTATATTTAGTTTTAACAGAGAAAAGCAGACAGAAAATAGATAGAGTTAAAGATAAACACTTACAAAAGTACACTAGAGTGCACAGAAGTGGTACAGAGAACAATAGGCTTTGTTAATGACACAATGAAATTTCACACTTCTTAAGTTATGTAGTACAACTATACAGTGTGCACTGTTAAGTAGGGGTAGCACATTCTCCATTAATGAGCACACTTAGGTATGACGTGTGGCAAGCGCTTAGACAGAAAAATGCTGGTGCGAGGTAATTGATCCGAGCGTGTATCAAGCTAACGTGAAAACGTGGTCGAGATTCTCACCGCCAATAACATGTTAGTGAGCGTGGACGTGATCGCCAGAGGTTATTGATTGATACTGATATTGATATTTTATTTGCCAGTATACTAAAATATAACAATGTATACATATAGTACATGGAGTTAACATATTGAAATTTCAACAAAAAAATATATTTCTTATAGTACATATAAATACAAAATCCCAATTTATTAAAGCATTGTATACTGACAGGGGAAGGCATAGCCAGATTGGCTGTCTTCCTGCCTTTCGCTGAGAGATATAGAAGAAAAAGAGAAAGAAAGATCTGCAAAAGAAGGAGAAAGAAATGGGTATTACACTGCAACATTGTGGATTCCAGTTATTATGTCTTGATTTGGTCTCATTCCAGCATGCGTGCGTAGTGTCGCTGATGATCAACTGCGAAATGTCGCCCCCTTGATTCTGCTGACACCATTCCTCCCATTAGCTTGGAGGTAGTAATAGTATGAGTAAATCTACGAAATGGTTGGTGGGAGCAGAATGTGAGGCGACATGGACGAGAATACCAGACAACTATTACTGTCAAATACAACACGTGATTTTATAGTTAACCCTTTACTAACATAACCGCCGAAACCACCCACAGCCATTCATAGAAGTCGTTATTCAAATTTTATTTTGTTTTCACACTTTGTTTCAAAACCACAGCCCAGATCCTCCCTTGGGGCGATCTCCTTGAGCTCGCCCCCAATGAAGACACTCGATCTTTGTCTCCAAAACGAAAAAATAAGATTAGTTAGTTTTTCAAGAATTTTCTTATGACAAATGTCTCGGCTATCCACGTTGGAAAAGAGATACATTTTAGTTTATACAATCCGGACAATAAGGGTTCGAACAGGAAATGTTTTCGGAGTAAGAGGAGAAAAATATTGTTGTTGACTTTTTCTTGAATTCTTTCCTATTCTCTGTATTTCTGATATCTCTTTCTAACTCATTCCATAGCTTTGGTAGCGCAAAGACGGGTAATTTATCCAGGGTTTTGGTTCTGGTTTTGTGAGTGCGTAAGAGAAAAGCCTGGCGAGTACTTATGTTGGGTTGGTTATTTACAATTGAGAAAAAGTTTGCAAATGAAACCGGGAGGTTTCCATTATGCCAATCAAACATAAATAATAAGGCGTGTAATTTGTATAAATCTTTTAACTTCAATATACTATCTTTGATAAATAGGGGGTCAGTGTGGGCATTGTATTTCTTATTATTTATTATTCGTAGTGCTCGTTTCTGCAGTTTTTTAAGACGATCGCAGGCTTTTGACGCACCCCATAACAGAATTCCATAGATGAAATGGCTCTGTATCAGAGTGAAATATAACGTTTTCATAACAGTATGAGGGAGAAACTTTTTAATTTTATTTAGAACGAAGTTGGCAAGTCCAACTTTTGTGCAGAGTTGAGATATGTGGGCGTTGTACGATAAGTTGTCATCAATATTTATACCAAGAAACTTTAAGGATTTCTCACTTTCTCCACTACCAACCTTGCAGATTACCCGGTTGTTTATATAGACATTCTGATGAGTAACATTCCTACCTCTGTGACAGGGATTAAGTAACATGTATTTCGTTTTCTTTTCGTTCACGACTAGGTGGTTGGCTGTGCACCAGTCAAATATATTTTTTAATTCCTCATTAAAATTTGAGACTAGGGCAGTTATCACCGCTCCAGACTTGTATGCTTCTGTGCCATCGGCAAACGACAAGACATTTAATGTAGTTGAATTTCTTATGTCATTGATGTATATTAGAAATAAAATAGGACCCAATATAGAACCTTGTGGAACACCACATGTCAGTTCAGTTAGATTAGAGTTGCTATCACCAAACGATACATACTGATTCCTGTTCTTCAGATAGCTTTTGAACCAACTTAAAGCGATACCTCTTATTCCATAGTGTTCAAGTTTTTGAAGAAGGATGTCGTGGCTTATTGTATCAAAGGCTTTGGAAAGGTCAAGAAAAATAGCTAAAGTGGGGTCCTTACTGACTTTGTTATTTTCTACAGCAACATGTTTTAACAGTTGCATAACTGGATGTAGTGTGCTATGCTGCTTCCTAAAAACATATTGGTGGTGATAGAGAATATCGAATTTGTTGAGAAATTTTATCAGTCTAGCAAACATCAGTTTTTCTAAAATCTTTGAAAAGACAGGGAGAATACTTATTGGTCTATAGTTTGTGAAGTTATTTTCATCACCTGATTTAAAGATTGGGATTACTTTTGCAATTTTTCATGATATGGGCAAGGGGGTTGGCAACCGAATCTATCGAATGTTTAAGGATACGGGATGAAATATTTTCACAATCCTGACTTGCTTTAGGCTTCATTTTAGTCACAATATTGATAATTTCCAGGGACGACGTTGGTAAAATGAACATATTATCTGGGAGTGGGTATTTCATGATATCGGAGAAAGATTTGCGTGGATTCGTTATTTGTTTTGAGGTCTCCTTTCCTCCTATATTTGCAAAGGATTATTGAATTCGTGAGCGATTTCGTTCGGTGTATTTATCTTTTTTTCACCCAGATTAAAAAAGGAAGGTAAATTGCTTTTGTTTTTGTTTCTATTTAGTGCGTTATTTAGAATTTGCAACGTTTTTCGCATATTACTTTTATTTTCCAAGAGGACGTTTTCGTAATACATTGCTTTACTCAGTTTTCTAATTCTGTTGAACACCCGATAGTAATTTTTGTAACTTCTGACATTAAATTCTGTTGGACTTCTTAATTTTTTCATGAAAAATTTATTCTTGTTATTGGCTGAGATTAGAAGACCTTTCGTCATCCAAGGCTGTCGCTTTATGTATTTTTTATTCCGTTTTTGAGTTTGCAAAGGAAATGCCGATTCAAATGCATTCAGAAAAATATTTAAAAAGTGTTCATAGGCAGCATTGGGACAGTTGGATTCCATAACTGGAGCAAAATCACACTGGGACAATAATACCTTGAAATATTCGATACTGCTAGTGTTTATTTTCCTAGATAGAGTTGGCATTGTATTCTCTAGTGACATATTTGCTGATTCAGCGTAAAAGATTCCAAAATGGTCGGATACATCAGTGAGAATTATACCAGATTTGAAAGAGTTAATTAGATTATTTGAAAAGATATTGTCTATGAGCGTCGCAGAATGATCTGTCATTCTGGATGATTTGGTGATGACAGGCATAAATCCCTCAGTGAACATTAAATCTGTAAACCTATCTGTTTTCGAGTGGCTACTTTCAGAAGGTCAATATTAAAGTCGCCCATGATTAAGGTTGTTTTCTTTTCCTTGTTAAGTATGTGAGTTATGTTGTTGACCTTTGATTGAAAAAGATCTATATCCGCTTTGGGGGCCGTGTTTGGACGATATATTACACCAATAATTCTCGACAGATTCTTATCCTTTAGTTCTATGAACATTAACTCAATCACATGTGGTATGAAAATAGAAAGATCTTGTCGGACAATGAAGTTAGTGTCACTTTTTATAAATAGTCCTATTCCACCTCGACCATCGTCAGCCAAGGGTCTCGTATGTTTTAATAAAGGGTGATACCCTTCTAGTGTATACGATATATTAGAGGGGATCTGAAAGACCGCCGTGAGACCAATGACGTCGAATGTATTTTCATTACTGTTTAGTTCAAATAGCAGGTGTTTTAGAGGAGCCCAGGCTTTGACAATTGATATGAAATGCAGAAAAAGATCCGTTCATGTCCCTGAGCTCTGATTGCAACTCCCCAGGAAGGAGATATTTACAATCGGTAACGTTGTATATAGATGGGGAATCACCAGCTGTGTTGGACATGTTGATCATCTCGTTCATGAGATAATTAAAGTCGAAGTTCGAATCAGTCTGGATCCCGTCCAAATTAATACTACCCGCTATGATTTACAAACATTCCATCAGCAACACCAAAGCACAGATGCATGAAGGAGACCTGAAGATTCATAAATAATACAGACAATTCATTTTGTGGCTGGAAAGAAACATCAACAGGGGTTATAACAGAGTAATATAAAGTGTGTAAATGAAGATAACCTTTCTCATTGGTTTAATGTGATCAAAAAGAGGGTAGAGAGAGAAGTAAACAGAGATATTCCACAGAAAACGGAATTCATCATTCCGTTTTATTGTAAGGCGTCGTCATTTAGTCCTTAGCTAACTTATAAACAAAACAAGACGTTTCTACTAACCTAACGGTGTTTAAGACACAACAACATGGCATAAAACTGAATAAATTTGTAAGGGTTCATTTAATAATAATAATAATAATAATAATTGATTTTGTAAAAGCGTAAAACCACGAAGAGTGCCCTAAAAGCTTCACAGAAATAAAATACACTTTTCTGAAAATAAAGAGTCACATGTTTCAGTTTCCTCTAGGGAGGTTCAGGAGAATGCTTCAGTAAATAGGAAAGTTTTAAGATTTCTCTTGAAGATGTTGATAGTTTCTGAATTTCTGACACTAATAGGCAATGCATTCCACACTTTGGACCCACGATGGAGAACACACGATCATTAGCTAGATTAGATCTGCTAAAAGGTATGACTAGTTGAATTTGATCTTTAGATCTCAGACTGCGTGATGGAGTGTATACAGTGATGAGCTTTTGTAGGTAAACTGGAGCCAGTTTGTGGATACATTTGAATACTAAGATCAATATTTTGAAATTAATTCTCTGTTTAACTGGAAGCCAATGTAATTGTCTTAAAACAGGTGTTATGTGTTCAGAGCATTTGGTACCAGTAATTATCCTAGCAGCAATATTCTGAACTTTTTGAAGCTTCTGAATCAAATACTGCGGCAGCCCCACTAACACTGAATTACATTAGTCTAGTTGTGAGGTGATGAAGGAATGCACAAGTTTTTCAAGTGCTGACTGGTTAAGATAAGTTCTCAGTCTTCCAATATTCCGAAGCTGCCAGTAACATTTTTGACATATTTTATTGATATGGATGTCTAGCTTTAAATATGAGTCCATAATCAGTCCAATATTCCTGGCCGATTCACTTTTCATGGTGATGTTGTTTCCAACCTGAATTGATGTAACAATGGGTGTAGGCATGCGAACCCCGGATATCACTAAGAATTCTGTTTTAGAGTCATTCATTTTCAGTTTAAAATCTATCATCCATTCCCGCACCAGATTTATGCAAGTTTCCATGTTGCTGACTGCAGTGATTGAGTCAATGAATAATAAAAAAACCCTTTCCCCGGGTTCGGGCCCATGCACACATACACACAAGATATACTTAATAAACGTGCTATGATGATAATGGACTGTCAAACTAATCTGTCTAAGTAAACAGTCAGTGGATCAGTTAGATAATATAATACACAATATATCAGCACATAGCAAACATGTTGTGATTATAACAGACGATCAAACTAATCAGTCAAAGTATGTGGTCAATGGATCAATTGGATAATTTAATACACAGTTCACCACACTCCCCGATAATAATGTGACGATAAACGGGCAGTCAAACTAAACTGTCAAAATATACGGTCAGTGGGTCAGTCGGATAACGTAATACAATTCACCAGCACGATTGCGTGAAGATGTCAACACGATGACGAGTTGAAGAGAGAGAGAGAGAGAGAAAAAAGTGAAATTCCGTGAACATGGACATTTAAACATTTCTCCTTCGTATTGATAGGGGAGTTTCATGTCTGATCGATTTATTTGTTCCGAAGTATATTTCTAAATGATTTAAAAAAAAAAACAATGATTGTGATGCATTATTCCTATTTATCTGATATTAAGGTGGTTTACATATGGCAGAGATGAAGGTCAGTCAATATTATAGTGGTTTTCAAATACATGGATGGAAATAATTTGACTGAAAGAAAGGAAAAACGTCTGAGAGATATTTATTTTTAACTTAATCTTTGGTGTATGTGTGTTGGGGTGGACTGGTCAACTGGATGTGGTGAGCGGGGAAAAGGAAAATAGTGGCAACAAAACTACAGTATCGAAACAAAGACAAGGATATATTTATCTAAAATATTGCGATTTCTCAATATTCTAAGGTGGGTTGATGTTAGTGGAGTGGAGTCTATAAAGTCCAATTTCCAGGTAGAATTATCTATAACTAGTCGAGTGCTAGATTATTTAAGATATTTAACATTTGTTTCCAGAGTTTGTCCTATTATATCTTACTGGAGAGTGCCAGTAGGCAAATGAAATAGGAATACAGTTAAAACTAAAAGTCCTGTCCTGAAATGCACACAAATAGCACGTCGATATGCGCGTTAATCTACGCGATATGACCGTAGTAAGGCTATCAAATTCTGTAATTATGGCCTGTGCACAAGCAATGTTACAGCCAATGGACCTCCGGGTAATCCGGAGGTCCATTGGCAGAAACATTGCCCGTGTTTGCTATGAGTAACCAGGAGAACCTGTCGTGCTTTGGATGCCATTTGATATGGCAATTGCGCGCAATTCAAACGCGCAATTAAGCCTAGATAAGCGCACAGTTCGTGACAGGACTTCTAGTTTTAACTGTATGCATGTCGGACTACAGTAGGCATACTCGCTTTTCCTTAACTTGTTAACCTCCTCATTATAGACAATTGGGAAAGAGCGAAAAATATGAGAACTTCTTAGAATATTACCTCCACATTGTCCCTTAACAGAATATTGGAAGATGCTAACATAATGAATGCTAGATTTTATTTGAAAATTTACATTTCTTTCTCCAGATTCGCTCTATTACAAATTGCTGGAGGATGCCAGCAGACACACTCCAGCAATTTTCAACAGAGCAAAACTTCATCGATCGAATTTTATGGACAAAGAATATGAAAACTATATAATATGGATACTGCAGCGGGTAATATGGATACTGCAGCAGGTAATATGGAACCTGCAGCAGATATAGTCATTAGTTTCTGTTTACTCTGAGGTGAGAACAATGAATATGGAGACAATATCAGGCACACTCACGTTTTGTTAACTGATTGAGTGCTTGATTTTTAATTGCCAACATGCACCCTCCAATATACAATATAAATACTACAACAGGAATACTCACCATCACATTCCTCTAACTGGTTGAGTGCTAGGAAATTTTGATTGTCAACATTTGTTCCACGCAACATTGTTTCTCCAGATTTGCTCTATTACAAGGTTTAGACAATGGTAGCACGCAGCCCGCTATTCTTTTTTCCGGACTTCAAGATCATAGATCAACCTCGTAATTTAGTCTATTTACCCGTTATGTTATATAGCATCGAAATTAAGTTGATGGCTCAAAATAGTGTGTTATTAGATCTTCGATGAGATGTTTTGATTTTTCATTTTCAAAATGTTATAATACACATCTGGAACTTACTTATGCCCCCCGAAATATTTCATGACAGTGAAGTTGCTATTACTAATTATTATGGTTTAATGATTGCTATGTCTTGCAGTACATTTCATCCAGTGAGACATGATGTTTCTAGTTGATAGCGTACCCAAACACATCCCCCTCATCCACGTGAATCATGCTTCACGAATGTAACAAAAACACTACCATCCACATGCAATATCTGGGTATAAAACAAGACAGTTTGTCATTCAACGCTATTTGAAGGCAACTTGGCTACAGGCATTCTATCATCAGCAGACTTGTCCGAAAATATCAACAAACCAACGATGTTAAGGACCGAGCAAGGACTGGACAACTCCAAATGACCTCTCCTCGGGAAGATCGGAATTTCGCACGCCTCGTTAGGCGTGGACCCTTTGATTCAAGTGGGGGTTTTGAAACGCCTTTGGCTCCCCAACAGGCGTTTGTGCAATAGAACTGTGCGAAACCGTCCCAAAGCACTGGGATGAGGTCCAGAAGGGTCATCAAGCGTCCAGTTCTGTCCGATCAATATCAAAGACGAGGTTTGCAGCGGTTATAGCACAACAACATTGCAATCTCAGGACCTGGAGGGGAGTTCATTGGTCAGACGAGAGTATGTTCCCGCTTCACGTCACAGATGGTCGCATGAGTGCGTGAAGGCATAGAAATTCTGCTTACGTGCCCAGGAACATCAGATCTACTGTTTCGTATGGTGGAGGATCAGTAATGATCTGGGGGATGCCTCTCTCATGATTGTAAACTTGATTTGGTGATTGCACATGAGAATATCAATGGTCATCAGTACATCCGGGACATTCTCAATCCGGTTGTCGTGCCTCATTTTGACAACCACCCATAGCTGGTCGCCCTGTATCCATGGACGACAATGCAAGGCCACATCGTCTCCATGCTGGGACAGCGCCCTTTCAGAACAACGCTATTACAACCCTACCTTGGCTTGCAATGAACCCCGATTTGAATCTCTTAGAACACATCTGGGACTTTCGTAGACGTCGTGTGCAAGCAAAGAATCCGCATGAATGTGGCCGATTTGGATGCTACATTGCATGAGGAGTGACAGCAGTTGCCTCTGGGCCGTGTCAGAAGGCTCACTGGTAGCATTAGGAGCAGGGTTCAGGCTGTGACCGGGCACGTGGTTGATACACTCGATACTGACGTCAGACACTGCTATTGTGTTCAGGAGATGACAAGTTAATTTTGTTGTCATTAATTACCGGCATTGTTTCTTGGATCATTCCAGCACCATACTTGTCGAGAAAACATTGTTCTGTCAAAAACCTTAGTGATAGATATGAGTACTTAGCGCCATTAAAATACTGCATATATTCATCATTATGTTGTCTTTCATTTGTCAATAGCCCACTCTTTCCGCAAACAATCACTTTTAGCCATCTGAAAGATAGCATGAAAGTAATGGCAGTTTCTGTTAACACCACTGCGAACAAAACCTGAAAATATTCAAGCTCTACAAGATCATCGAATCGAAAACACCGCGGGATTTAGGATGAGACAGTGCGATACCAGAACAACCGCGTTTCATAATGATAATAAAGGGTGGTTATCAAGAAAAGAATCCATCCATATTCGATCTTTTGAATGTGAGAAAAGTTCGCGTGCTGCTCAATGCCACGAAATACCCCACCATAGATTATAATGCCTCATTCAAGAAGTCGGATATATGGCGATGCTGCGGATTTCAAAATTGCAAATTCTTTGTATATACAAATTGATAAGCAGTCCGAACATCAGTCCCACTAAATGCAAGACGCTCTATCCGCTGTACGTCTTGGATGAAACCAAACAGAGTGAGAGATTCAAAAATAGCATTTTAGACATTCAGTTGAAGATGCAGTTTGATAGAAACGTACCTGCACGAACGGAAGCCTTCACTCGTCATTTCTGACAGACCGTTCTTGTTTCAATGGGGTGGAAGTACATGTGAAGTGTCTGTTGTTGGGAAAATAAAAAAAGAAAATCACATAATCAATATTTTATATAAAATATCTGTCATTAGCCAGTACGACCCGTTAAGGCGTTGTGAATATGTTCGAACTAGCATATTAATTCTCTGGCTTCTCGATATTATAGATTTCGTTTTCGACACCGTTCTCTACAACATTGACGATCGTCTTGTTAGACCTGTTGGTAGAAGCCAAACTCATTCGAATGATCTTTCCTTCAATTGGGATAACCAATCGCGCTGTGCAGAGGTCCACTTCGTCCGTTCCCGTAGGGCCATTCCGATGTACCCGAATCTAATGCACTGCTCTCTTTGACCAACATCGTTATAAGCTGTCGTGCATATTTTATTTTTCCACCGCTGAGATCAGAGTGCTGCCATTGGTCATTTGTACGGGATACGCCAGGTTCGGGACTTTATGACCTCACATACCTTGCATACCCCCCATCTTATTACCTGTCTTCCATAAGATAGTGCCGTCCACGCTGCAGATGTCAATTGATCATAATTCCGAGCCGGGCTCGAGACCGAATAGTTTGTGACTGCCCATGTTGATTCCGGACTTCATTCCGTATGGTGAAATAACACCTTCTATCGATATGTTTATAGCTCTTGCTCTCTCTCTCTCTCACGCACTCTCTATCTCTCTCGATTCAGTGAGTAATGACTACATGCTAACATGCTTATTCCATCTTCTAATACTATTCTGTTGTCATCTTCAGCCGATAGAGCAATTTTATTGATTATCTCTATATACATGTAGATGTCGTGTTTATCGCTTTGAGTAGAGCACATCGATTTGTGAAACGGTCAGTGTTCGAACAGACACTTTTTATACTCGTCGAAGGTGATGTCGTTTCCTCGGCCTAATCTTTGAATTTTCCAGGAACCTTTTCATTTACTCCCAAAGGAATACTCGATTCGTGATCGATGTTACAAGAAAGCAGCGTTTGGTCCACATATGACGAACACTGCTTCATTTGAATTTCGCTTGATTGTGGGAATTAAATTTTAAGTATACCCATTTGTCACCAGCGCTTGTTGCCAAGCATTTCGCCGATCGATTGACGGATCTTCTTTCCTTTAGTTCTCCGGCTATAGATTTTAACTCAAATGTTTTTAATTATCCATGGAATGTTTTTTGTGGAATCGTTGTTCCCGAGGGCTTATTTTTTCCAATCCTCCACTCATGGGGCCTGGTCAGTCAGTTCGACATTAACCATGAAGCCCCCCCCCCCCACCCCACCTAACTCTTATCCCGTATTTTTATGTATTTCTCTCAGAAAAAAACACTTAAAGAGAATGTTTGTATATAACTCTCAATCGATATTTTTCAAAACAATGAAGCACGGGCGCAGGTCGGTAAATCGATTTCTGTTGTAATTTATTTCTATGGAATTCAATGTTGTTTTAATATTTTTGAAGTTATATGACTTTATGACAAAATGAACTCATCTCAGAAGTGCTTTCACAAGAATGTTTCGAAGACTGGGATTTTTCTTATAAGCTATGATGCATCGTTTGTTAATGGCTTCTGGCAGTTTTGTGTTTGATTCCGTAAAGTTGTTTTTGAAAATTTTTGCAATTTCGACATTGCGTCGATTATAAACCAAAGGAAAACAAATAATTTTATTTGGCAACCCAGAGTACTCTCTATTGAGTCCGTATGGGAGATAGGTCCTGAGCTTACCAATCCAATAGTTTTCACGCTCAAGTCGTTTGTCTGTTGTGGTTTCATCATCGTCCAAAAACGGAATTTGCTCAATGGGTTGGAAACTAAAATGTGACTTAATGTCATGACCCGGGAGGTTAAAGTGGTCTGAGACTGCCTTTCCTGAATCTAAACGGATATTTGATAAATGGTTTTGCATTCTGACGCGCAGAGGGTTTTTCCTCTGGCCGACATATTGGATATGGCATAATTTACATGTGATTAAATAAATGATGTTTTCAGAATCACAGTTGAAGCTGTTTCTAACTTGGTAAACATACGGGTTTGTTCGCTAAAGAATGTTTTACCGGTATTCATGTAGTTCATACGATGTATGTAACAAATTTTGCGTTGACATAGATTTACTGATCCATTTCCTAGAACAGGGCGGTTATGCCGAATTTTCGTGGGGTGCGTTGGCTCAGAGTCCCGAATGGGTGTCTCTATCTCACGGATTGTATCAGATTTAATTTTTCGCAAAAGTCGTTTTGAGTAACCGCGTTTAACAAGTGTTTTGAAAAGAATTGAACATGCGTGATTGAGGTCGCTTCTGTTCGTACAATTTCTATGGAATCGAATAACTTGAGATTTTACAAACCCATTGAATAGTTTGGGTGGGTGGTAAGAAGCTCTATGGAGAAGTTGGTGAGAATCGGTCGGTTTGAAAAAGACTTTTGTGTCTAGTACATTGCTATGCCGGAACTGAGGGCCCTTGAATACAGTCACATCCAGAAAATCAATGGTATTTTCTGAAATGCAGGGCTGTAATTTAATGGATTCATCGTGGTTGTTCAGGATTTCCAAGAATTCGTTGAAGTCATCACGGCCATGGGGCCATATGATGAAAATGTCGTCTTGGAACCTGTGATAACATAATGGCTGTTTTCTTGCTTTAGCAAGAGCACCTCTCTCCCATTCTGCAACAAAAATATTAGCAAAATTTGGACTGAATTTTTTACCCATACTACATCCACTTATTTGGAGGTAAAATTTATTGTTAAATTCAAAGTCGTTACCTTTCAATGATAATTCTAACAATTGCAGGATTTCTTCCGATGGCCTGTTTGGGTCATCGTACCTTTTGAATGATTTTTTTATTGCCTCTAGACCAGCGTCAATACCAATGTTAGTATACATACTTTCAATGTCTAGGGTAATGAGGAGACTGTCGGAAGGATCCTGCAGTTTGTTAATTTTCATTAAAAAGTCCTCAGTGTCTTTGAGGAAGCTCGGATGGCGGCAAGCAATTGGTTTTAAATAAAAATCAATATACTGTGAAATGTGGTAAGATTCCGAGCCACAGTCGCTGACAATAGGCCGACCAGGAGGGGTAGATTCGTCACTCCAACTGCTCAGTGGTTTATGTATTTTAGGCAAGAGGTAAAACTTACGATTGTTTGAATCCCTCTCTGCAATTAAATACTCGACATGTTTTTTCTCAATGAAGTCGTGGTCCAGCAAGCTTTTTAGAATTCCATTAAATTTTGAACAATTTTCTTGCCAAATTGGTGCTTCTAAAGGTTTGTAATATTTTGGATTATTTAACTGGCGTTCAGCTTCTTTAATATAATTATCTTTTGACATCAGAACTGTAGCAGATCCTTTGTCACAAGGCTTGATGATAATTTGTTTGTTGTTTTTCAGCGTCTTCAGGGCGTTTCTTTCGATTTGGTTCAAATTTTGTTTGTCTTTCAAAAATGATTCCGGGATTTGGCTTACTTGTTCTTTAACTTTTTGAGAAATCTCATTAATTTCAGGTTTAACTTTCCGAGGTGATGGGCACCACCCGGTTGGATTGGCAAAGAGGTCTTTTGAGCCTGTTGAATTTCGAAATTTATCTGCCAATGCTGTTGCCCTAAAAAATTGTTGGCTTGCTGGACCACCGTTCATTTCGTTAATGTAACTGTAATCATCCATGACAACTGCACCTGTCCCAAAATCTACGATTTGGGACTTAGGTTTTAATGAGGCTGGGGCGGGAACGAAAGTTAAACCATACCTGAGTAGATCTTTCTCACCTTCAGTTAATTTTAGATTAGGAACCAAGTTAACTATTTCGGTTTCTAGTCCTACTTTCTCTCCATGGCTGATGCCTTCTTCTGTAATTAGTTTAAAGGCTGCTCTTTGATGTATGATTCTATGCGTGGCAGCCATCCTTGGTAGATTTTATTCGCTGTTTCCGTCGACCAGTGGATGGGATCACCTGGGCAACATTTAAACTGGCTTGCTGGAATTGCCGGGATTATCTCCAAATTCTTTGTTGACTTCGCAGCCTCGTTGATGACCGTCAAATTTTGTTGGTCCCTAGAACATAAACTAGAAGAAAAAAAATTATGTTCCTGAAAAAGAAGTTTTGTATTAGGGTAACATTTGCGAAAATTGCTTATCATATTACCTAGTCTACCTGTTGATGTGTGACCAATCTTTTTTCTGTTCTGCACGTCTATGCGCCAGTCTTCTCTATTGTTGACCCCAACGTTAAATAAAATTGCTTTGGGATGTTGTCGATCTTTCTCTTTTTCCATGTTCTTAGCCATCTGACGAATGTGGTTTAAAGTTCCACCAGAGTATGATGCGATGAACGTGTTGGGTGGAGGGTTGGCATCAATCCTCGAGATGTTCGATGATCCGATGATCCAAACAGGTTTGTTTGGCTTGACTGGCAGGGTCCAGGTGTTCTTGTTTTCACCAGATTTCCAGAATCGGTAGAATGACGACTTGCCGTTTGTTGATGGTTTCTTTTGAGGTGGTGTCTTGACTATGCTGGCGTACGATGGCGATTCCGGTGTTGTGGAGCAACGTGCTGCAAGTGATGGTTTTTTGGTCGCTGGTGCTGTAGGAGAGATGGTTTCTCGTCTTTTTCTTTTCGATGGAGTTTCTCTGGAAGTAAAAAATGAAATTTGCTGGCGGGCCACCGGCGATTTAGAACGAGCACGTTGATTGAAAGAGGTCTGGCTAATGACCGCTGGTTTTTTGAACTGGGACAGAAGTTGATCCGAAAGAGAATAAAATTTGTCAATAGTACTTTCTTGTAGTCGATTACCAAAATTCTTCTGTCCCCATTTAACTGCCGTATTCTGTGTTCGTGGAAAGTCCTGGGGTTTTAGAAAAGGAGCCGAAAGAACCAGGTCTTGTTTTTCTTTTAGAGTTTTTTTGTAATAATCTACCAAAGTTTGTATAACTTCAAAAGCCCATTTTTTTGTAAGATTATTGAGCGCGTCCGAAATCTGAATGGTTGGCAAAGCCGACCGAAAGGTTTTGTTGCGCTCGTCCACTGTTTTTTGGAATGTTTTTGGGAGGACTTTCTGTGCCAAACAGTCCTCGAGAAAAGCCAAATGATGAAAAAGTTGAAGAATTTGGTAAAGGGATTTTACCAATTTTGCATGTGCCGAATATGCCGGGTCTTTTTGCCGCTCTTGGCGGTTAACAAATTTGGATTTTGTGGAATTATTATTAGCCATTTTTCCCTGTCTTAATTTAGGCTGAAATAAATTATTATTAATACAAGCAAAAAATGATGAAAAAGTAATGAAAAAATGATGCAAAAATGAAAATGGACGAATAAATAAAATGTGAATACCTAATGAAAATGTTGATGAAATAAATAGAGCGCACTGTCTTTGCCTCGACGTTTCGGGTTAAATGCCCTTCTTCAGGAAGCAGGTGAATTCGATTTTCCAATTATCCCAAAGCGTTTAAATACCTTTACTTCATCTGTTGATGAGGCCAAACTGGCCAATCTCTGTGACTGAGATGGATTCACTCAGTGATTAGTGGAAAACAACCATTCAAATGTCATCAAACTTTAGCGGTATTTCTACTGGTAAAGTTTGATGGCATTTCAATGACTTGTGTTCACTGGCTGAAGACTGTTGGAAATCAAACTCATGACAATGCGCAAAACTAATCGACAGATAATTAATGTTTTTATAATAGAAATAGAAATAATTCAAAGGTCTGGCACTGGCGGATAGATACTTTTCAAAACAAAGAAGCACGGGCGCAGGTCGGTAAATCGATTTCTGTTGTAAATTATTTCTATGGAATTCAATGTTGTTTTAATATTTTTGAAGTTATATGACTTTATGACAAAATGAACTCATCTCAGAAGTGCTTTCACTAGAATGTTTCGAAGACTGGGATTTTTTTTATAAGCTATGATGCATCGTATGGCAAGACATATTTGTAGGAGACGATGATCTAGGCAGTGATCACCTGCCGGTTCACGCCACTCTGAAATGTAATACTGGTCCCGCAAGGTATCCTCCCGTGAATAGGAGGAACCTATCAAAAATTGACTGGAACCTCTTCAGAAACATTATCGAAGTAAAAATAAAGGCAAATGACCCCTCAAATGTTCATGAACTAGAAAAAGCCTGCACCCACCTTAACGACGTTATCAACAGTACGCTAGATGAAATCTGTCCCAAGCAAACAGTAAAGACGCGGATAAACAGAATAACCCAAACAACTCTTCAAATAATCAAACAAAAAAGAAAAGCCTTCCGGGCTTACCAATCAGAGAATGATCAAATGAAAAGAGCAGAACTTAAAACCGCGTACAATCGCCTTCATGGGGAAGTAAAAAAGGCCATAGCTAACGACAATCGCGTGAGATGGGAAAAAGCAACCGAAAACCTAAATGGGCTGAGAGAACCTAAGAGGTTCTGGGATACATTTAAAACTCTTACTGGCCAAAAGAGCAAAATTGCCAATAATAATGCGCTAAAGACTAGCGACGGATCTATGGCCATAGACGACAAGGCAAAGGCCAGTGCTTTTGCCGAACTTCTAAAGAAGGCACATCGTCCACAAGAAGGGAACAGATATGACAACGATTTTAAGGTACGAGTAAATAAATTTGTCCAAGATAACAACTCAATCTTCAATGAACCGAACTTCGACAAAAGGCATGAAGACGGGGACGACCATGAATTAACCGAACCAATAAGCGTAGAAGAGGTCATGGGTATAATCAGAAAATGCAGGTCATCTTCGTCCCCAGGAGAAGACGAAGTCTCTTACAAAATAATGAAACAGTGCCCCAACATCTTCTACTGCAGACTCACCAAACTCTTAAACTGCTGTCTCTCCTGTGGGTACTTCCCAAAATGCTGGAAAGTGGCCACGGGAGTCATGATACCTAAACCCGACAAAGACCTTACCAACCCTTCTAACTACCGCCCAATCAGCTTGCTTAGCTGTGTTGGGAAAATATTTGAGCGGATTCTCACTACGAGACTTCGCAGCTATCTCGAATCAATCAATTTTTTCAACAAATGGCAAAGAGCGTATAGGAGTCAGAAAGAGGGAATCGAACACGTATATAGACTGGTCGATTATATGAAAACAGCATTTAGTCAAAACGAAATCGGAACCGCGCTTTTCTTGGATGTAGAAAAAGCGTTCGACTCGGTATGGCACAATGGCGTGAGATATAAACTAGCGAAAATGGGATTACCCACTAAAATTCTAAGGATCATATCATCATTTCTAACTGACCGAAAAATCAAGGTGAGGGTTAATCGCGAGGTGTCAGAGGAAGTAATACTCGAAGCGGGAACGCCACAAGGGTCGGTTCTAAGTCCGCTTCTTTTCATAATATATGTGAATGATATAGAAAAAGTAGGGAAAAACTTTGTTGAACTATCGCAGTTCTCAGATGACAAAGGCATTTGGACAGCCAGCAAGTCCAGAAACATAATTAAAAATCGTCTGCAGGATACCATTCGCGATCTTGAGAGCTGGTGTGCCCTGTGGCGCATCAAACTCAATGCCGCCAAAACTCAAAAAGTTACGTTCTTCAAAAAGCAAAGGAAAAAACCAGTCCCGAGTATCGATCTCCAGTTATACGATCACAAACTAGAAGCAAACAAAGAGGCCAAATTTTTGGGATTTATCCTAGATAGCAATCTCAGTCTAAACAGTCACGTAAACTCCATTACGGTTAGAGCTACTAAACGTATCAATTTTCTGAAGATGATCAGAGGTAGAAATTGGGGAGCAAACAAAGATGTGCTTCTCAAGCTCTACAAAACATTTATACGTCCGGTACTAGAATACGGTGCCATAATAACAAGCGACCTAAGCAAAACCAACATTCAGAAGCTACAGAGGGTTCAAAATTATGCTCTGCGAGTGGCACTATGCAAACCGAAATGGACACCGATAAAGGAACTTCACGAGCTAGCAAAAATAGAAACTATTGATACGCGATTAAAAGACCTACAAACCAAAACCCTCAACAGACTCCAAGATAGTGAATTAATGGTTGAGTTGAACGAACACCGATCCCTTAACAGAAAAACAAAATAAGTTTCCAGAAAATAAAAAAAAAAGAAAAAAAAAAAGAAAAATAATAAAATAAAATAAAATAAAAATTATACAATATAACTAAATCGCGTGGAGTCAGTGAGGATTGCCTCGCTACTCATTGGGAACTTTAGGATAGAGTCTGTGAGGACTGCCTCGCAACTCTGCTGAAGCGCGATTGAAACGCGTTTAATAAGATCTATATAACAAAACCCTCCACATACTCCAGGATAGTGAATCAATGGTGAAGCTGAACGAACACCGAACCCTAAACAGAAAAACAAAATAATCCACAGTAAATTAAAATTACTCAACAGAATTAAACTGCGTGGAGTCAGTGAGGATTGCCTCGCTACTCATTGAGGTCTTTAGGATTGAGTCTGTGAGGATTGCCTCGCAACTCTGCGTGTTGGGAGTGGACTCCGAAGAAACACACCCCTTGCCCCATCCATAGCAACAATCACACAGCAGGTACAATATACAATAGCGGATACCTATCTTTCTCTCTACCTTTCACTTTTCTAACTGAACATTCTCAAATTTTCTTGCAACACTCTTATCAAGAAGACGCATGGAAATGGTAGACAAAGCGTAGGAGGAATTGGTGCAACCTACCTTTCTGCAACATATACAAGAAACCACCAAACGCTAGGCAAGGATTGAAACAAGCTTGTCTGGCTGGGAACGAGTGTACATTGGATATAAATAAACATTTGAATAAAGATTTAACAGCCCTTTTAAGGGCTTGAGGGTGTGTGTCAGTGATTTTTTTTTTTTTTTTTTTTTTTTTTTTTTTGGGGGGGGGGTGGGGTGGGGTGGAGGAGGTCATTTGGGATTCCCGAAGGATAACCAGATATCTCAAAATCACATACGGCATCCTATCTCCCAGAAGGCTTGATGGATGACTCCCGGTTTCTTAAAACTAAACTGTTGGAGCTTTCTCCACTTCTTTTTTGTAACCGCTATGGTCATATACCGGGGCCGCTACCAAACCGGCGTTGCTGTTTGGTTTTCTTTTCTCTTCTTCCCTTAAACTTGCCATCGCACAACATTACATTCTGGCTCGCCACCATGGTGGGACTCAAACCTCTACCATCGCCGAACTGGAACCGAACAGAGCTCGCTCTCTAATAGTTTTAAAGGCGTTGGGGGATTGAGTATTGACCATCTAACACTCCAGCTTAAACTGCCGGGTATTCTAACCGCGTGCATAACCCCCTCAGACTCCATTTTGGGCAATAGGAAAGCTAGGCCTGTGTGATCCAAGGAAAAAAAAAATAAGGTTAACCGGGTCGCAAGGGATTTGTAAATCCCACATCGTCCCTGCGCGCCTTCGGCGCGCTAAAACCTTTCATTCTTCATTCTTCTGGTAATGGTAATGTCCCAAACAGACAGTTAAACCGCGGGCCAACAGAATAACTGAAACCATACTCCAAATAATAAAACAAAAAAGAAAGGCCTTCCGTGCATACAAATCAGAAAAACTTCCAACTAAAAAGGTCGAACTTAAAGCCGTGTATAATCGCCTCCACGGCGAAGTTAAAAAAGCAATAGCAAACGAC
Organism: Pictodentalium vernedei; assembly: GCA_031216915.1. Lineage (NCBI taxonomy): Eukaryota > Metazoa > Mollusca > Scaphopoda > Dentaliida > Dentaliidae > Pictodentalium > Pictodentalium vernedei. The sequence continues at coordinate 63,609,111 of CM062295.1, read as the reverse complement.
AATCGCGTGAGATGGAAAAAAGCAACGGAAAATCTAAATGGACTCAGGGAGACTAAAAAGTTTTGGGATACTTTTAAAACCCTTACTGGACAAAAACATAAAGACGCCAACAGTAAGGCACTAAAGATCAACGATGGAACTATGGCCCTGGATGACAAGGCGAAGGCTAGCGCCTTTGCTGAGCTCCTTAAGAAATATCATCGTCCACATGAGGGCGATAGGTTTGATGACGAGTTCAAAGAAAAAGTAAACAAATTTGTTCAAGACAACAAGACAACGTTTAACGATGCCAACTTCAGCCAAACCCCGAGGACGGGGATGGCCATGAACTCACGGAACCGATAAGCAAAGAAGAAGTGGCTAACACAATTAAAAAATGTAAATCTTCTTCTTCCCCAGGAGGGGGACGAGGTCTCATACAAAATCCTGAAACAATGTCCCAACACTTTTTTCGGTAGACTCACTAACCTCCTAAACTGCTGTCTCTCTACTGGATACTTACCAAAATGTTGGAAAGTAGCTACAGGAGTCATGATACCCAAACCCGACAAGGATTTGAGCAACCCAGCTAATTACCGCCCAATCAGCCTACTCAGCTGTATTGGAAAAATTTTCGAACGGATTCTCACGACTAGACTCCGCAGCCATCTCGAATCAATCAGCTTTTTCAACAAGTGGCAAAGGGCATACAGGAGCCAAAGAGAGGGAATAGAGCATGTTTATAGACTGGTAGATTATATGAAAACGGCGTTCAGTCAAAATGAAATAGGAACCGCGCTATTACTCGACGTAGAAAAAGCGTTTGACTCTGTCTGACACAATGGCATGAGATACAAACTAGCTAAAATGGGGCTACCTACCAAAATTCTAAGGATCATATCTCATTTTTATCTGATCGAAAAATCAAAGTGAGAGTCAACCGCGAAGTGTCAGCCGAGGTAAAACTCGAAGCGGGCACTCCACAGGGTTCGGTCCTCAGCCGCTTCTATTTATAATATATGTGAATGACATTGACAAACTAGGGAAGAACCATGTTGAGCTATCTCAATTCTCAGACGACAAAGGAATGTGGACGGCCAGTAAGTCTGGAAACATAATACAAAACCGCCTGCAGGATACCTTCCACGACCTGCAAGACTGGTGCGCTCTGTGGCGCATCAAGCTAAATGCCACGAAAACACAAAGAATCACATTCTATAAAAAACAAAGGAAAAAGCCTGTCCCTAATATTGAGCTTAAGCTTTACGATCATAAACTTGAAGCTAGTAATGAGGCAAAGTTTCTGGGATTCAACCTGGATAGCAGTCTCAATCTAAACAATCACATAAACTCAGTCACCGTCAAAGCCACTAAACGCATCAATTTCCTGAAAATGATCAGAGGTAAAAATTGGGGAGCCAATAAAGAAATTCTCCTCAATCTTTACAAATCATATATACGCCCAGTACTAGAGTATGGGGCCATAATAACAAGTGACCTGAATAAAACCAACATTGAAAAACTACAACGGGTCCAAAATCATGCCTTGCGCGTGGCTCTGCGCAAGCCCACGTGGACATCGATAAAACAACATCACGAGATAGCAAAAATAGACACTATAGCAATGCGCTTAAAAGATCTTCAAAGCAAAACTCTAAATAGACTTCAAGACAGCGAATTAATAATAGAACTCAATGCGCATCGCGTCCTCAATAGGAAAACTAAATAATCTGGGGCATGTCTATCGAAAGGGTTAAAGATTACATCATTGTGATGGGGTGAGCCAGTTATTCTGTGACCTAAATTTAGAACTGGCTGCGGGTGACACGATACGCACGAAAGCTTGCCTCTGTTACCAGTGGGAGTTGCAAACAGCGAGGAAAATCTCCACCTGCTGCCGGGTCTCCCCTCCTTGAGATATAAATCTCGGGGAAAAAATGCTGGCTTCCCCATCCAAAAGGACGGAAAAGGTGTAAATTAAAAACCGAATTGCTCTAATTTCCAGCTCTCTATCTTTTCTCCCTCCTCTATCTCATCAGACACACCACCAAACTGAATGACATACTATGAGGGATTGAAACAATCCTCAAGCAAAGATGTACCTAACAAGACCAAGGCAAGGATTGAAACAATCTTGCCAGCAAACAGCCTTTTTAAGGGCTTTTTTTTTTTTTTTTTTTTTTTTTTTTTTTTTTTTTGGGGGGGGGGGGGGGTGGAGGTCATTTGGAATTCCCGAAGGATAACCAGATACCTCAAAATCACATACGGCATCCTATCTCCCAGAAGGCTTGATGGATGACTCCCGGTTTTTTTCAAACTAAACTGTTGGAGCTTTCTCCATTCCTTTTTTGTAACCGCTATGGTCATATACCGGGGCCGCTACCAAACCGGCGTTGCTGTTTGGTTTTCTTTTTTCCTTTTCCCTTAAAATTGCCATCGCACAACATTATATTCTGGCTCGCCACCATGGTGGGACTCAAACCTCTACCATCGCCAAGCTGGAACCGAATAGAGCCCACTCTCCAATAGTCTTAATGGCTTTGAGGGTTTGGTCTTTGACAATCTATCACTCCAATGCAAACTGCCATGAATTCTAACCGCGTGCATACCCCTTCAGACCCCATTTGAGGCAATAGGAAAGCTAGGCCTGTGTGATCCAAGATCCAAGTGAAATAAAATAAGGCTAACCGGGTCGCAAGGGATTTGTAAATCCCACATCGTCCCTGCGCGCCTTCGGCGCGCTAAAACCTTTCATTCATTCATGGTAATGGCTTCTGGCAGTTTGGTGTTTAATTCTTTGAAGTTGTTTTTGAAAATTTTTGCAATTTTGACATTGCGTCGATTATAAATCAAAAGAAAACAAATCATTTTATTTGGCAACCCAGAGTACTCTCTATTGAGTCCGTATGGGAGATAGGTCCTGAGCTTACCAATCCAATAGTTTTCACGCTCAAGTCGTTTGTCTGTTGTGGTTTCATCGTCGTCCAAAAACGGAATTTGCTCAATGGGTTGAAAACTGAAATGTGACATAATGTCATGACCCGGGAGCTTAAAGTGGTCTGAGACTGCCTTTCCTGAATCTAAACGGATATTTGATAAATGGTTTTGCATTCTGACGCGCAGAGGGTTTTTCGTCTGGCCGACATTTTGGATATGGCATAATTTACATGTGATTAAATAAATAATGTTTTCAGAATCACAGTTGAAGCTGTTTCTAACTTGGTAAAACATACGAGTTTGTTCGCTAAAAAATGTTTTACCGGTATTCATGTAGTTCATACGATGTATGTAACAAATTTTGCGTTAACATAGATTTACTGATCCATTTCCCAGAACAGGGCGGTTATGCCGAATTTTCGTGGGGTGCGTTGGCTCAGAGTCCCGAATGGATGTCTCTATGTGTATGTGTGAATACTACTCACGAAGAAAAGAAGAAAATTTTCAACTCGGAACTGTTTATAAGTATTGTTTTTAATATTAGTTTTATTTTCAGGGAAGTGTTTATATATTTAGTTTTGCAAGTGTGTTTGGGAGGACCGTAGGGTGTAATAAGGAGGTTTAGGTGATAGGTTTTTCCGGTTTTGTTGTTTGTTTGCCTTAGTTGCCTTTTTTCGTGTGTGTTTGTTGCCCTGGTGTTTTTGTCGTTTTCGGTCATTGGATTCTGTACAATATTTGTAATCATGAGTGGTAAGTACACGACGGGTGTTCAGACGGAGGTAAGTATGGGTGTTAAGGGAGGTCTGGGGGAGGTGAGTCGAGGGGTGCAGGTGGGGGTGAGTGAGGATACGGAGGCGTGCAGACAGTGTAATATGTGGTATGGTGGTGGTCGGCCAATGGAGAGTAGTGGGGTATGTGCGAATTGCAGGGATATTTTACAGTTGTTGGAGAAGTGTGTTGGATTCGAGCTGGAGATTGCAAAGCTGAGAGGGAGGTTGGGGAGGGCCGGTGTATCTGGAGTTACCCCGTTGAAGGTTACTTATGATGGTGAGGTTGAAGGTGGGTGGAAGGTCGTTGTGGACTCAAGGAGGAGACTGGGAAGCAGGAAACGTGGGGGAATAATGCTTGATGTGGGAGGGGGGGGGGGGTGTAAATGAGGAGGGGGGTTCTAGTAGGAAATTTCGGAAGGTGGCGTCAGGTCAGGGCTGCGTCGAGTCCGGAAGCCAGAGTCGGCGTAAGGCTGCCAAGGTTGCTAGGCGGTGTTTAGAAAACAGGTTTAGTGTTTTAGACTCAAATACCACTGGGGACGAGAGTGAGGGGGAAAGTGTGAGGGGGGGGGGGGTGAGATGGTTGTTGATGATGATAGGCCAGACGGGGTAAGGAGGGCGGTCAAGAGAAAGAGGGTGCCAGGAGCTTGTAAAACGAGAGGAGGTGCAGATGATATAGGAACTGGGGCCAGAAGAAGAAAATTAGTTGTAGCGGGGAGCAGCATTGTACGTGGGATTGACAATGTAGTTTGTGGTCCTGATAGTTCCAATCAAACAGTCTTGTGCTTTCCGGGGGCGAAGGTGGAGGATCTCAGGGACCGGGTAGATGGCATTGTGGCAGGGTCAGGACCGGAACCGGTAGTGGTGGTCCATGTAGGGACCAACAATATCAGGGAGAGAAGGTCAGTAAGTTTGGTGGAGTCGTATAGAGGCTTAGTCGGCAAACTGCTAAGTGGGAATGCAAGGGTAGTCGTATCCGGGGTGCTTCCTGTCCTTGGAGGTGGGGACGAACGGAACTCAAGGATTGTGGCCCTAAATGAAGAGTTGGAGGACTACTGTGTTCATCTGGGAATACCCTTTATCGACCATTGGGACACGTTTTGGGGCAATGGGAGCATGTACGGGCGTGACGGGCTGCATCTTAGCAGGGTGGGGAAACGGGTATTGGGGGATTACATTCTACGGGTAGCAGAGCCTTTTTTTGGAGAGGAGCGGGGTGGGAGGTCAGAGGCAAGTATAACTAAAGTGGACATAGTTGGGGTTATCAAGAGTGAGGGGGACAGAATAAGTTTATCAGGACTAGCGCCAGAAAACAATGGGCCCAGTAGGCGGAAGCCAATGAACCTCGGTACCCTGAAAGTGGGTTATTGCAACATCCAGGGTCTCCACCGGAAAGTAAGTGAAATTGCTACATTGATCGAGGCGGAGGAGTTTGATGTCATGGGCTTAAGCGAGACGTGGGTAAGACACGAGGAACGGGTAGACCAAGTAAGCGGATGCGTGTGGATTGGTGTAGGGCGAACGGAGGGGCAGAAAAAGGGGGAGGGGTAGGCATGTACATTAAAGAGGATTTAAAACCGTCGCTGATCACAGATCTGGAAGATATCATCACCTCGGCTGAGGTGTCAAAAGAAATTGGATGGGTAAAGATCAGTCTGAGAAACAAAAGTATTGCCCTTGGGATTGTGTACTGTGCGGTGGAGGGATGTAAACCCGAGTGGAGTGACTCGATATACTCAACACTAAGGTCCAATATCACTGAACTAGAAAACAGGGGGCTCGGTATAATTCTGATGGGCGACTTTAATGGACACATAGGTGATAAGGAAGAAGGCATAGAGGGTGGGGACAAGAAAGTCAACAGGAATGGAAGGAAGCTGTTGAACTTCACAAATGAGCTCGGTCTGAAGATTCTGAACAGGGACGCTAGATGTAAGGGGAAATGGACCTGGGAGAGAAACGACAGAAAATCAATAATCGACTACATTCTCACAGATATGACTTTATGGAGGGAGGTGATAGGGGTAGAAGTGGACGATGAGGGAAAAATGGAGTTGGATAGTGATCACAACTTGATTACAGTGACGATGAGGGCCAAAAACCTAGAGAAAAGCAAAGGAAGCTTCAAGGAGGTTTGGGAACTCAAAAAGGATGCCAACTGGGCTAAGTTCGAAGAAAAACTGAAACCAAAGCTTGCAGCCGTACACAAGGGGGGGGGGGGGGGCAGTGTCCAGAAGATGGCCGACGCCATAGTTGCGAGCCTAGTGGAGGCAGGGAAGGAAAGTGTAGGAAAGATTAGGGTGCCAACACGGGAACTTGGATACAGAGTGAACGAAGAACTAAAGGTTAGAAAAGCAAAATGTGCTGCATACAGGAGAGGTAGAAAACTTAAGGGGTTGGAAAGCAATGAGGCCATGGTAGCAAAGGAAGAATACCAACAAGCACGAAATAAAGTAAACAAGATTAAAGACGACAACCGGAGAGTGCGAAATAGCAGTCTTATTAGGACGATAAGAACGACAGGGGGGGGGGGGGGGGGTCGAGTTCGAGCGTATTTTGGAAATGGGTGAACAAACGTAACAAAGGGAATAACCCATAGAGCATTAAAGTAGATGGCAGAGTTACAGAAGAGCGAGATCAAGTCGCATTAGAACTAGTCAAGCACTGGGAAAAGGTAAACGATAAGCGATGGGGCATGGGGAACCCACCAGAGTGTCCGAACCAGGTCGAGGAAAATCTATCGAACTTCGTGTGCAGCGAAATCAAAACTGAGGAGGTGCGAAGGGTGATCTCGAAATTAAGGAATGGAAAAGCGGGAGGGGTGAACGAAATTCCTAACGAGTTTATCAAAAAAAGGGGAGAGGAACTCTGGGAAAGCCTAACTGCCCTATTCAATTTAGCTATAGAAAAACAAGAGGTCCCAAAGGAGTGGAGGGAAAGCAAAGTGACATTTATTCACAAAAAGGGGGAAAAAGACGTCTTGGATAACTATCGAGGGATCTATGTCAGCAGCAACATTGGAAAAGTCTTTTGTAAAGACCTGTATGGGAGATTAGAGGAGGTGATCGAAGAGAAGAGTTTTTTGGGAGAAATCCAGAATGGCTTCAGGAAGGGAAGGAGAGTCACTGACCATCTTTTCACGCTATCCCAAATGATAGAATCCGCGAAAGCAAAAATGAAAAAGATGTTCATGGACTTTTTGGATGTTAAAAAGGCATATGATAGAGTATGGAGGGAGGATATGTGGCGCAAGCTGGAGGCTCTGGGCTTGGGGGCGAGTTTGTTGGGATTATGAAAGCATTATTTGAAGATGTACAGAGTGAACTTAGCCTGGGAAACATTACAACAAAACGTGTGCCTATGGAGATAGGCCTAAAACAGGGGTGTATCCTTTCTCCAATTCTTTTTGCATTGTACATCAAAGGTTTAGGAGATGAACTCCTGCATAGCGACGAGGGGGTTGCAGTTGGTGACTTGAAGATCCCAGAGCTATTTTTTGCAGGCGATATGGTGCTAGTGTCAGAAAGCGAAGAGGGGCTAGCGAAGATGCTGGGAATTGTTGGGAAATATGGGAACAAATGGAGACTCGAACATAATGAAAGCAAGAGCAAAGTTACACCCGTGGGCCGCAAAGTGGACCCCACTCGAAGGTGGAGAGTGGGGGAGTTCTGCATTCCGGAAGGTAGCAGTAGACTTCTTAGTGTAGGAGAGACTAGCGATTACGAGTATTTGGGGGTAAATATAAACATCACAGGAAGAGGCATCTACCGAAACCACACAAACAAATTGATTCTGAAGGGGAAGCGAATCCTTAACCAAATGAAACTTATAGGGAGAAACAGTTTCAATAAGGTTTTCGTGGGGAAAACTATTTGGGAAATGGTGGGTCTGCCAAATATAACATACGGTACGGAAGTTGTACCCCTAAACAACACAGCCGTAAAGAGCTTGGAAATCCTGCAGAACGATGCAGGCCGATGGATAACAGGCTCGAGTAATGCCGCAGCGCTAGAAGCGATCAGGGGTGAGCTTGGGTGGATGAGGATCAAGGACAGGATAGACCAATTGAAACTCGGTTATCTTAATTATTTGGTAAATCTCCCGATAGCCGATGGTGTAAAGTAATGTTCCTGAGAACTTTCAACTCAAATATCAAGACGGGGTGGATGATCCAAGTGAGGGAGCTAGTAGAAAACTACTCATTGGAGATCTCGGGCCTTGACGTTGGGGCAAACCAGGGCAAAAAGATCGTCAGAGAAAGGGTCATGGAGGATTGTAACCGTAATTGGCGAGAGGGGGTCAAATCAAAGAGATCTTTGGGTGGTCTGTGTGATAAAGAGAAACCTGGTTTTGAAGAGTACCTTGATGGCACCTTTGGGGTTCACTGTTGTTCAAGCTGAGGTCGCGGTCCCTGGGGCTGAGGGGAAAAATTGGGAAAAACAGTGAAAAGGAGTGCCAGTTGTGTAACTTGGGCGTGGTGGAGACCCTGGAACACTTTCTTCTAGAATGCCCAAAGTATCAGTCTAAAAGAATGAGATTCACTGGGAGTATATGGGGAAGTGGGATGGGAGAATGAAGGACATGTGGTTAGGGGAGACTCAAAGGAGAGGGTTAATATGCTAATCGGTGAGATTGGGAAGAATGGGGCAAGGGATGTCATCAAGCAGTTCGTCTCCGAGTGTTGGGAGGAGAGGAGAAGCGTGGGAATAGGGAGGCAGTTGGGAGTTCAGGGGTAACCATCGCCTTCTAGCCCGAGAACCGCGACAAATCAGCGGCTGGCCAAAGTGTTATTATTATTATTATCTCCCGGATTGTATCAGATTAAATTTTCCGCAAAAGGCGTTTTGAGTAACCGCGTTTAACAAGTGTTTTGAAAAGAATTGAACATGTGTGATTGAGGTCGCTTCTGTTCGTACCATTTCTATGGAATCGAATGATTTGAGCTTTCACAAACCCATTGAATAGTTTGGGTGGGTGGTAAGAAGCTCTATGGAGAAGTTGGTGAGAATCGGTCGGTTTAAAAGACTTTTGTGTCTAGTACGTTGCTATGCCGGAACTGAGGGCCCTTGAATACAGTCACATCCAGAAGGTCAATGGTATTTTCTGAAATGCAGGGCTGTAATTTAATGGACTCATCGTGGTTGTTCAGGATTTCCAAGAATTCGTTGAAGTCATCACGGCCATGGGGCCATATGATGAAAATGTCGTCTTGAAACCTGTGATAACATAATGGCTGTTTTCTTGCTTTAGCAAGAGCACCTCTCTCCCATTCTGCAACAAAAATATTAGCAAAATTTGAACTGAATTTTTTACCCATACTACATCCACTTATTTGGAGGTAAAATTTATTGTTGAATTCAAAATCGTTACCTTTCAATGATAATTATAACAATTGCAGGATTTCTTCCGATGGTCTGTTTGGGTCATCGTACCTTTTGAATGATTTTTTTATTGCCTCTAGACCAGCGTCAATACCAATGTTAGTATACATACTTTCAATGTCTAGGGTAATGAGGAGACTGTCGGAAGGAACCTGCAGTTTGCTAATTTTCATTAAAAAGTCCTCGGTGTCTTTGAGGAAGCTCGGATGGCGGCAAGCAATTGGTTTTAAATAAAAATCAATATAATCAATATACTGTGAAATGTGGTAAGATTCCGAGCCACAGTCGCTGACAATAGGTCGACCAGGAGGGGTAGATTCGTCACTCCAACTGCTGAGTGGTTTATGTATTTTAGGCAAGAGGTAAAACTTACGATTGTTTGAATCCCTCTCTGCAATTAAATACTCGACATGTTTTTTCTCACTGAAGTCGTGGTCCAGCAAGCTTTTTAGAATTCCATTAAATTTTGAACAATTTTCTTGCCAAATTGGTGCTTCTAAAGGTTTGTAATATTTTGGGTTATTTAATTGGCGTTCAGCTTCTTTAATATAATTATCTTTTGACATCAGAACTGTAGCAGATCCTTTGTCACAAGGCTTGATGATAATTTGTTTGTTGTTTTTCAGCGTCTTCAGGGCGTTTCTTTCAATTTGGTTCAAATTTTGTTTGTCTTTAAAAAATGATGCCGGGATTTGGCTTACTTGTTCTTTAACTTTTTGAGAAAGCTCATTAATTTCAGGTTTAACTTTCCGAGGTGATCCATGGGCACCACCCGGTTGGATTGGCAAAGAGGTCTTTTGAGCCTGTTGAATTTCGAAATTCGTATTTAGATAAGATAGCTAGCTAGCTAGCTAGCTAGCTAGCTAGCTAGCTAGCTAGCTAGCTAGATAGATAGATAGATAGATAGATATTTTTCAAAACAAAGAAGCACGGGCGCAGGTCGGTAAATCGATTTCTGTTGTAAATTATTTCTATGGAATTCAATGTTGTTTTAATATTTTTGAAGTTATATGACTTTATGACAAAATGAACTCATCTCAGAAGTGCTTTCACAAGAATGTTTCGAAGACTGGGATTTTTCTTATAAGCTATGATGCATCGTTTGTTAATGGCTTCTGGCAGTTTTGTGTTTAATTCCGTAAAGTTGTTTTTGAAAATTTTTGCAATTTCGACATTGCGTCGATTATAAACCAAAGGAAAACAAATAATTTTATTTGGCAACCCAGAGTACTCTCTATTGAGTCCGTATGGGAGATAGGTCCTGAGCTTACCAATCCAATAGTTTTCACGCTCAAGTCGTTTGTCTGTTGTGGTTTCATCATCGTCCAAAAACGGAATTTGCTCAATGGGTTGGAAACTAAAATGTGACTTAATGTCATGACCCGGGAGGTTAAAGTGGTCTGAGACTGCCTTTCCTGAATCTAAACGGATATTTGATAAATGGTTTTGCATTCTGACGCGCAGAGGGTTTTTCGTCTGGCCGACATATTGGATATGGCATAATTTACATGTGATTAAATAAATGATGTTTTCAGAATCACAGTTGAAGCTGTTTCTAACTTGGTAAAACATACGGGTTTGTTCGCTAAAGAATGTTTTACCGGTATTCATGTAGTTCATACGATGTATGTAACAAATTTTGCGTTGACATAGATTTACTGATCCATTTCCCAGAACTGGGCGGTTATGCCGAATTTTCGTGGGGTGCGTTGGCTCAGAGTCCCGAATGGGTGTCTCTATCTCACGGATTGTATCAGATTTAATTTTTCGCAAAAGTCGTTTTGAGTAACCGCGTTTAACAAGTGTTTTGAAAAGAATTGAACATGCGTGATTGAGGTCGCTTCTGTTCGTACAATTTCTATGGAATCGAATGATTTGAGATTTTACCAACCCATTGAATAGTTTGGGTGGGTGGTAAGAAGCTCTGTGGAGAAGTTGGTGAGAATCGGTCGGTTTAAAAAAGACTTTTGTGTCTAGCACGTTGCTATGCCGGAACTGAGGGCCCTTGAATACAGTCACATCCAAAAAATCAATGGTATTTTCTGAAATGCAGGGCTGTAATTTAATGGATTCATCGTGGTTGTTCAGGATTTCCAAGAATTCGTTGAAGTCATCACGGCCATGGGGCCATATGATGAAAATGTCGTCTTGGAACCTGTGATAACATAATGGCTGTTTTCTTGCTTTAGCAAGAGCACCTCTCTCCCATTCTGCAACAAAAATATTAGCAAAATTTGGACTGAATTTTTTACCCATACTACATCCACTTATTTGGAGGTAAAATTTATTGTTAAATTCAAAGTCGTTACCTTTCAATGATAATTCTAACAATTGCAGGATTTCTTCCGATGGCCTGTTTGGGTCATCGTACCTTTTGAATGATTTTTTTATTGCCTCTAGACCAGCGTCAATACCAATGTTAGTATACATACTTTCAATGTCTAGGGTAATGAGGAGACTGTCGGAAGGAACCTGCAGTTTGTTAATTTTCATTAAAAAGTCCTCAGTGTCTTTGAGGAAGCTCGGATGGCGGCAAGCAATTGGTTTTAAATAAAAATCAATATACTGTGAAATGTGGTAAGATTCCGAGCCACAGTCGCTGACAATAGGCCGACCAGGAGGGGTAAATTCATCACTCCAACTGCTGAGTGGTTTATGTATTTTAGGCAAGAGATAAAACTTACGATTGTTTGAATCCCTCTCTGCAATTAAATACTCGACATGTTTTTTCTCAATGAAGTCGTGGTCCAACAAGCTTTTTAGAATTCCATTAAATTTTGAACAATTTTCTTGCCAAATTGGTGCTTCTAAAGGTTTGTAATATTTTGGGTTATTTAACTGGCGTTCAGCTTCTTTAATATAATTATCTTTTGATATCAGAACTGTAGCAGATCCTTTGTCACAAGGCTTGATGATAATTTGTTTGTTGTTTTTCAGCGTCTTCAGGGCGTTTCTTTCGATTTGGTTCAAATTTTGTTTGTCTTTCAAAAATGATTCCGGGATTTGGCTTACTTGTTCTTTAACTTTTTGAGAAATCTCATTAATTTCAGGTTTAACTTTCCGAGGTGATGGGCACCACCCGGTTGGATTGGCAAAGAGGTCTTTTGAGCCTGTTGAATTTCGAAATTTATCTGCCAATGCTGTTGCCCTAAAAAATTGTTGGCTTGCTGGACCACCGTTCATTTCGTTAATGTAACTGTAATCATCCATGACAACTGCACCTGTCCCAAAATCTACGATTTTGGGCTTAGGTTTTAATGGGGCTGGGGCGGGAACGAAAGTTAAACCATACCTGAGTAGATCTTTCTCACCTTCAGTTAATTTTAGATCAGGAACCAAGTTTACTATTTCGGTTCCTAGTCCTACTTTTTCTCAATGGCTGATGCCTTCTTCTGTAATTAGTTTAAAGGCTGCTCTTTGATGTATGGTTCTATGCGTGGCAGCCATCCTTGGTAGATTTTATTCGCTGTTTCCGTCGACCAGTGGATGGGATCACCTGGGCAACATTTAAACTGGCTTGCTGGAATTGCCGGGATTATCTCCAAATTCTTTGTTGACTTCGCAGCTTCGTTGATAACAGTCAAATTTTGTTGGTCCCTGGAACATAAACTAGAAGAAAAATTATGTTCCTGAAAAAGAAGTTTTGTATTAGGGTAACATTTGCGGAAATTGCTTATCATATTACCTAGTCTACCTGTTGATGTGTGACCAATCTTTTTTCTGTTCTGCACGTCTATGCGCCAGTCTTCTCTATTGTTGACACCAACGTTAAATAAAATTGCTTTGGGATGTTGTCGATCTTTCTCTTTTTCCATGTTCTTAGCCATCTGCCGAATGTGGTTTAAAGTTCCACCAGAGTATGATGCGATGAAGGTGTTGGGTGGAGGGTTGGCATCAATCCTCGAGATGTTCGATGATCCGATGATCCAAACAGATTTGTTTGGCTTGACTGGCAGGGTCCAGCTGTTCTTGTTTTCACCAGATTTCCAGAATCGGTAGAATGACGACTTGCCGTTTGTAGATGGTTTCTTTTGAGGTGGTGTCTTGACTATACTGGCGTACGATGGCGATTCCGGTGTTGTGGAGCAACGTGCTGCAAATGATGGTTTTTTGGTCGCTGGTGCTGTTGGAGAGATGGTTTCTCGTCTTTTTCTTTTCGATGGAGTTTCTCTGGAAGTAGAAAATGAAATTTGCTGGCGGGCCACCGGCGATTTAGAACGAGCACGTTGATTGAAAGAGGTCTGGCTAATGACCGCTGGTTTTTTGAACTGGGACAGAAGTTGATCCGAAAGAGAATAAAATTTGTCAATAGTACTTTCTTGTAGTCGATTACCAAAATTCTTCTGTCCCCATTTAACTGCCGTATTCTGTGCTCGTGGAAAGTCCTGGGGTTTTAGAAAAGGAGCCGAAAGAACCAGGTCTTGTTTTTCTTTTAGAGTTTTTTTGTAATAATCTACCAAAGTTTGTATAACTTCAAAAGCCCATTTTTTGGTTAAATTGTTGAGCGCGTCCGAAATATAAATGGTTGGCAGAGCCGGCCGAAAGGTTTTATTGCCCTCGTCCACTGTTTTCTGGAATGATTTTGGGAGGACTTTCTGTGCCAAACAGTCCTCGAGAAATGCCAAATGGTGAAATAGTTGTAGAATGTGGTAAAGGGATTTTACCAATTGTGCATGGGCCGAATATGCCGGGTCTTTTTGCCGCTCTTGGCGGTTAACAGATTTAACATTTGTGGAATTTTTAGCCATTTTCCCGGACTTAATTTAGGCTGAAATAAATAATTATTAGAACAAGTCAAAATGATGAAAAAGTGATGAAAAAATGAAAATGAACGAATAAATGAAATGTGAATACCTAGTGAAAATGATGAAATAAATGGAGCGCACTGTCGTTGCCTCGACGTTTCGGGTTAAATGCCCTTCTTCAGGAAGCAGGTGAATTCGATTTTCCAATTATCCCAAAGCGTTTAAATACCTTTACTTCATCTGTTGATGAGGCCAAACTGGCCAATCACTGTGATTGAGATGGATTCACTCAGTGATTAGTGGAAAACAACCATTCAAATGTCATCAAACTTTAGCGGTATTTCTACTGTTAATGTTTGATGGCATTTGAATGACTTGTGTTCACTGGCTGAAGACTGTTGGAAATCAAACTCATGACAATGCGCAAAACTAATCGACAGATTATTGTTTTTATAATAGAAATAATTCAAAGGTCTGGCACTGGCGGATAGATATTTTTCAAAACAAAGAAGCACGGGCGCAGGTCGGTAAATCGATTTCTGTTGTAAATTATTTCTATGGAATTCAATGTTGTTTTAATATTTTTGAAGTTATATGACTTTATGACAAAATGAACTCATCTCAGAAGTGCTTTCACAAGAATGTTTCGAAGACTGGGATTTTTCTTATAAGCTATGATGCATCGTTTGTTAATGGCTTCTGGCAGTTTTGTGTTTAATTCCGTAAAGTTGTTTTTGAAAATTTTTGCAATTTCGACATTGCGTCGATTATAAACCAAAGGAAAACAAATAATTTTATTTGGCAACCCAGAGTACTCTCTATTGAGTCCGTATGGGAGATAGGTCCTGAGCTTACCAATCCAATAGTTTTCACGCTCAAGTCGTTTGTCTGTTGTGGTTTCATCATCGTCCAAAAACGGAATTTGCTCAATGGGTTGGAAACTAAAATGTGACTTAATGTCATGACCCGGGAGGTTAAAGTGGTCTGAGACTGCCTTTCCTGAATCTAAACGGATATTTGATAAATGGTTTTGCATTCTGACGCGCAGAGGGTTTTTCGTCTGGCCGACATATTGGATATGGCATAATTTACATGTGATTAAATAAATGATGTTTTCAGAATCACAGTTGAAGCTGTTTCTAACTTGGTAAAACATACGGGTTTGTTCGCTAAAGAATGTTTTACCGGTATTCATGTAGTTCATACGATGTATGTAACAAATTTTGCGTTGACATAGATTTACTGATCCATTTCCCAGAACTGGGCGGTTATGCCGAATTTTCGTGGGGTGCGTTGGCTCAGAGTCCCGAATGGGTGTCTCTATCTCACGGATTGTATCAGATTTAATTTTTCGCAAAAGTCGTTTTGAGTAACCGCGTTTAACAAGTGTTTTGAAAAGAATTGAACATGCGTGATTGAGGTCGCTTCTGTTCGTACAATTTCTATGGAATCGAATGATTTGAGATTTTACCAACCCATTGAATAGTTTGGGTGGGTGGTAAGAAGCTCTGTGAAGAAGTTGGTGAGAATCGGTCGGTTTAAAAAAGACTTTTGTGTCTAGTACATTGCTATGCCGGAACTGAGGGCCCTTGAATACAGTCACATCCAAAAAGCAATGGTATTTTCTGAAATGCAGGGCTGTAATTTAATGGATTCATCGTGGTTGTTCAGGATTTCCAAGAATTCGTTGAAGTCATCACGGCCATGGGGCCATATGATGAAAATGTCGTCTTGGAACCTGTGATAACATAATGGCTGTTTTTTTGCTTTAGCAAGAGCACCTCTCTCCCATTCTGCAACAAAAATATTAGCAAAATTTGGACTGAATTTTTTACCCATATTACATCCACTTATTTGGAGGTAAAATTTATTGTTAAATTCAAAGTCGTTACCTTTCAATGATAATTCTAACAATTGCAGGATTTCTTCCGATGGCCTGTTTGGGTCATCGTACCTTTTGAATGATTTTTTTATTGCCTCTAGACCAGCGTCAATACCAATGTTAGTATACATACTTTCAATGTCTAGGGTAATGAGGAGACTGTCGGAAGGAACCTGCAGTTTGTTAATTTTCATTAAAAAGTCCTCAGTGTCTTTGAGGAAGCTCGGATGGTGGCAAGCAATTGGTTTTAAATAAAAATCAATATACTGTGAAATGTGGTAAGATTCCGAGCCACAGTCGCTGACAATAGGCCGACCAGGAGGGGTAAATTCGTCACTCCAACTGCTGAGTGGTTTATGTATTTTAGGCAAGAGATAAAACTTACGATTGTTTGAATCCCTCTCTGCAATTAAATACTCGACATGTTTTTTCTCAATGAAGTCGTGGTCCAGCAAGCTTTTTAGAATTCCATTAAATTTTGAACAATTTTCTTGCCAAATTGGTGCTTCTAAAGGTTTGTAATATTTTGGGTTATTTAACTGGCGTTCAGCTTCTTTAATATAATTATCTTTTGACATCAGAACTGTAGCAGATCCTTTGTCACAAGGCTTGATGATAATTTGTTTGTTGTTTTTCAGCGTCTTCAGGGCGTTTCTTTCGATTTGGTTCAAATTTTGTTTGTCTTTCAAAAATGATTCCGGGATTTGGCTTACTTGTTCTTTAACTTTTTGAGAAATCTCATTAATTTCAGGTTTAACTTTCCGAGGTGATGGGCACCACCCGGTTGGATTGGCAAAGAGGTCTTTTGAGCCTGTTGAATTTCGAAATTTATCTGCCAATGCTGTTGCCCTAAAAAATTGTTGGCTTGCTGGACCACCGTTCATTTCGTTAATGTAACTGTAATCATCCATGACAACTGCACCTGTCCCAAAATCTACGATTTTGGGCTTAGGTTTTAATGGGGCTGGGGCGGGAACGAAAGTTAAACCATACCTGAGTAGATCTTTCTCACCTTCAGTTAATTTTAGATCAGGAACCAAGTTTACTATTTCGGTTCCTAGTCCTACTTTTTCTCCATGGCTGATGCCTTCTTCTGTAATTAGTTTAAAGGCTGCTCTTTGATGTATGGTTCTATGCGTGGCAGCCATCCTTGGTAGATTTTATTCGCTGTTTCCGTCGACCAGTGGATGGGATCACCTGGTCGACGGAAACAGCGAATAGATAGATAGATAGATAGATAGATAGATAGATAGATAGATAGTAGATAGATAGATAGATAGACAGATAGATAGATAGATAGATAGATAGATAGATAGATAGATAATATAATACATCGTGCAAAACAATGAACACATTTACAGAACACTTATTGATGTAAATATGTATACCCCCAGGGGTGGAGATAGCCAGATTGGCTGTCTACCTGTCATCCCCTATGGATTTGGCACACACTCAGACTGTAAACATCCATTAATTTGGAATACTTCATACACGTGTAAGTAAATTTAACAAGACTTCTTTTTGATCGTAATCGATCAGAATCAGGTGGCTAGTGTCTACAAATTCATCCCACCTCACACTTTCGTCATCCTGTTTTTTAAACGCCGGCCCTTACTGTGGTTATTCAGAGGCAACAAAACAGTTTTATTTACCAAAATATAAATATATATTTCAAGCTGGAGGGAGTCGGTGGGAAGCGTGAGATGTGATATGACGAGCAGTTAATGCAAGATGTAATCTATAAGATATGTAGTAATTATGATCCTAAGGGTTAACTTATGGGTTACAGTCTGGGCAATACGGATTGTTTCATTCTACAGTACCCGAATATCAAGCGAGTATTTTATTCATTAATTCTCTTTTTAACAAGTTTCTGCTTCTTATCGCACGTAGTTCACAGTTTAGGTCGTTCCATAATTTTGGATAAGCATAATTGAGAACCTATCTAAGGCTTTAGTTTTTGTTCGTTCAGCTGTTAGTAGACCACTTTGTCTACTGTTCCTAGTTGATCGATTGGAGGTGAGACGGAAGAAGTTTTCGAATGATCGAGGGGGTTACCGATGAGAAAGTCAAAAACAAATAGGTTCGCATGGTATTTAAATAAGTCGTTCACTTTCAATATTCTGCTTTTTAAGAACAGTGGATCCGTGTGGGCATTATAACGTTTGTTATCTATTATAGGCAGAGAACGTTTTTGGAGCAACAACACCTTGTTCATTGCCTTCGGGTTTCCCCAGATATGAATTCCATATACCAGCTGACTACGTATTAGTGCGTGGTACAGTGTTCTAATGACATACCACAGTTTATTTACGTGGCCCTTATATGTTAAGTTTTCATCAATATGCATTCCTAGAAATTTAATCACTTTTTCAGTTTCTTCTGACCCAGCAGTACTTATTTTCTCATTGTTTATAAAGATATTTGGTTTAACTGGTCTTTGTCTGTTACCTTGTGTTGGATTGAGCAAAATATATTTGGTTCGTCTGGCATTTAAGTTCGAACAACACCAATCAAAAACCTTTTTAAGTTATTCATTTATAAAGCCGATCAGTACGCAAGTGTCGGGACCTGATGAGCACGCTGTTGTATCATCGGCAAACACGAAGAGATGTAATGAAGATGCTTCAGAAATGTCGTTGATATATAACAAACAAATATTGAGACAAGAACTGATCCCAGAGGGACCCACGTGTTATTTCAACCATTTCCGATCTGTTATCATTATAGCTAACATACTGTTGCCTACCGGACAATTAGCGTTTGAACCAGTCGTTCGCTGATCCTCTTATACCATAGTTATTCAGTTTACGCAATAAGATGTCATGCTGTAATGTGTCAAAAGCCTTTGATAGGTCCAAGAAGACAGCCAGTGTGATATCTTTGCTGATCTTATTGTTTTCCTGTCCAATGTGTTTTAGTAGATGCAGCACTGGATGGATAGTGCTATGTTTTTTCCGAAAGCCATATTGATTAGGATTTAAAATACCGAAATGGTCCACAAAATTGATTAATCTAGTTGACATAAGGTTTTCAAGTACTTTTGAGAAAGTTGGCAGCAAGCTGATAGGTCTTTTGTTCGTAAAGGTGTGTTCATCGCCTGATTTTAAAATAGGGATTACTTTGGCAATTTTCGCTTTGTTTGGGAACATTCCCTCCGCAAATGAATAATTGAAAATATGTGTTAAATGATCGCCTATTAGGTCTATTGTCTTTTTTAAAAGTTCCATACTCATATCATTCCAGTCTTTACTTGTTTTAAATTTGAGGGAATTAACCCCATGTAGGACTTCATTAACACATGTCGGACTCATGAAGAAGTTGTTCGTAATGGGGGTTTTCATGTAACCACGGAATGATTTTTTAGCATTTCCTATAGTTTCGCAGGTTCGCCGCCCTACGTTTACAAAAAATGTTGAATTCTTGGGCTATCTCATGTGGATCATTCATTTCCTGATTTTCTTGAACGAAGAAAGAGGGTAATTTTGATGTCTGTTTTGTTTTTCTAATTGTTTCGTTCAAAAGCTTCCAGGTTTCACGAATATTATACTTGGATTCATTCAGTATTTTCCTATAGTACATGGCTTTACTCTTTTTTTAACTTCATTGAAAATTTACAGTATTGTTTGTAGTTTTGGGTAATTATATTGGTCGGGGCAGCTAGATCCCATTGTTGGGGAGAAACCGCATTCTGCAAGAATGGCTCTGAAATTATTTTCCGTTTCAGAACGTGGGGTTGTGTTTTTGACCTCTCTGGAATAGTTTCAAGATGAAAGATGCCAAATGGTAAGAAACATCGGCTATGATTATCCCTGACAATGTTTTAGTGAGGATATCATTTGAGAAAATGTGGTCAATAATAGTCGCTGAACTATGTGTAAGTCTTGTAGGTCCGGTGATAAAGGGTATGAAGCCCTGACCAAACATTAGATCTGTATAGGTTTTCGTTTTGAGATGCGATTCCGATTTTAAAATGTCAATATTCATGTCCCCCATTATGTACGATTTGTTACCACTGTGATTTAAATTATCAGTTATATAGCTTAATTTCGTAAGAAGAAGATCCAAGTCAGCTGTGGGTGGCGTGTTGGGTCTATGTATTACTCCAACTATGTTTCATGAGTTCCGTACTTTAATTTCCACACAAAGAGATTCACATATGTGAGAAATAAAGACTGATGTATTATGGAGAATTTTAGACTCCGTATCTTCTCTGATAAAGAATCCCACACCACCCGTACCGTCGTCGTTTTCAGGACGAGTATTTTTTTACGAGGGGGTGGTAGCCTTCCAATTTATAGGATGCATTATGGGGAATTTGGAAAGTCTCAGACCAAAGACGTCAAACATGTTGTTCTCCTTCAAGGTTAAAAAAGCAGTTCATGGAGCGAGTCCCAATGGCATTCAAACTTTGACACTTGATATGAAACGGGAAAATGATTTGTGGATGTTCTGAAATGCTGAGAGGAATTTATCGGGCTGGTAATATTTACAGTTTATTTTAATATTATTATATGGAGAGTCATCTACATCGATTGATGCATTATTAATTGAATTTATATGTGCGATGAAGTCGTATTCCACACTTGTCTGGATCTCGTCCAGGGTTACGTTACCCGTTATTGTTTACAATACTGCCACCTGATTCCATTCGAACATCAGAAGTGGATTGATCAATGTCCATTAAAGTCTTCATTGTAAATGTTACGCGTTGACTTTCGAGACGATTAATATTTTCTGAAAAATTAATTGATGAAGAAATTAGCTTTATGGTTTTTACAGGAATTATTATATGGTAGATAACAAATAAAGAGAAGAACATGATTATAAAAAGATTAATAGCAAACAAAGGAAAGAATCTGATTAAAAAGTCGAGTCGGGGATTGGACAGTTCTTAGCTGTAAGAACATAAAAAGCACCGATCAGCGTTAGAAAGAAGATGCACTTAACATGTTGTATAATGCAGCTTGCAGGTAACACTAATTGGAGGAAAGGAATCTCGTAGTAGTTGGGTTCCTTGTCTCCGTTTGGGAAATCACTAAAATCTTCTCACACTTCATGAGAGGAAATGGATCAGACTCAATAGTTCATCTTTCTTCATCTCTAACCCCAGCCATCCTTGCTCTACGAGGCGGCCCCCATAAACAATCACAGTACTATTTCGTGTTTTTATTTATGAAAAGAATAATAGAAGGTGGACTGAGGGGAGAGGCATTCCCTCCTGTATCATTTAAATTTTCCTTTGGGAAAACAGGGAAAAACGTATTGCCCGTTGTTAGCAGCTGGTTTGACATAATTCATAGAAGCTTAACCCTTTAACCAACATGAAAGGCGGTCGACATTCGTAAACAAATTACTTGGCTAAATAAGTACTTTCATTTTTTTATGTTGAAACACAGTCCGTGACCCCTCATCGGAGCGAGCTCAGCGAAGGAGCCAGCAAGAACAAACGGAGAAATTCCGCCGTGCTCGCTCCGATGATGATCTCTGGTCCCCGCTTTTGGACACCGTAGTCTCAATTTATTCTTATAGTTTAAACAATATTTATTTCCAACTTTCAGAATATTCATGAAACAGTATAATGATGTATGTGGATTCGACAAAAATCTGATAGCTTATAGAAGGTCGTTTCCACTCGTATTGCAATTGCACATAAATAGATACGAGATGACAGTCATACAGCTGTGATAATCCAAAATTTCGATTCAAACTTTTAACATATGTACACATTGTTGAGTTCAATAAATTATCAATAAACAGCTGAGTATAAACATAAGTTGAAAACAGAACTATGTGAATGGAGCTCAAAATATAAGAGAAAGAAGAATGGGTGAATAGAGAAACTTATGATCTTGACTTAGCGAGCCCTCCGCATTACCCCAACCGGAAATCGGACCAACAACGGAGTGATTTCTATGGCTAGTACGTTCAAACATTTTCCAGTCTTCCACCTTTTTCTGATTTATGATTGTGCAGAGGGAGGTCGCTGGGCCGAATTTCCCGCTGATGGAATGCGGCAGGCCCCAATTTCTAAAATGAGAGACCTTCACAGATAACATTATAAGTGTTGGTTCAGAACTGCCACAATTTGACTGGAATGATCACAGTAATCTTGAGGTGTAGAGAGAGAGAGAGAGAGAGAGAGAGAGAGAGAGAGAGAGAGAGAGAGAGAGAGAGAGAGAGAGAGAGAGAGAGAGAGAGAGAGACAGAGAGAGGCAGAGACAGAGACAGAGAGAGAGAGAGAGAGAGAGAGAGAGAGAGAGAGAGAGAGAGAGACTACGCTTACGGGACAAAAGAAGCATGTATAGTCATTCCAGAATGCTGAGAAAGTCTCCCGTCATTCGGATTGAGTATAGGGTTAAAGACAAAACACTTTGTCTGAGAAGAGGATTATGTGGAATAGGTAAACTTGTCCTTTGGAATGACGTAAATTTGGTAGTTGTGGCAGACCCCTGACCCCAGCCTCCGGCGACGGTGCTCCAGCTTGAAAAAGTGGCACGCAAACACCTAAAGCTACTTTAATTTGGACTCAGGTCTCATGGAAACCTTTCTGATTTGAGAATAAACTTGTGAACAGCTTCAAATATTATTCGATTGTCTGTACTATTATACAATTCGCACCCAAACAGCAATATATTTGTATCAATTGTGTGTGGGAGATGGCCTAAAGTCTCATTACGTATATTAATATACATGGGACAATTTAGTAG
The DNA here is from genome assembly GCA_031216915.1 of Pictodentalium vernedei. Classification (NCBI taxonomy): domain Eukaryota; kingdom Metazoa; phylum Mollusca; class Scaphopoda; order Dentaliida; family Dentaliidae; genus Pictodentalium; species Pictodentalium vernedei. The sequence goes on along the minus strand of CM062295.1, from coordinate 63,586,710 downwards.
GAAGTGCTCCGTAGTCTCCATCTGTCCACAGAGGCAGTAAGGCGAGTCCACGGAGTGGTTTACATAAAGATGCTCATTCAGATTGCTACACCGAAGACGTAATCTACAGTGATGAATTTGAGCTTTGCGAGATTTCGAATGTGAGAAAAGCTGAGGTGGCCGCCTGACATTTTGGTTTAGATAAGTTTTAAACTCAGCCAAGGAGTAATTATCTCTGACACTAAAGGGTAAATCGTTCCATAATTTAGTTGTTGCAGGAATAAAGGACGTTTGATACTTTTTGGTTCGACAGAACGGGAGACGCCGGTTACTAGCTGTGCGTAAATCATGGATTTGATTACTCGATATAGAAGGAGGGATTCTATTAGATATATAAGAGGGGACCATGTTATGGAACATTTTAAAAAAACTGCACCAGTTTGTGCTTATCTCGTCTTGCTGCAAGCCGTTCCCACCCTGTTTCGACATTAATGGAAGCTATACTGGCGCTTAGCGTGGCACCTGTTACTATTCGTGCAGCAGCGATTTGAATATTTTCATAGCGCCATGTTCAGTACAGCTGTTCCAGACGGTGTCAGCATATTCAAGTAGGGGGCGGATGAAAGCAAAGTAGATCTTCTCCAGTGTTTTACGATCAAGTATAAATTTGTATTTCCTAATGAGGTCCAAACGTGACCAAGCCTTTCCGCAGATATGATCGACATGCTGTTCCCACGTACATCGCGAGTTGAGAAAGACACCAAGGTGTTTATGCATGTTGACTTCCTTGATGGGGGTGTTTACCAGTATTAACGGTTTTTCTAGATATGATCATAGATTCGGTTTTCAAAGGATTAAATTCCACAAGCCATGTCTGTGCCCATTGTTCGATTTTGGCTAGGTCGTTGTTTAAGACAGTAGAAGCCCTATCTGGGTGATCAACTACAAGGTACAGGGTTGTATCATCCGCAAATAACTGTATGCTACTTACTAGATTAGAAGTGATATCATTAATGTATATAAGGAAAAGCAAAGGCCCGAGAATTGATCCCTGGGGAAGACCTGAACTAATTGGTTTCCAGGATGAAGTATCCGAGTTGACTACTACACTTTGCAATCGCTCATTCAAATAGGATTTAAAGAATTCAAGCAGGTTACCAGTAATGCCAATTCTGTTCAATTTATAAAGTAAGCCTTTATGCCAGACCTTGTTGAAGGCTTTACTGACATCACAGAATACAACCCTTACATCTTTTCCTTCGTCAAGAGCACAACTAAACGCGTCGTAAATGTCAGTGAGTTGAAGTACTGGTGAGTCATGTGGGGCAAAGCCTGACTGGAAGGTAGTGATTATACTATTTTCGTCTAAAAACTCCCACATTTGTTTGAAGACACATTTTTCGAAAACTTTACCGATACAGCTGAGTAAAGAAATTGGGCGATAGTTAAATATAATATTAGAAGGATTTTTTTTTAGGACTGGAATTACGTTAGCTTTTTTCCACAGTAGTGGGAAATATGAGTAACTGAGGAGGCAATTAAATAAGCCAGTAAGAGGTTCTGTCAATGAGCCTGCACACTCCTTCAGTATACGTGGGCTCAGAAGATCTGGTCCCGTAGCCTTCGATGTTTTCAAAGTCTTGAGTGAGACACGTACATCGCTTTGACTAATTGTTATAGCGTTCATAGTAGGGTGATCGTGTTGGGGTAGAGGAGGAAGAGTAGCGTGTTCATCATTTAGTGTCGCAATATTACAAAAGTAATCATTAAAGGCTTCGGCCTTGTCTGCATTTCGAAGGATGTTTTTATTTTGGTAATACATGTTAGGAATTTCTGTTACTTTGTTTCCCATAATCAGTTTGAGTGTTTTCCACCATAACGATGGTGTAGTAGAATTACTATTTAATAACGAGTGGATTTTATTGTGATATTTAGCTTCCGATTCACGTATCACGGTGACAACTTCATTTCGTTTAGAGCGATATTTGGTCCATGCCTCGGGCTGGCCACAAGATTTAGCTTGTCGGTAAAGACGTTTTCTCTGTCGGATTAGTCGTCGAATTTCATACTTTTGTTAGTTCTTATTACAATAGGTTTTCTTATTCTGTTACTGCAACTGCTTGGATGTAATTATAGATCGCCCATGCCAGGCAGGAAGTCCACCAGGCATAGTCCTGGGATCGTGTCCGATGAAATTCCTGCCCGACATGGGATTTGACATAACATCTTTGTATTTTTATCTTTTTTTATAGAAGTGAGTACAATACAGAGCTGAGTTGTTGGAAAGAGCTACATTCATTACTTCCCCAGATTATGGTAGATAAGGAATCCCTCGGAGCATAGCAAATGTTGTTTTGTGCGGAGAATGGTTGGAGTGGTGGGGGGGGGGGGGGGATTTGGTACTTCAACAATCTTATTCAACAAAATAATAATAATAATAACAACAATAACAATATTAGCAACAGCAATAATAATAACTATCATTATCATTATTACCATCATCATCACCATCCAAGGACCAGCAACATGCAACATCACAGCTGTGCTCTCTTCTTATGTGTCAACGTTTTTGTGAGGTAAATTAAAACTATACAAGAATAGCGCATACATATACAGTACGTGGAGAGTGTATTATCACTAAATCACCCGCAGAGTGGAGATTCCACCCGAGCAATAATTGAAAATTTGTTGCAAAGCATAACCAGCACCAGCAAAGTTTCAGCCAATGGACCTCCGGGTTAAACCCGGAGGTCCATTGGCTGAAACATTGCTTGTGTTTTTTGTCGATGTGTACAAAATTTGAAAGTTATAGCTTGGGTGATAACTCCACTCCGCGGGTGATTTAGTTACAATCCACTCTCCACGTACTGTAAACAAATAAAACTTACACATCGAAACATAAGGTAGATACATTTATACACGTACAGTGGAACCTTGTTAACTGAAAAACAAGCATGCAAGTAAAAATCGTTCATTTAACAGGAGTATTCAATTAACAAGAATTTGGTTACTTTCCTGTATTATTGAGATAAACTGAACATTTTGTCTTCCATATCTTATTCCACAGAGCTTATGGGGATCTGTCAAACAAGATATAAAAGAGCAAATGCCTGAAATGAATGTACTGAGGCCAAATTGGTCGATCAAGTGTATTTGGTCACATTTACTGTATTGCAACTGTACCTCCATTCAATCTAATCATAGCTTACATAGCTTATGGAGCTCTGCCAAACACGATATAATGGATTAATTGCTTGTATTGTATGTATTAAGCCCAAATCGGTCAATCAATACGAGGAATTTGGTGACTGGCGGGGTAATTTTTCGACGTTTTTAAGATTTTTATTCAAATAAAGGAACCCAGCTGAGTACAGTAACTGTTCTTTTGTGCCTGGAAAATGTTATGGCGGGGGTGGGGGTGGGGGTGGGGTGGGGGGGGGGGGGCATTTGGTAGTTCAACAATCATAGTAAGCAAACACGTCGCTGAAGCCCTCCCCCTCCCCCACACCATATTGCGCTAAAAGTAAAAGTTAAGAGAAGAGAGAAAAAAAGTCCGATTTGAGATATTCCAAGATTAGCTGAAGTGGAGGTGTGCTTTTCCGAAATTCAAGGAAAGGGGAGAATAAAATATCGCTTTAAAACGTTTTAACACTAGCAGCGGTGCCTTCCGCTTTCCCTACTTTCTAGAGATTTCATGGAAAAAAACCCAAAACAAATAAAAAAAAACAAAAAAAAAAACGCAGTCCCTTTTTGAACCCTGAAACAGAGACCCCCCCCCCCCCCCCAACCCCTCCCCCAGAATTTCTGTTCTTATGAGAGGGAATGAAGCCTTCGTAAGTTTTTACAGATTCCCGCTTCATATCAAGGGCCGCTGCAGAGAGGTGCAACGCGGAAACAAAGGTGCGATGCGACAAATTCGAAGTCAAACATATCTCCTTTCTGTTTTACAGTCGGTTACGTTGTGAAGTTTTACCTTTTGTGCCATGGCTACCACAGGACAAACAGAGCCCAAAGAGCGAAGGTAAAACACCAAGTCATCTCTTATAGCTGTAACGCAGCGATTCATTTGATGCAATGTGAGTACTCTAAATTCAACAGCTTAGCCAAGTCAACACAGAGATCCTGGCGCGCATGATAAGGTACAGTTAAAACTAGAAGTCCTGTTACGAACTGTGCGCTTATCTAGGCTTAATTGCGCGTAGGAATTGCGCGCAATTGCTATATCTAATGGCATCGAAAGCACGGCAGGTTCTCCTGGTTGCTCATAGCAAACACAGGCAATGTTTCTGCCAATGGACCTCCGGGTTACCCGGAGGACCATTGGCTGAAACATTGCTTGTGCACAGGCCATATGTACAGACTTTGATGGTCATAACGCGTAAATTAACGCGCAGATCAACGTGCTATTTGTGCGCATTTCATGACAGGACTTCTAGTTTTAACTGTAGTTGTAGGAGAGGGAAGGGTCAAGGCACACCCCCGAAATGACCTCATACTCCGGTGCACAGCGTGTGTTAGTAAGGTAACGCATTTTCCATTCGTCCATTTTGTTTAAGGAGGGCGTCATAAATGTGTTTTATGTGATTAACAGTATGTTTACTATGTTTTGTAGTGTGGTGCTTTATTCAAAGAATGCGTTTGATCGGATGGGAGAATATATAATTTCTTGAAATAACTTGGCAACCTAAACATACCTATTTTTACCACCACCTTCGATGACACGTGTTTACTATGGCACCTAAACATGCTATGGCCTCCCTAGCTTCTTCTACTACTGCCTCTAATCAAATGCACTACTAAATACTATCAGTTCAGATCGCATTTTGTATCTAACAATCATATAGATTTTGGCCTGAAAATCACGAAAAACGGTACGTATCACATAATGTGTTCCGATTCCGTATCATATAGACGACTCATTCTGATTCCGTATCATATAGATTCAACTTCCGATAGACACCGGACGATGACATATATCAGCATTGTTATTACGCATTAAAATATGAAATTTAAAATTTTGACCAATTCCAACCCAATTTAAACTGAAAAACGGAAAAAAAGGCTTTATGTAACGGGATTGTTAGATAAATGTATTATCATGACCAAATGCATGTCCTGTAATTTGTATCAGATTCTCGATTGTAAACACGACCTCGAATCTGATACAAATTACAGGACATGCACATGGTCATGATAATGTATCAATGAAAGTCTTATGCCCTTTCGTTAACTGCTTCCTACACCACTACTATCACCACAAGCCTCTTCTACAGTACGTCCATCATGGACTGGTCACTTTCCACGGGGAATATTTCCACCGATGCAATAAGAGTAGATTCCATACACTAGTTATAGGAATAATCAACAACAATTTAATTAACCCTTTACCCAACGCAGACGATATCAAAATTCATTATTTTAAACACAATTTTTCCAAAATTGTCAACAAAACCATATCATGTGACCCCTCGTTGGAACGAGCTCGACGAGCTCGTTCCAACGAGGGGTCACATGGTATGGTTTTGTTGAAATTTTTGGAAAAATAATATTTTTTCATTTCAACTGCTGAATTTGCTTATTACGCGGGCGGATGCGGCCGATTCGTTGGGTAAAGGGTTAATGGGGCACCGAGTACAACCCGATGTTTCATTAATCAAAATTATGCTGATGCTGAGTTGTATATCCTTGGTAAAAGCATGCGCGGACACCACCGCCCACGCGTGGATTACGACCAATCCACGGCGATTGTACTGGCTGTAGGATGGCCCTACGAATATTACTAGCAGTCGAATGCAGACTGTTTTGTCGTAGTATTCTTTCCCGCGTAGGACGAAATCGTGAGTTTGTGGGATATTGTCTTCCAATATCCAGTTACAAGGAGCAGTGTATTCTGTGGTAATTAAGGGGAATTTAACACTTTAAGTCGCCTATTAGGTCTTCCAAATGGGGTATATTTTCAACATGCTATACTAAACTCGCGGGATACCATGGCAATCAACGTGACGGTCCTTGGGTCTGCAAGTTGAAAATATTGATTGGTCTACCCACACATTCACTTGGTAGTTATCATACTTGAAAAAAATATGACGTAACATGTTCTTGAGTCGGGAAAGTAGTAAATCTCGTTCAGAGGGTTAACGTTCGTCACCTGAATGCTAGAACGTCCTATGTCCCACGAGTGTTGAAGATCGAACTGAGCCAAGGGTACCGGACCGGTTTGAGGGCACGTCGACCAGGTAGTTATCGCAGGGTCTGGATAAATTTGGTACCTATATGTGGGGTATCATTCCCTCTGAGACACACACAGGACACGCGATCATGGCGACGTTATTCTTTCCGTGAGCTCTCAGTCAATGTGAACAATGTATTGCATGCCCCACACGGAAAATGCGCTTCCGACCTCGGCTGAGAGCAGATAAATCAGTGAGTTGGGCTAGGGGTCAAGCAAATTTGTCGAGTACTCCGAATAGGATGTCCCTTAATGTGTTAGCCGACGTAGACACGATGTACAATACATATTGACCTATTGCTTTGTCGATGTCTGTACGCTGGGACTTGACATCGCTGTCGCGTGTTGCGTTGGATAGTAGGTACACAAGAGGAGATGTTGTAGATTCAGCTCTGCTAGTCCAAAACAACTGACATCTCGCTGACTCTTATGATGGACAGTGTCTTTGGCTCTTGCACCGCAATGCCATGAGCTCTATTCCCCATTATGCGTCACATAAATTGTTTTCAACTTGATTCATTTGGTCACAGTCTGTTTACACTTTCTCTTTCCGTCGGAGGGTACAGATAGACAGTTAATCTGGCTATGCCATCCTCACTATATACTACTTATTATATTTTCGGAATGTGTGTACTTGTAACCGTTTTATGTATACTGTGAATAAAAGAATCTGAATCCTCATGAGGCGATCTCCCTTATCTTCACTGACTGGAAAGGACCTCTACTCTGGTCGCTTGTCCACTTTAACGATTTATATATAGGGGTTAATCCCAGGAACGGGAATTCCTGGGTTCCGGTTCCAAAAGCCGGTCATGATACTCAGCAAATCTGTTTCACTAAATAACCGTAGCTCTCAATCAGTTCCGGAGCACTCCTCTCTTTAACATCAAGATCTTCACTCGCATCAACGTTCAAACTCGTCTTCATTTTCAGAATCGGTTGTATCACTCACTATTCACCACTTTCAACATCAACTCCTTCTTCACTTCCATCACAAGTATCCTTTGTTTGAGGCAGAGGAGACTGGTGACGTTACTGAATAGAGAGTGAAACTTGAAGCCTGGACGTAATGGTGATAAAACTAGCGATACTCAAAATGAAGACGAGTTGGAAGAAGGTTTGCGTTTTCACACTTCTCTTAGGAAATGAACTTTTCCGTATGGAAATGGCAGATTGCCAATAAAATATTTTCATTTTCACAACAATGGATGTATCTTGATACTCTCGTAGATTTACGCGATCTTATTACGGACATTTCCCGGTTCTCACTGTAATTTCTTTTTAATTTTCTCCCGTGCCCGTTACTTCAGAAAACTAGGAATATATTAAACCCTTTTGTCGTATTGGATTACAGTACAAAACTGCATGGAACTTGGGGAATCCTCTCGACTTCTTTTCTGTTTGTTACATGGCCAAGGTCGTCAACCTGTTACTCCTATGCAGGGCTCATTGCCAAATAGTTTAACCCTTTACCTAACATGAAAAGCAGACAACACTTGAAAAAAAATTCTTGAATAACTAATTGTTTTCATTTTTTGTCTCAAAAACATAGGTTATGACCCCTCGTTGGAACGAGCTCGTTCCAACGAGGAGTCATAACCTATGTTTTTGAGACAAAAAAAAACGAAAATTAATTGGAGATTTTTGAGAATAGCACTGGCCGGTTTTGGCCGATACGTTGGGTAAAGGGTTAATATTCGAGGACGTTAGGTTCATCTTTGCAACTGGCCCATCATTTGAACGAGCTCAACAAGCTCGTTCCAACGAAAGGTTATGCACTATCTTTTCCTAAAAGATGAAAAAACTAAGAAAAATTGGATAGCTATTTAATAGTATTAGAAGGGGGAAGTAATCTTTTACCGACACAAGTCGTTGTGGTCACCTCTCACTACTTTCAGTTGGGAGTCAAAGCAATTTCACTGGAATTCGCGTAACTCCTTTCGGAATACGACTGAGTGCGAAACCTCTACCACGATTCGCATTGATATTCGGTTAGAACAATCACCTCTTAGGTGGATCTTGTCTAAGAATACGGCCACAATATTTATTGTGACGCTGTATCGAACCGTACCACAGTACCAGTACAAAAAAGGACGTGGTGACGTAGGGTGTGAAGGGAAGAATAAGGTCAGAGACTCTAGTTGTAGAAGAGTGACAATTCCAGACTACAAAGCTGTAGAATTTGGGGCAACTTTCGCCTTCACAACTGAGGTTAGCACACGCCTTTATTATAAATTATTTTTAGGCCGAAAACCGGAAGATTTTCGAAAATTACAATGTAGTATATTAGATCCTCGAAGACCTTCGACCGGATAAAACTGACCGAGGTGGGAGAGGGGGTTCGAGTTTGATATCCGTGAACTTAGAATTTCTGACGCTACCTGTTAGAGCGTTTCCAATAGAGCGGCATGCAGTACGAATTTTCGAAAAGACTGTCCCTCTCAATTCAGTACTCAGTGCGAACCTCTGGAGTACAGAAGTCGTTTCCCACGAGAGGTGTGAATGGTGTTAGGTGCGTTATTGCCAATGCAGGCCTGGAAATAACCCGCAGACGACAGGTTATGTTACGTGTCGGTTACGTCAATTTGCAAAATACATGAACGAACTGCAGGTTGCGATAAAGTTATAGAAGATAACTTAATTAAATTACCAGAACGACTTGGCAGTCTTTCGTAACTATCTCGACTCAAAGTCTGTGTACTACATCCACACATGAATAGAATGGCATGATGTGTCCATCTTAAAATAAATTCCGCCAAAATAAATATTAACAACTAACGTGCGATCTCGCTTCGGCGAGATCGCGCGTTGGTTGTTGATACTTATATAGGCGGAAAACCCGCTGAGACGTACAAAACGAGACTGGCGATATAAAAACAAACAATTGGTTACCACCGTGATATATAGCTTAACCTACCAACGGATTACGATATAGGCTCTTTGTTTCCAGACCTGCTATGATGGCGCCTTTTAAATACATGTATTGATAGGGTTTGTTTGAAAGCACCCATACCATAGAGCCCGTTATAATCAAAATTTAAAAAGAAATTCATCATACTACCACAAATAAATGCTCACAGAACATGACCTTGATATAATGAATAACTCTTTGATTTACCCTTTCTATGACGCAAGACGTTGGAATCCCCCCACCCCCCCCCCCCCCCTGCCCCTTGCAAACTTTTGCGATGAACTTGATGGATTAACACGGTTTTCATGTTGTTAACAAATGTTCTTTTACAATCCCATTATTTCTGTTACAAATACACAATATGTTCTTTCGCTAACAACCCATTAATATAGTTCTGCATGATGTAAAAATAAGTTTAGCCTTTGTTTCATATCTGCAATATTAATGTTCGCAGATACACAAATGGAGTCGGGAGTTACAAGCCAATCTTGAGACATGCATTACTTATTGGATTTCTTCAATGCAGCTTCGTATACATAGGTATATGGGCACTTGAGTGCATTTTTAAAACAGAATATGAACAAACCAACACCCATTTCTTATTAGCAGGGGCGCAGCTATGGGGGTGGGGGTATGGGTTGGTGGGGATTTTTGGGTGTGTGTGTGGGGGGGGGGGGTTGGGTGGGTGGTTGTTGAAAACCACTCCCATAATTTTCCATTATTACTGCTCGGGGCTCAACACGAAATGTTTGTAAAAGAGTGGTGGTAATAGCATCACCAATATATCTAATCAAAATTTATATTCTATCGAGTCTCCAGCCACTGATCAGAGGAGACACTCACAACTCTTATACTCGCCCGATCAGGTCTCAGGCCTTTGTGATATGCCATAGGAATAACATTAAACATCACACACATCCAGATTCCCCATCCCCTAAAATCAGAACACAAATACAAACTGATATCTTGAATCAATAGAGGTGGCCCAATTTTACCCTGTCACTCTCAGAGTCATTCAGCCACTCCTCTTTTAGCCCGGTCGATTGGTTTACGCTCATCGCATAGAAGTTTTCGTTTGCGCTGCAGTCGTCCAACTTGTTTTCTTCTGCTGTCAGCAAAATAGATAAATTCGTCTACCTATCCGAAAAAGACCGTACTTCCGTGTTACCAGTGTCTCTTTATTTCCTAAAACTATCATATCAAACCCCTCGTTCGTAAAAACGATTTAATTGCAGGAACATCCCATATTATAACTGGAGGATTGCAAGAAACACATATTTGGGCTTTATTTCAAGGTGCCATTACTGCAGTAAAGGCTTCAAATTCTGCGACAGTGCTTCCTATGATACATGTGAAGTACATAGAGGATATCGAGTGTTTTTGAGTGGATACCGAAAATTATCTCATGAGTGACCGAGACAAATGGTTATTTTTCGCGAGCGCTTGCGCGAGGGAAAATATCCATTTATCTCAGACACAAGTGAGATAATTTTCGGTATCCTTTCAAAAACAGTAGATTTTCTTTTTATTATACGCTTTTTATAAGAATCTGATAATTCCACTCGTTTCAACCTTGAATTGATGCATGAAAGTAAAGAGCGCATTGAATCATTGAAACGCGGAAATGATTTGACTGATACTCGGAACAGATAGCGTCTTGTAATCTGATTCACCTGGCGGGTTTCTAATGCAAACATGGCCTGAAAGTCCGTAATGTAACTAGCGGGTTTCATGCATCAATTCAAGGTGAATACGTGTTGAATTATTGCTGGAAATGATCGGTATCCACACAAAAACACTATAGTTACTTTTCATTATACGTTTTTAGAACAAATTGATCATTTCCAGTGATAATTTGACTCATATTCACCTTGAAGTGATGCTTTGAAAGCCGCCATTTTGATTGAGATACCGCGAAAGTGAAAATTTCTATATCTTCACAGTGGGGGATACGATTTCTACCTTTCCGCATTTTTTTCAATAATCTATCGTTTAGCGTATAACAAAATTACTTATTCTGCATAGATTTGCTTTGTTAGAGTATATGGGAGAGTGCGTATATGCACTCTCCTATAAACCATAACAACACAAGTAGACATGGACAAATCTGGAAGACCAAAAATAATTTAGCACTCTAAATTATAAGCAGTTAAAGTGTTTTTGATATCCACTGAAACCAGAATATTGTTTACAACAGGATTTGTCATTCTCAAACTTCAGCTAGGTATTTTGCATCCGTCCGTGTCTGGATCGGTCAAAGCGTGAGGTGCCAAATGAGAAATATATCAATCAGTCTTTGTTTACATAACGCCACATCTGACTTTCAAGATGGAGGGCGCATTACCGGAAAGGCTTATAACATTTGCATGTAGATTCTTATCCGTAAAGCAGAAGGCGTAATAGGGGATTTTCTTTTGGGTACCTACATATACTGTCGTGGTACTGGTGCTTCGTACTGCCTTCTGTTTTTTGTACCATTGCCTTAACTATAGTTACTGAGATATGGAATTGTGTATGGTATCGTACAACAGTATGTCGTTAGCCATCGTTTGGACCATAAGTAGAACGTGCACCTAAACAAAAGTTCATGAACCAAAAATGGCACAGGGAATTAAACACCTCAATGAATGTTCCCACAATTCTAGCTACAAGCAGTAACTAACTTTCTAACACACGCAACATGGTCACTCTTTGCTGGTGTGTATTGCATTGACTATTCGTTATAAAATACAAAAATGTAACGTTTGCAACAGACTGGTGCAGAAAGATGTAACAGAGATTAACGTGAATGAATTATGTTATTGTCAAGCAACTAATAGTCTTGCTTCAATTTTTAAATCTACGAAAATATACTAAAATCCACTGAAATCCTGTAAAATTATTAATTGCTGTTTGCTTTCAGTTAAAACTAGAAGTCCTGTCATAAAGTGCGCAGAAATAGCACGTCGAGCTGCGTGTTTGTTATGAGTAACCAGGAGACCCTACCGTGCTTTGGATGTCATTCGATATGGCAATTGCGCGCAATTCCTATGCGCAATTAAGCCCAGATAAGCGCACAGTTCGTGACAGGAGTTCTAGTGTTAACTGTAGCTTTATCGAGTATAAATCTTGCTGAAAACAATCAAATAGATCAAATATGGCCTTTGTTGCAATAAAATCACCGAATTCTGCTTTTAATACATCGAAACATAATTATCGAAGTTGATTGCAGTTACCAAGTAATCAGTGATGGATCTGGATACATCATTTGGCGTTCAAAACGTAAGAGGTGTGCAGTTCTCTGGGTGTTACATCTCAATTGTAAGGTAGTGAACAAAAAATACATAAATAGGTTTTTTTTAATGCCTGTTCAAGACATCACAGGAAAGTGCTGCCGATGCCTGAAATCCTCAAAGGCCATGGCTGTACAGTTAAAACTAGAAGTCCTGTCACGAACTGTGCGCTTATCTAGGCTTAATTGCACGTATGAATTGCGTGCAATTGCGATATCGAATGACATCCAAATCACGGCAGGTTCTACTGGTTACTCATAGCAAACATTGGCAATGTTTCTGCCAATGGACCTCCGGGTTATCCGGAGGTCCATTGGCTGAAACATTGCTTGTGCACAGGCCATATTTACAGAATTTGATAGCCTTACTATGTTCATATCGCGTAGATTAACGCGCATATCGACGTGCTATTTGTGCGCATTTCAGGACAAGACGTTTAGTTTTAACTGTACTAGCCATTGATGTCGTATAGGTTCAACAAATTAAAGTTTATCCGATTTTGATGAAATTTTAGTATGTTGTGGAGTTAAAAAAAATAGGAGGTAGCTGTTTTTTATTTTTATCATCTTGCCTCCATTTTTACGTCATTTGTCTTTTAGGGACGATTTAGATATTTTCCATGAAAAACGCTAGCTTTTTAAACATATTCATCTCTGTATTTATAACTACTCTGCCATGCGGTTATGTATAGATTAAATAGGTACTACAGTTAAAACTAGAAGTCCTGTCCTGAAATGCGCACAAATAGCACGTCGATTTGTGCGTTAGTCTACGCGTTATGACGATGGAAAGGCTATCAAATTTTGCACATACGGCCTGTGCACAAGCCAAGTTTCAGCCAATGGACCTCCGGGTAACCCGGAGGTCCATTGGCTGAAACTTTGCTTGTGTTTGCTATGGATAACAAGGAGAACCTGCCATGCTTTTGGTGTCATTCGCTATAGCAATTGCGCGCAATTTCTACGCGCAATTAAGCCTAGATAAGCGCACAGTTCGTGACAGGACTTCTAGTTTTAACTGTATGGCTGGTAATCAGATTTAAACCACGAGTAGGATAAGGGTTTTAACCACGAGGCTTGCCGAGTTGTTAAAACCCTTATTCTAATTTTATTTATTTATTCCATGTTCTTTATAAATAATCGACTTTGTCACTTAAAGTGGAGAAAAACGACACTTTCTACCGCAAACACATGGGCTTGTTTTGTTTACATCTGCGCCGGTGGGCTGCACGTGAATGCTTGATTGACAGCTAGACACATCGTCAGAGTTGACTGAATTCACCTTGCTTTTTCAGTCAAATTAGTATTAACGTTCTTAAATTTTATTTTAAATATTTAATTACAGGTATTTTAAATTTAATAAGCCATTGCACGAAGTAGATAGTACCGCAAAACGTCGTATGTTTGAATGAAACATCGCGAAGTGTGAATGTATCGAAGTCGCAACATGCGTCATGTCAAAGGTCAAGTTGGATGAACTTCTTACTATAGGTGTAAAAAAAAATTTAACCGCAGTAGAAGCCTTACAACGGTAGTGGAATTAAAAACTAAAATTTAGCATATAAGCCTTTCACAGGTAGTAACATAGGCGAGCATGGTATACTTTCTAATTTGTGACGTCATAATTTAGAACAATTTCGATTTCCCATATATACAAAAGGCGTATGATTTTGATTTGTTTGGAAATATAATTCTTCATAAACAACCGTAACAAAAATGCACTTAGTCTTTGACCATTGCGAAAAAATTTCATTGGTGGCAAAATTTTAAAGTTACGACATCGTTGAAAAAATAAAGTTCGTTCGATTTAGATTAAATTTTAGTAAGTGAAAGAGCTAAAAAAATAAAAGATAACTATTTTTGGATTTTTCTATTTGACGTCATTTGTACGTTTTTACGTCATTTTAAATTTTGACAGGTCAAAATAACGTCCATTTTGTGACTGACAGCACGTCGAAACTCCGTAGAATGCTGTTAGAATATTATTCAAACAGCTTGTGAGGTATTCTTACTGGTGTCTATTGAAGTTAGGTTTTAACAGGCTAAAAACAGTTGACGTTATGCATTAATAACGGACGGGGTCTCAGAACGTCAAAAAGTAAATTTAAATAAATCAAGTTTAAATCAAAAGACATTTTAGTTCATATAATTCAAAATACTAAAGTGAAAAGAAATTAAAAATCCAACTTCAAATACTGGAATGACGTAAATATCGTCTATTGTATTATGTCATGTCTACGGCTATTTTTGGACAGTTTTCATTAAAAAGTCTAATAATATTAACGATATGCCTCCTCGGGTATACGTGGCAGAGCTGTGAAACTTTATGTACTGATTTTTGGTTATTTGGTTATTTTGGTTATTTGAAATCATCAACAGTGTCTTTACGTTTTTCACGGTCTACCCGCGATGTCATATTTTTCTTCATCTTTCGTTTTTAGCACCGTTTCGAGACTCATTCTTCTGAAAAGTTTGGGAATATAATCTTCAATAAAAGCCATATCTAAAATGTGTTGCAGTCCCCAGATATTAAATTATTTATTTATTGGTGTTCAAGGTCACATCTTTGTGCACAATGGCTAATCATAACCACAACAGTTTTTCGGGTGGAGGAAGCCGGAGTACCCTGTGAGAACCACCAAACAGCGGCAAGCAACTGTCAGCTCCCCATCATACTAATTCCACACAAGCAGGGTTAGCATTGGTTGCACCATCGACATGCAGTACGCTTCAGTACACAACGCCACCGTGTCCCCACTAGGGCAATGGAGATGAAGTGTCTTACCCAAGGACTCAACGTGATTGCCGCAGGTGGGATTCGATCCGAGGGCCCCTCGTCTCCTAGAGGAATTACATAGAACAGGCGTGTAATAAAAGTAATAAAACAATAGGACCAAAGTCACAGAGAGAGAGAGAGAGAGAGAGAGAGAGAGAGAGAGAGAGAGAGAGAGACAAATTTACTGAATTTTATCTTACAATCAACGATGTTTGTATCAGGGGGTCGGATAGAAGCACGTTCCTTTCGCGTGAGTACCATTTTTTTTTCTTTTTGTTCATCCGTACGAATAAATAGCTCGTTATATATTCGTCTAACTTTCTTGACTTGTCCCCAATATATTCGACTCATCGTGATCTGCCCTTAGAACCCGGAGCTCGACTCAGATACATATTTTGTACATCAACATAATGGTAATAATCTCTATGTATCCAAGTTCAAAATACTATGTGCAGTATTATACAGGCAAACGCCCAGAGACGTCACAAGATTGGTCAAGTCATGAATAAGAAATGCAATCTTTGAAGTTGGGTCTAAACAGATTCATTTGACTGTTGGATATGGCCTTTAACCCTTTGAACACGGATGGTATATTCCATTTCCGTTCAATTCCAGCGCTTGGAAGAGTCCATATTCGTTAATTTGGGGCAGACTAATTCATATTTTCAACATGCAGCCTCTATTGGTCTGCTACACGCCTTTAATCATTTACGTAATTATATTCGCCCTCAACATGATCCTGAGTCAGAAAAATGGGCTTTCGTGTTCAAAGGGGCTAAGTGACGAAACATGAAACAGTATAGCTTACAGTAAAGTGAAAATCTGCATGCGGTACTAACGCTTTATTCAGCCCTGGCAATGTCAAGGAGGGCTGGAGGGCTGCCCTCCTAGAGCCCTCGCAACGTTTTAGGAGGGATCTTTTTAGCCTTCCCGCATCTCAGCCAAATAAACACATCACAAATTGTTTTGCAGTACTTCTTCTATTTTATGTGCACAATTTCTACAGCTCGCTTTATCCATATGACAGAAAGGAATATATTATGTGCTCAAAAATAAATCTCAACTGTGCCACCTGGCTTCATGTTCAAACATTTTGTCGTATTTATTGTACTGGGGGTATGTAACTCTCTGGTAATGCCGCCATTTATGGTACCGGGGGTATGTAACTCTCTGGTAATGCCGCCAGTTACATGTAGAATAATATTTGAACATTGTTGGGAATTCTACCTTAAGACGCTGTTCACATCTCCCTAGAAATACTGCTAGGGATAGATGTGGTCAATCTTGTTATTATTACACTTACTGTATGAAGCAAAACTTCCTTAAATACATTGTCATCTGTGCTGCATTCTGACGGACGATGTGTCTCCTTGTGAGAGCATTTGCCCTCCTGGGAGGATGTAGGAGGGGAAGTTTTAGACCTCCCCCCCCTGTATCTTGAATAATGCCTGCTTATTTGCACGGTATTTTTCTCCCATTTTGGCTTGAATATCGCAATGTGCTCATAGAAATAATGCGACAGTCGTCGTAATTTCGCCCAACGGACGCGTCAGTTGGTCATAATTCACCCAACGAACAGGTTGTTAAAAGGGCTAAAAGCATTTTAACTTCCATCATGTCGCGTATGTGTGTGACAAGTTAGTTATAAAAGCCGATGTTGAAAGTTAAAACGTAAGGAAAATGTTCACCACAACGAATTGCATCGATAGACTTCAGATGGAATGTTTGCAATAATATTTTAGTATAACAATCTAACTCGCCGTCATCAATGTTGATTACCCAAGTCGATGGGCTACGTAATGAGGGAAGAGAGCAGGCCTGAAAATAATCAATCTAACAATTGCAGAACGAGGTCCCCCAGAGGATGAATCTGATGATTCTATCCCATTCACTGGGCCAATTTATCCTCTGGGTACCTCTTCCTGTTTAAACTTGAGACCCTGATCCAGACTGCGGTTCACAGAAGGTAAATTTAGTGATGCTATCCTGCTGTGCAGGGTAACATCACTAAATTCACCCTCTGGGGACCTCATTTTGCAGATGACAGTCTGTTTATTTTTTCGCTTGGAAGTGAGTGTACATAAGGTCGTTTCAGCTGGTGTGCAAGTTTTGAACTGTTTGGAGAAAATTGGAAAATTACGATGTTAGAAATCTTAGAACACACAGTCTTCAATTTAAGTAGAAAATAAAACTCAGTTTTATCTCAAACTTTATTAGCAAAAGCAAAACAATCCAACTTCAACACATATTCTCCTCATCCAACAAAAAGAAATATATTACAAATGTAAGACCGGTGGCGTTCCTCTCGTGATATACACCCTACCATACCGGAAATATCGCATCGCGCTAATGCTATAGGAATATCGTCGTAATAAGCCGAGTATATGGCGTAATTAACAAACGAATATTGCCGAACGGTACACGTTGTAAAAGGCTGCTTTGTATGTGGTTCTCAGAGGAAGCGCGGTTTTTCTGTAGTTACGGAATTGTACTTCACATCAAAAGGTCCATGGTTCGATCTCCAACAGGGTTGATTGCGTTGTATGCTTGAGCAAGACACTTAATCCCGATTGTCAACGTGGGGTAGGGTGGCGCTGTGTACTAATGCGTACTGTGGCACTTATCTTCTACCAATGCTAACCCTGCTGGTGCAGACGTAGTACGTTATGGAATCTGGCAGTTGCTCGCAGGTTGTTCGGTGGTTCTGTCCGGGTCCTTCGGCTTCCTGCACCCGTAAAACTGTCCGAGAAGAGGTGATCCTTTCTGTCGAAAGTGTCGTTAAACTTCATCAGAAAAAAAGAAGTACTCGGAACCAGAACATAAGTAGAGAGAAGAGGGTAAGGACAGACAGATTAATCGGAAATGCTGAAAATACTGACACAATAATATTGTGTTCCAAAGTGAAGACTCTTCTGTACTACTGGAATTTACTCTTTAACCCTTAAGTCCTCAGATTAATTTTAAAGTATTTATGGCCTTTTTCTGCTTACATAGTTATTGATGATTTGGCAGTGCTTCTACATCACTGCTGGCTGCCTATACAGGCAGCCAGCAGTGATGTAGAACCACTGCCAGGGAAAATTCAGTCTCCACACAAGAGAAATAAAAAAGATTACACAAGGGAGCACCTGCTTCAATGCAATATAAAAGTGGCGGTTTGGGGCTATATGGGGGCTTAAGGGTTAGCAATCAAACAAACCTACAACACAACATCACACATTTTAGATTGTACTATATATACAGTTCCAGGTTGATTAGTGCAGATCGTTCCATCGAACAAAATTGACCAAACTGGGGTGTTTACCGTCCATACTATACTACTAGGATGCGCTTTCTTTTGCAAGCATGTCCACATAGAGCTCGTCACACATGTTGCTGCTCAGTAATAAACTCCAATTCGAGAAGGATTTGAGGAGTATTCTTGCATGTAAAGTGCTCTTGTTGAATCTAACAGTCCACACACATCTTATTAGATTCTCATTCGTACACTTAACAGTCAGGCTTCGGCATACAGTACGCGGAGAGTGTATTATCACTAAATCACCCACAGGGTGGAGATTCCACCCAAGCAATAATTTCAAATTCGTTGCACAGCATAACCAGTACAAGCAAAGTTTCAGCTAATGGACTTCCGGGTGAAACCCGGAGGTCCATTGGATGAAACATTGCTTGTGTTTTTTGTCAATATGTGCAAAATTTGAAAGTTATAGCTTGGGTGATAACTCCACTCCGCGGGTGATTTAGTTACAATCCACTCTCCACGTACTGTAGAATCAAACATAGTGACCTCCATGAATCAAAATATATGACAAAAACGTCTGCACCCTAACTAAGGCTGCGTCGTTCAGTAGTACTATTTATCATTTGATACTGACGTCAAACCTTGACTGCTCCACGGCAGTGAACGGGTAAAGTGAAGAGGCGATCAAGGAACCAATACCAGCGAATAGGAGGAAAAAACAGCGACAACAGAGGATGCGGGCCCGCAAGAGACTCAAAAACTGTGGGTAGGGGGTGATTGACGTTTTGTTTTCTTATTCTTTTGGATTCCATGTAAGTCACAAATTATCATATTTATTTTTATATTTATGTGTTAAAATTGTTGTTTTTAGTGAACCCCTGTTGATTTATGCGTTTCGAGGAAACATTATTAACCCCTTCAGGCAAGAACCACCGCAACAAAAGTGAAACGGGCGGGTTCGTCACGGTGAGACATACGTTCACACACGGATTCAGGCGACACTCCTTGAGTTTGGCTGAATACGCGACGTGAATCTATTTCTTCCAACAGCGACAAAGCCCCGGTTTCTGACATCTGGCGAGGCTAAAACCAGGATCTCCCAAAAAGGTAACAATTGAAAAGACCAAAATCGACAGGCTCACTCAATGACAATTTTGATACATGCTTCATCTTTAATGTTCATACAGATTTCCGCATTGAAATGTTAATAATTTTCATAAGTTGTGTAGGGGTTAATCACTGGTCAAATTAGCTTTTAAATTCGATTGGCGAATTAAAAATACCGGTAGTGGAAATTCTCGCGTAATAATAGGACGCAGTGTAGGATAGGGAATAATTAACTCTTTACTGAAAAAAAAAAAAAAAAAAAAAATGTTTGAAATTTTTAGTGACAAATTTCAATTATGGATACCCCAAGCTTGGAACAGTTGATTAATATGGGAGAGAGGTTGGGCTTCGCGGGTAGTTAGTTGCAAAAATTTGTGAAAGATGAACAAAAGCGCGTGGCGAAAGAAATGTCCGGTCACGTTGAAGCGCAAGGAGGCTGCCTTACGGGCAGCCGATTCGTGAAAAAGAAATACAGGTAGAGCGAGAAAGAGCTGACAGAGAGGCTGCATTAGAGCCAGAAAGAGCTGAAAGGGCGCTTGAGGAAGCTGAAAGGGCGCGTGAGGAGACTGAAAGGGCGCGTGAGAGGCTGAAAGGCAACATGAGAGGGAAATGGAAATGTTAAGTGCTAGAGCGCAGTTACCCGGAGCTAATGGTAGACAGAGTGGAGAAAGTCCCGTGGGAAACGTGAGGGCACCTTATCCCCAGTTGCCAAACTTCGATGAACAGACTGATGACATTGGCGCTTACTTCCAGAGGTTTGAAAGGTTTGCTTCGAGTCAGGGGGTGGGGGGGGGGGGGGGGGTCAGTCTTAGTTCGCTGCTGGCGGGCACGTCACTGCAAGTATATGTGAGCATGCCCCATAACCAAGCTAATGACAGGAATTGGGGCAAGGGGCCCATCGGCTGGTTTGGGTCAGGGTGGATACCCCTTGCTAATATTTTTTTTACGAAGGTGTTGCGTGAGTGTATATACATTTATTTATTTATTGATGTTTAAGGTCACATATTTATGCACAATGGCTAATCGTGACAGTTTTACGGGTGGAGGAAGCCGGAGTACCCGGAGAAAACCACCGAGCAACGACGAGCAGCTGTCAGCTCCCCAACATCGCAACTCCGCACTGCAGCACAGCCTGCACAGGCAGGGTTAGATTGGTTGAAGACATGCGTACCATCGACGTGCAGTACGCCTTAGTACACGGCGTCATCGTGCCCCCACGCGGGCAATGGAGATGAAGTGTCTTGCCCAAGGACACAACGCGGTTGTCGCAGGTGGGATTCGAAGTGTATATAGATACAGGTGTGTGTATGATTATGATAGAGTAGTATTATATTTTGCGATGTAGAGAAGGAGAGAGAGAGAGTGTGAGAGAGTGTGTGTGTGTAGGGGACCTGGTGGCTGCATGTGGACCAACGGACCACCTCCTATTGGGCGCCAGTGGAAGTCAGCGCGCGAGTTTATGTGGGATGTGGATAGACTCCAGCGGGGAACCGAGTCAAAGTATTGGGAGTTATTTGTGGTGCGCATCAGTGTGCGCATGCGTATGACTGTGTGTGTGAAAATTCTAAGTATATTGGTGTAATAGTAGAGCAAGACTGTGAGATAGCTCTAAGTGATAAGTGTGAGAGTGGATGCACGTGGAAGCTATCCCCTTGGTTTATTCAGAACAACTGAGAGTATGTTCCTTGGTTGGGGGTTGTCAAGGTGATAGCTAAAAGTTGCGATTTTCTTGTTTAAAAGTGTAAATATTTTCGATGATCTTTCTGAATGGGTTAAACATAAAACGTAAAGATAGGTGTATGACGGACCCTGAAAACCGATTTGTCATTTAACAATAATGTAATTATGGCTTTCTTCCAACAGCGACAAAGCCCCGGTTTCCGCCACATGTGTAACCATGGCAATGTTTGGATCCACAACTGGGTGCATACTATTATTGTATAGGGTGAGGGGTACACCAGTTATAATAATATTTTCAAATAAATATACATAATTGTAAATTCTTCACATTACACATGAGATGGAGGGAATATTGATTTCTGCGAGAACAGGTGGCGCTTCCACAAGTGGGATCTAATTAGTAGGTTTAGCCATAGGAGTTTTAAATGCAAAAAAATATTATGGGTGGATGGGAGGGTGTCTGGGGGGTGGGGTGGTGTTTGTGCAATGATTGCAACAACAATGGTTTTTTAAACAGGAATATTTACCCATTTCTAGACTCTTAAATATAAACATCGCAGATACTACACGTAATTGTAACCATGGTAATATTGTATCAGATGCTGAATATTTACTAGTACTACATCTGGGAGAGAGGGTGTAGGAGGAAACATCTATAATTTTCAAAGCAGATATATTTACCCATTTCAAGCGCCTTAATATAATGTAAACTTTGCAGATACTACCGCTGATAGGTTTGGGTGCGGGATGTGGGGGGGGTGGGGGTGGGGTGGTGGGGGGGGTGGTGGGTGGGGGGGTGCAATAACTATGTTTTATTTAAACAGGGATATTTACCCATTCCTTATAGTAAATATCGCAGATACTACACCCAATTGTAACAATGGTAATCTTGAATCAGATAGTGCAGATTTTTAAATGTTTTGTGCGGGAGGGGTGGTGTTGATGGAATGCTACATCTATAGTTTTCTAAACAAGGATATGTACCCATTTCCAAGCCCCTTAGTGTAAATATTGCAGATGTTGTCACTGGCAGATTTAGCGGTATGGGGGTGTTAAAGTTACAATTGCAGGTTATAGTAGGTTACTGTTGTAGGTTATGGTTGTGTCAGAAGTTTATTGGGGGGGGGGGGGGGGGTGCGGAGTGTATATAGAAAAGTCTCGATTAGTATATCCTACCTACCAACTCCCCCAATTCCGGGCTACTAAGGCTCAACAGACTCTGTGGTTGGTATATGGTGGTTGGGTAACAAATATTTGATTTACATGATTTTACTCAATAAATTCCTTCCAACAGCAGTAGGAGACTCTTTAAAAGCTAGAATCACTCTAGTAACCACGACTGCGATTCCAGTTCTCTCTAATGTTTCTCCGTTCTCAATTTGTATGCGATGATCGTCAATCAACCTCTTTCTTTCTTCATTGATGGTGAATATTATAATCCCTGATGGGTACGGGTGTGGAATGGGAAAATCTCACCCGAGGGCAAGATATTTGGGCCAGACACGAGGCTTGGAAGCCTCGTGTCTGGCCCAAATATCTTGCCCTCGGGTGAGATTTTCCCATCCCACACCCGTACCCATCAGGGATTATTCCCCCCCCCCCCCCACCATACAGCAGTTACGTTAGCCAGAGGTAATCGGCGGTCACGTGCTGATATAATCAACTCATTTGGTATTCGTTGTTTTGAAAAAACTAATGACACCATCGGAAAGACCATGGAAAAGTTATGTATATACCAAAGGTTTATACCACGAAATCAATTAGGAACGGTGGCATCTTGGGGTTTAAAGAGTTTTAGAGCACCAAACTTTGAACACACGGCATTCTGATGACGTCAATATGAATTAGTTGGTAGCCAGAAACTATGCATAGCGTCATAATAACGTTATAAATGTATAACGTCACATGGGTGGGGTGGGATACATCTGTCTCTCCCTGCTATCTCACCCTGGACAGACGTATGTTACAATGCAATGGGGGGGGGGAGAGATCAGTTCTTATACTCTTTCTAGATTTGTGGGGATTTGGGTCACCTTCAGCTTACGCTGTTTATCGGGATCATTTCCAAGTCCAATAATCAGTGGCTTGGGTAGAGGGGGCGACTGTGGTGACGCTTTGTGTTCAGAAAAGTGGAAGTATGTGTACATTTGTAGACCGTGCGATAATGTCAGTGGCTTTGGATGCTTCAAGCTTGAGGTCTTGAACTAAAATTCTTCCAATACTATGTATGAATCCTCGTCTGACTTTTCTTCAATTCAGTTAACCCTTTACCTAACATGAAAAGTTTATATTCTGGCTTATTTCGTTTCTTTTGAATGATCCAGGACGCTTCTAATCTATCATAATTGGATAATTAATGAGAAAACTCAACAGCATATTTGGCATACGTCTCCACTTTACACGAACCAGAAATGTAGGTCCATCCTGCTCATGGCAATATTCCAGAAATTACTTTTGTTTCGATTATGTTAATGAAGTTAGGAAAAAAGTTATCATTAAAAACTGATGACAAATTATTTATTACACTTAGGGTAAAGGGGTAAATTTATATCGCAATGTTTTATATAACTTCTAACCGCTCCGTAGTTTTTATCCATAACAAGAATAATTTCTTATAACTTTATCATTTGCAAAATGGCAATGTGGTGTTGCAGCAGTATTTGAACAAGGGGGTGAGGTGAAAGGTAGTAACTGTTTGAGGTTTATTGGCACAGTGTGAGAAATGCATGTTTCTCTCGGTCTCTGAAGTGGGACATTAGTGATTCGTTTGCTCTGATGCACACTAAAAACTAAAGTGTTAAAACTGACACTTTCAAGGCGTTAAACCCATTCTAACTCTTAGGGTTTGATTTTAACACTCAAAGTGCAATGCTTTAAGCACTTGGACATTACAATCGTCAGACATCTGAAACTTGAATGGATGGCACTTCCCATGTGTCTAGCATTGGTGGTTCTTCCAGAATCGTCAATAATTTGATTTGCGCTTGGTGGGTACATAATTAAAAGGACACAACGCAGATGACGCGGATCAGGCTCGAGAGTTCGAGTCTGATCCGCGTCATCTGCGTTGTTTCCTTTAAGTGTCGCGACATTACACTTGTCAAGTAGTATTATTGTAACACCTGTCAAGTTCTGGGATATCTACACTTGAACAAAGTGCTAGTTCAGCACTTAGTAAGTGTTAAATACAGCACTTCAAGTGTGGTTTTTAACACTTTTTTAGCGTGTGAAGAAACGTGGGTTAGATTCATCAGGAAAATCTCAAAGGAATGATGGGGTGATTTGGAGGTCGAGGAACAAAAAGGTTAATTATCACACAGCTCGACGCTTTGACTGGTCAACAAAAGAGTGGCAACTGATAACATCAATACAACAGCACTATTGAACCAGCAGGTTGGAACACTTCAAAAATGTGTGCCAGGGTATACTGGTACTCAAAAGTTATATGTTTAATTTTTCCACCAGAACAGATGAACACTCGACCTAACCTGCTCACCATGAATACCAGGCGACACAGAATTCCAGAAACCCAGCAACTAACCCAACTTCACTGTGGCTGGCTGGATTTATTTACACACAAAGCAGTGCACATACGCCATACTCTTTAAAATGTCACTTTTATTAAAACATTCAGAATTTACTGGAATTCGCTGGTCATATTTCCGATCGGGGGTTTCGATTTAGCAACACAAGCTCGTGCATTCAAAGTCAGTTGCTTTTCATCAGTGTATTCCATCTTCGGCCGCTTCATTTTATTGCTTTGACGCCAATGCTTTTCCATCAGAAGTCTTGGACGTTAGTACTGCAGATGGACCTTGATGCACCCAAGAAGCTAGCACAAAATGAAATATGTCCGTCTGAGGACATGTCGTGAAAGATTTTTGCCATTCCCCAGAACCGCAGAGAGAAACTGCGGTCCCTCGGGCAACAATAACACGCCCTTGAATGCGTACGAAGGCTAAGTTTGGCACATATGTAACTCCGAGGCTGCGATCAAGTCCCTATGATGGAACCTTCTCCATTTGTACATCGAAATGTAATAATATTTTTTGAGGCTGGGATCAGAAGTCTATAAATTTCGCAACGTGGTTTTATCAGATAACAGGAATCTTGCCGCTCTGGGGTTCCCCCGAAGCCTCAAAGTACCAAGCAGAACTGTGATCCAATAAACTGATAAATGTAAGTAAAATATTTAGTGCCTTACACCCAGACATACTGTTCTATTTTTTTTATCAAATTTCATATCCACTGAAAGATAATGAAGCCATGGAAGAGTCATAGCTTCTCAAAATGGAATGAATGAACGGACGGACGGACGGACGGACGGACGGACGGACGGACGCACGCACGCACGCACGCACGCACGCACGCACGCACGCACGCACGCCAATGGAACTGGCGAACTCCAGTGAAATTGTTCCGGTTGTGCACCCTTCTAGTTTTCTGTTTTTCGCTGCCCCGTCATTTCAAAAACCTGTCGAACATAGGTGGGGCTTATTCGTGGAGGTATGAGGAACAATTCCTAAATATAAAAACAAATAGCATATACATCCTCCAACCCACAACCCTATTGCCCCGCAATTATCATAACCTGTTGTGAGCGCTGTGGATCAGTGTTTACGGCAATGGACTTCAATAGGAAAAGTGCACGGGTGAGTCCTCGCTAGGAGTTACGGCGTTGTGGCCTTGGGCAAGGTACTTCATCCCAGTTGCCCACGGTGTGTGTGTGTGGGGGAGGGCGGTGGGGTGGGCGGGGTACGGTATCTCTGTGTACTAGGGCGTACTGCACGTTGATGGTGCACTTGTCTTGTGAGGAGTTAGAATGTTGAATAGTCTGACAGTTGTTCGGCGCTCGGTGGTTCTCTCCAGGTACTCCGACTTCTCGTAAACTTGTCCTACACGAGGTGACCCAGGCTGTCGAAGTGTTTTTAAGCCTCAATAAAAAATCATATCCTTGAAGGATTAACCTATTGAACCGTGTTTTTGTATAGGTCTACCATATAAATTCACCCTGTAACAATTCATCTTAAGAAATGAGGACGTAATATAACCCTGGACCGAGAAAAGAGGGCTTTCGGTTCCAAAGACAGTGTCGCACACCCATTAGAAGAGGGTGGAATAAGTCGAACGGTGTCCGGGAGATTTTAAGAGAAAAAATTCACAAAAATTTTTTTTTCTCTAAAATATTTGGGGCCGCTTGTAGTCCACGTAAGTTTTAAAGGATACCGGGCATTGCTGCTTTTCATGTTAGGTAAAAGGTTAAATACAAGCCGGTGGACCTAGGGCGGTTATCTCCCGACAACTCCAGGGGACCTCAGTATTTATTTATTTATTTATTTATTTATTTATTTATTTATTGATGTTTAAGGTCACATATTTATGTACAAAGGCTAACCATGACCGTGACAATTTTACGGGTGGAGGAAGCCAGAGTATCCGGAGAGAGCC
Organism: Pictodentalium vernedei; assembly: GCA_031216915.1. Lineage (NCBI taxonomy): Eukaryota > Metazoa > Mollusca > Scaphopoda > Dentaliida > Dentaliidae > Pictodentalium > Pictodentalium vernedei. The sequence goes on along the minus strand of CM062295.1, from coordinate 63,560,068 downwards.
ACCGAGCAACGACGAGCAGCTTCCAGCTCCCCAACATCGTAACTCCGCACTGCAGCACAGGCAGGGTTAGATTGGTTGAAGACATGCGTACCATCGACGTGCAGTGCGCCTTAGTACACGGCGTCATCGTGCCCCCACGCGGGCAGTGGAGATGAAGTGTCTCGCCCAAGGACACAACGCGGTTGCCGCAGGTGGGATTCAAACCGAGGACCTCTCGGCTTGCAGCCTGCACCTCTACCTATTGAACCACCGCGTCCCCGGGGACCTCAGTAACATAGCACTCTAAGATGTATTATTAGAAGTATCCGTCATCAAACATTTATGAAGATAAGTAATACTTCCTGAAATATTTCAATTGAGAGAACCTCATCAGAATGGCAGCTCGCACTGTAAGTAAAATTTGAATTATAAATTTCTTTTTGATCGTTATGTAGTAACTTGTCTTATGGTTAAAGAATGATTTTTTTTAATGTCGATAACCATCTTTTGTGTGTTTTTCTATTGAAATATAAGATTTATTTACTTTTATTTATCAGGGGCAGACTGGGATAAGAAAAAATACCGGGAAATGAATCGGGGTCTGGGCGGAGAAGATTTTGATTTTTGGAACTGACAGGGCTTAAAATAAGCGGTGTCGCGTCGCTTTTTGCTATGCAAAACTTGCAAAAAAGCTACAGAATGTTTAATTATGTATAGCATTTTGCGATACAAGATAATCAACTGCAGCCTATGAGGCTGCAGTTGATTATCTTGTATCGCAAAATGTAAATGAAAATTTGAAAACTATAGTTCACTGATGCTTTACTTCTGATTGTGGAACATTCTAGGCATAACTCAGATTAACTCTTCATCAAGCAACATTAGCAACTTGATATGTAAGATGAATTCTATTGGTTTAAATTCTTCCTGTTTTTACAACATTTTGCATAAAATGTCCATTAAAAATAACTTCAAGCCCATCAAATTAAAAATCCCAACTTCCATTTTGAGAACTCTGTTAAACAACCAAGACGCCGTTTGAAAATATCCAAGTCCATGCAACCCTTAAAGGCAGTTCAGTTAAAAAAAACATAGTAAATGTTTCATGTGTTGCAGATCATTTGGAAATGCCCAGAAATGAATTGAAACTATTCTCTTTATTTATTTATTTATTTATTTATTTATTTATTTATTTATTTATTTATTTATTGGTGTTTAAGGTCATATACTTATGCACAATGGCTTTACGGGTGGAGGAAGCGGGAGTACCCGGAGAGAACTACCGAGCAACGACGAGCAGCTGTCAGCTCCCCAACATCGTAACTCCGCACTGCAGCACAGGCAGGGTTAGATTGGTTGAAGACATGCGTACCATCGACGTGCAGTACGCCTTAGTACAGCGTCATCGTACCCCCCTTCTATCTACATAGAAGAATTCAATACAAAACAACATAACATAACTCTGGTATACAAAAATAGCTATGCAATGTTTACAAAATGCTATTCATTTTTTGGAAATGTGTAGCATTTTGCTACGCATAGAAAAAAAGTTATTTTGAGCACTGATTAACAGGACTAAGATCTAAAGATTTGGCGTGTCATTTTTTCCTGTTTTTGTTGGTATTACCTTACGACACTTGCCAAAAAAATTCTTGAATAACTCATTTTTTTTTCATTTTTTTGTCTCAAAAACATAGGTTGTGACCCCCTCATTGGAACGAGCTCGACGAGCTCGTTCCAACGAGGGGTCATAACCTATGTTTTTGAGACAAAAAAATGGAAAAAATAATTAAAATTAATTGACGATTTTTTAGAATAGCGCTGGCCTGTTTTGGCTGTTACGTTAGGTTAAGGGTTAAAGAAAATCTCTTCCATGAACATGCGAAGGTTAAAGGTGCTTGTAGAGGCGTAAACGGCTGAGCGATAAACGTTTGGATAGCTGCACGTTTTAGAAATGTGTCAAAATAGCGGATGAAGACGAGGATAAACTCAGAAAGATCATGATTGTTTGAGGCAGGAGGTGGTAGATGTGTTGACAGTTTTGTCCAGACACCTGTTTGGACACCATGCCTCGTATGAGATAGATAGTATCAAATTTTAAATCTTCCAGAATGAACAATCCCGCCAATCGCAGTGTGAAATTTTGTGCGGTCCCAATTTGGTAGAGCCGCTAAGTGATTTTTAGAGCGGTGTGTCATTCGACGTCATTGTTATTTTTCGCGTGTTTTATTTAAAATGTAAAAAAATATCTTCAACTTTTCAGCTCCTGAACAACCCGGGGCATCCTCCGATATACAGCTACTACTTTCTCGAGCCTTCTCTCAGTAACTGTAAATCCGCCGAAATATAACTGCTATTTGTTGAGATTTTCTCAGCGATTGTAAATATCCGTCGTATCCCGTAGTCTTTCAGTCGTAATTTATATTTAATACCTGAACAATAATACTGGCGTGACCATGGGGATCTGTAGGGGCCTTGTGCCCATCTCAAAATCCCCACTAACCCCCCCCCCCCCCGCCCCCGCATCCTAAATTTTAACATCCGAATGGGGAGTCAGCTAATCAAGTTATAGATAACAAATCACGTTTGGCGAAAACTAACATTCTTTAGCGCCACAAAATGTCTCCAGATAGGGCATATTGGAGCATATTTTTTTTCAAAACTGTCCCAGGCGATGCCCAGCCATGTGCCTCCCCGGATTTTCTTTTTGAAAATATATCCCTCGGCCGCAACAATAACGCGAGAAGGACACCACCTCATACCTTTCTACAACTCAAGACTTAAAATTTCGTGATATGCGTACAGCTTAAAAATTCTTGAACAGTACCCCCTCCCCCTCCAACCCCACCACCAAAGATCCACATTTATTTATTAAGGTTTAACGACACTTTAATAGCCAAGGTCATATAGTGCCGGTGACAGTTTTACGGGTGGAGGAAGTCGGGGTACAGGGAGAGAACCACCGAGCAACGACGAGCAGCTGCCAGCTCCCCAACATCGTAACTCAGCACTGTAGCACAGGCAGGACTAGATTGGTTGAAGACATGCGCACCATCGACGTGCATTTCGCTTTAGTACACGGCGTTATCGTGCCCCCAAGAGGACAATCGGGGTTATGTGCCTTACCCAAGGACACAACGCGGGAGTCTGAATCGATCGCTCAGTCACCCATCCAAGGACTGACCGGGCTCGACGTTGCTTAACTTCGGTGATCTGACAAGAACCGGTTACCGCAACGCCCCCGCGCCACAAAGCTCCACATGCCCCAACACATATAGGTACCTGGCTACGCGGTTGAGCAATAAACGTTCACAAGTTGACATAAAGTCAGTTCCGTAACTTCTTCTAATAGTTGGAATGATGGAGGAGGGTGAGACCCTAGTTTAATCGAACATGAAATGAATTTGCTCGACGGTACAGTACAAGTGAAAATAAGTTGTAGGATATGCGCCAAAAGTATGTACCCTTCTCTTCATACACTGATAAGACTAGAATATGACATCATTTTCTGGAAAGCTCTCACCGAGAGCTTTGCAGAAACTGATGTCAGACTCCGATCTTATCAACGCAGAAGCAGCAGTATACTTACTTTATTGCATGCAGTTATGCTACAACTTAGTTTGACTTGTTTTGTACCTATATGTATCTAAGAAGTAGATGTGGAAATCGACCCTATTCAGAGGGACCTCGCTAGGGCACCTCGCAACAGACGCTAGAGTCAGGTTTCCAGTTGCCTCAAATGGGGTTGTTATGGTAGCCCATGTGAATGGCCATGTTGTTACGTCATCACCATTGTGATACTGATCTCAGTGCACAATTTGTTAGGGTTATAGTGTTTCCGTCATCCATTTTGTTTACTGGAGGTCGACACCTCTGTTCCTTTGGTGGCTCGTGGTTGATATGCCATCGTTTGTGCTACAATAAGATGAGGAATATATTCGGAGGGTGTGTTCTATTAAACTGGATTTAATCTAATTACCCAAATATAGTTCGGGTTCCTTCAGAATCATCTGCTTCTAACTATTCTGTCTACTATCACCCGACCATTTCTGGACCTGTACTGCCTATGTTATGATTTCTATCTACTTTGGACTACCTATTCCGATGTTCCCGGATCAGTTTGTGTGCACCTCGCATGCCGCACTTGGGCAGACACGTTGGATATGCCGATGTGTGTTGGTGCACAATGTGCGCACAACACATGCCGCATATGGACCCTTATGTTGAAAAAGGGATTCTATAGGCATAGCCAGACCATAGAAGGGATTTCACGAACATGAGGGCTTCTTTTGAAGAAAGCGTCTGTGTGCTAGTTCGCAATGTGTCACAATATGTACGCATCACATGCAACAATGGGCACATGCTGGATATGCTGATGTGCGTTTGTGCTAGTGCACAATGTGTAAACATCAGGTGAAGAGCACACGAGAACTGGAGGATACCTTTGACATGGTAATGTAGTACTATGTAGTACTAGGAAATATTCATTGGACGATACTTCTCGGAGGATCGTTGTAGTGGAAACATGTGGTTCGTACGTACGGATACTTCACGCTACATCCGTGTACTTCAGTGGGAAGGTATAAAAGCTCGGCTTTCAGCTCTTTAGTGTCATGGCCGTCGTCGAGTGAAGACATGCGAAATTCTCGGCTCTGAAGATATTGTGGGAAGAAGCCTTCCATACCAGATAACAGAAAGAAACATGCCGACCAGTATTACCCACGAAAAGATACCTACCCCCTGGGAAGATCTGAGCTCTTTCGTGAAAACCATTCACAGATAGATGTTGAAGACCTTCTCCCATTGATAGAGATAAAGAAAGAAACCATAAAGTTCTTCTGTGACACGAACAAAGAGGGGACAGATGCCGTTCTACAAGCGGCCTGTGAAGACATTATTACGTGTTTCTGTAGATGTGCAGTCAATATAATCGAATACATAGACAGAACGCGATGTGTGTTTGAATCGGTGGGTATTTTACATAACGAGTTGGAATGGCGTGGTCATATTTCGCGAGAGCCGTAGGCTCTCGCGAAATATGATTACGCCATTCTAACGAGTTACGTGAAACACCTACCGATTCAAACACACATCGCGTTCTGTGTTTATTACACAACCCATGCATTAAAATTCATTTAAATAAACAAATTTTAATTCCGATGTTTAAATTCAAATCTGAAGACTGAAGAGTCTGTTTGTTTTGACTGAAGCTGTACTGATCAAATCAAAACAACCTTTTCAGAACCAGTGTTTGTTGAAATTCGTATCGCTGTTTCTCTTCGGCTGGTGCCCATTCACGCCTAACCATTTGGTGGCTATTACTGTTAGTAAAAATGTAAGTACAAATTTGTGCAGATTTGCAAAACAGCTGGGAGAAACATTTTTAAAAGAAGTTAGAAGCATGTCAAGGTGTACGAAGATTTACCGAAATAAAGTTGACCAATTTAGATATAATGGATCCACAAAACGAGACGGCCACGGGACTGGGTTAATGTTTTGGTTGGAAATGATTGGGTTTTTTTTAAAAAATATTGTCTCATTTTTGGTTAACTAATCTTTTGTGAACCGACTTTATTTTGCTTTGGACGTTTTCATTTTCACACTATGCGACAGACTGTCGATAACTGCATAACGAAATTTGGAAACTTTTCGAAGCGTAACTGATGACTCGATGGGGAAGGAACTAGTTTGAACGGTGCTGGGAAAAAAGTTCCGGCTTGTACATCATCCATTGAACACAGACTCATTTATGTCATAGCGGCTATTCCGTTAAATTCAAGGGTTTAAAGTTGAATGGATGTGTAATAAAGTATACCACTGAATGCAACGGAGCACAATGGCACGCGAGAACACGACGGTGTGTGTGTTGAAGCTACTCTTTTATGATGGCATTTCCACCGATAAAATAAGTCTGTTACGGAACTGTGATCATCTCTCATCACTCATCACCACAGTTCTAGCAATAAGAAAAGTATAAAAGGACTGTACACGACACCACATACTCATTTGTACTCTGGCCGGCAAAGAGTAAAGACATCAAAGTCCATTCGTCCCTTGAGTTCCAATGTGTTCTATGTGCCCACTGGCAGGCCAGGGGATGCATTGCTGCTATTATTGTGGAAACGACCTCACCAGAATCTTTTACACGAATATCTTTACTGTCCCATGAGATTAGTGTTCAACCGATGATCGGAACCCGCCACCTCAATCGGCCGATTATGGGCAATCGGATAACAACGGCAACGGCTCCTGGAACATCGGTTCAACCGATTGTTGCCAAGCATTTTGTGATGATTCATTAACCGCATTTTATTATCTTCTGCAATTGTTCAATTGTAAATGTAAAATGATGTCAATGATACCATTCAATAAAGTTGGGAAACAACCACAATGTGTATTCGTAGTGACTCCTTTGCGGTATATACAAGTTAAACGACACGTAAACCTTACAATTGAGCGCACTTGCGGCAATCATCAGTTCATACCGGAAAAGTGAAGGTTTTACTTCATTGACTAACGTCGCAGTGAAATTAGCAGTCGCACGCACTTGGGTGGTAAACGTGGCTCTGGGAGCCACGTTTACAGCCCAAGTGTGCGCAACTCGTAATTTTACTGCGACTCCAGTCAAGGATGTTTGACACTGTGAAAAATGTTCATTTTGATGTAGGTATTTCGAGCCTTGGCTTGTCTAGCAGTGCACGGTATTACAATCGGAATCGGCATAGGCCGACTGTGAGCTCAAATAACCGGTAATCGGCCAGCGACCATTTTTGGTAATCGGTTGAACACAACATGAGATAATCGGAAAACTCAAAGAAGGCTGGAACTGATAGATTGAACAGAAAACTAGTGCGACTTCTATCTCATGCTGTTCTACATGAAGCGAAAACCATGATCGAGACTGTTAATGATGATTTGATATAATGTGACCGTGCCAGGATTATAATGTGCCAATGGCCAAATCAGATATAGCTCAACCTACTACCTACAAGCATCAAATCCTGAGGATAAATCTCGAAAACCGGGCTTTGTCGCTGCTGGGGGAAATAGATTCACTCCGCGTATTCAGCCAAAGCTCAAGGAGTGTTGCCGGAACCCGCGCGTGAACATATGTCTCACCGTAACGATCCCGCCCGTTTTCGTTTCTGTTGGGGTGGTTCTTATCCTGAAGAGGTCCGTTACTTTTCGTCAAAAATCAACAGGGGTTCACCGAAAACAACCATTTTTAATTTAAAATGTATTAATATTTTCATCAAAAAGACAGTTGAGGCATTGCACTATGACATCTGGTGAATGATTTGAACGATAATTGGGTGTTTGACAAGCACACATTTCACGCACTGAGCTGTAGAAGACATGGACGGTCGGTCAGAGAATTTACCACATTCAGTCCAAGACCTCAATACCTTGTAAATCCTCCTCGGTTCGCGAGACAACCGCGGATCCGATGTGGCATACTCCTCACCAAACGTCCAATATCAGTTTGACTGATATTATTCCATTCTTTCTGCAGTGCAGCGGCGAGTTCCTGGACGTTGGTAGGGGGTGTTGGCGTTGTCGTAGGCACCTGCCAAGCATATCCCAGACGTGTGCTCGATTGGTGAAAGGTCTGGACTTAGTACTGGCCAAGGCAGTGTAGTGATGTTCTGCTCATGGAGGAACTCCGTAGCGACACGGACTCTGCGTGCTCTTGCACTGTCATCTTTTAAAATGAATCGACGGCCGTGACGTCGCGCAAATTGCACCACATGAGCTGCTAATATGTTGTCACGGCACTACTGCCCTCTGATGCGCCCTTGGATAACATGTGATGCTGTTTTGCTTGCCATGGTTATGCCTCCCCACACCCTAACCGATCCACCTCCGAAACGATCGTGCTGCCTACCGGTTACGTCATGGTATCGTCCGCTCCGCCGCCGCCACACTCTGTTTCACCTGGCGTGGAAGTCGAGAGTGAACCTCGATTCATCGGAAACATGACGTTGCTCCACAGACGATTGTCCCAGCTCTGTCGTACTCCACCCCAATTACGCATTGCTGTGATGTGACGTTCAGTCAAACGTGTAATTATTCGATGTGGTCTAGCGTACAAATTCCTGCTGTATAGGAGAGTTTGGATAGTCTGACCACTCGCACATCCGTCGCTCGGTGCAGCTGCTGTCCAATTTCTGAGGCACTTTGATGGCGGTTACGTAATGCCGTGGTTCGGATGAAACGATCCGGGTTAGCAGTTGTCGCCCTTGGACGACCTGACCGATGTCTGTCATCAACATTGCCTTCTGACGATAGCGTGCCCACAGCCTGTTAATCACCGATTGAGTAACGTTGAGAATATGAGCCACTGCAGTCTGTCTGTTACCAGCTTCCAACATGCCAGCGGCACATAAACGTTCGTTACGTGTCAGTCTTCGCATACCTCAAAAGTTACGTTTCGACCAGAAACTATTGATGAAAGAGTTTATTCCAAGAAAAGAACGATGAGACCTCCGAAAAAGCCCGTCCAGTACAAATGAAAATTTCAAAACGTACCCCACAGACATTAATGCGGCGCTCGTGCGAAGAACCTGCACGAAGGTTTCGTGAGCCGGTGACATCATGATCCACACTAAACTTGGTAACATACTGATGTGTCCAATCACGCGTATCCAATACCATATTCCGAAAATATCAACATCAGTTTGGATATCCCCTACTTTTTTTGAATAGTATATATATAAACATGAATATGGTAATTTGTGACTTACATTAAATCCAAGGAATCAGAAAACAAACCGTCAATCACACCCCACCCACACAGTTTTTGAGTCACCTGCTGGTCCGCATTCTCTGTTGTCGCTAGTTTTCCTTCCTTCTCGCTGATATTTGGACTTTGGTCTCCTTTTCACTTCACTCCTTCATTGCCGTCGCACGGACACTAACGTATTGTTACTTTACCGGACACCTTTGCTCTAACATGTGACGGAATGTCACGCTACCACTGCCATCGCACGGCCACTAACGAATTGTCATTTTGCTACATCGACTTCCCTCTAACGAGTGACGGAATGTCCCTCTTACACTGCTGTCGTACGCCCACTAGCTTATTGTCACTTTAATGGACGCTTTTCACTTAAGCAGTCGCCACCAATGGGATTAAACTCTCCTCTACGTTTATCTCAGAATAATGCTCATACATGCAAGCCTACTCTGCCTGCGTATGACTTGCCTTCTAAACAAGTATGCCGTCTTCCTAATTACTAATAGCTCCCTGAGCTCGCACTTTTTATTTCTGATCCTACACTCAGATATGACCACCGACTTGGCCCGCGACTGCCACTATTCTAAATATGAGCTATGTGGCTCCCCTAAATTACAGCGTGCCTATACTTTCGCATCGAAGCGGCAAATCCTCTAACTTATAGCATTGGACATCCCCATAGCCTCGCGGAGACCCACAGTCTTACACACCTTTAGCCTGGAATGAACTTTTCGAGAAATCCCCCGATTTTTATTTCGATAGCCAGAACATTAATTCTCATTTTAATTGCTTCTCTTGAACATCTAGATCTATCTTAATATAATATTCGCTTTAAAGTTCCTTTGAAAGACTCGCATTTCGGTATACCCTGACATTCGGTGACAGTATAGATGCGTAATATGGGTGTGTGTTCAGAACATGTGCGATGTACTGTTTTTACAACAATTACCTATTAACGGGCCATAATTACACAGATAATGACTGCGGGAGACGACTGGTCTCTCTTTATTTTAATCTCTTATCAGACTGCCCATTATGGCGTTAAACAGAAATGCGGTAATGGACATCAAATTTCATACTTAATTAGCAGTGCTCAATTGAATTATTGCTGGTCTCTGTTTAAGTGACAAATCAGTTTTCGGTGTCCGTCATATACCTATCTTTTCGCTTTACATTTAGCCCGAGTGTGAAATATTATCAAAGAAAAATTCACTTTTAAACAAAAAATCGCAACTTAAGCTATCACCTTGACAAATACTATCTTATCGAAAAATGACGGATCATACAGAAAGAGAATTTTCAGAAAAGTTACTCAAATCCGTTGTCAACGTATTGTCATATATCCTCTGCCAATAAAAGGGCGTACTCATAACAAAGTTGTCATTTGTGATTTGACTGATGAAGAGAGCGGGACACAATGCAATCCTGTCGTCACTGTTTACTAAGAAACTTATCATTAACCCTTTACCTAACGTAATGGCCAAAACCGGCCAGCGCTATTCTCAAAAATCGCCAATTAATTTTCATTATATTTTCATTTTTTGTCTCAAAAACATAGGGACAAAAAAAAACATAGGGACATTTTTTGCCTCATTGGAACGAGCTCGTCGAGCTCGTTCCAATGAGGGGTCATTACCTATGTTTTTGAGACAAAAAATGAAAAAAAATAGTTATTCAAGAATTTTTTTGGCAAGTGTCGTCTGCTTTTCAGGTTAGGTAATGGGATATCAGTACCATATGAGTTGGCAGAACCGATGCCTCAATCTATGAGAAAAACGGGGCGGTTAAGGGTTAACGGAAGATTTGGAATCCGATGAGTCCGAAATATCTTCTTCGAGTTTCAAGAAGAAATCCGGAACATCGATCACGGAGTGTGATACTGAACTATTTTCCACTGATCTGCTTGAAGAAGAATGCGAAAGGATGGAAGCACAAAACGAAACCAACATCAACTCCATGCGGACCCGCCATGATACATACAGATTATCATGATTATTTATTTATTTATTGGTGTTTAAGGTCACAGATTTATGCGCTATGGCTAATCATGACCGTGACAGTTTTACGGGTGGAGGAAGCCGGAGTACCCGGAGAGAACCACCGAGCAACGGCAAGGAACTTTCAGTTCCCCAACATACTAACTCCACACAAGCAGGGTTAGCATTGGTTGAAGACAAGTGCTCCGTCGACGTGCAGTACGCCTTAGTACACAACGCCACCGTGCCCCCACGCGGGCAATGGAGATGAAGTCTTGCCCAAGGACACAACGCGGTTGCCGCAGGTGGGATTCGAACCGAGGACTCTCGGCTTGCAGCCTGCACCTCTACCTACTGAGCCACCGCGCTCCCCGATTATCATGATAATGTGCATGTTTTTACACCTACATTACACATTAGAGCAAAGCCGCCTCGTATGATCCCATTCTGGACACCACCTCGAATCTGATACAAATCACAGGACATGCACATTACTCCGATAATTCATTTATCTAACAATTCTGTCACATAAACAGATTAAATCTTATCCCTTTACCCAAAAATCGCCAATTGAGTTTCATTATTTTTTCTTTTTTGTGTCTCAAAAACATAGGTTATGACCCCTCGTTGAAACGCGCTCTCGAGCTCGTTCCAACGAGTGGTCATAACCTATGTTTTTGAGACAAAAAATGAAAACAATTAGTTATTCAAGAATTTTTTTTGCAAGTGTCGTCTGCTTTTCATGTTAGGTAAAGGGTTAAATTATTTTTAAACATTTTTGGGACATAATGTTCGGTCGATCGCTGAAACGCACATAGAATGTATCCATGCGCCTGTTATGACAGCTCGTAGTGCTACCGGAAACGAGTCGTCTATATGCTACGGAATCAGAATGAGTCGTCTATATGATACGGAATCGGAACACATTATGTGATACGTACCGTTTCTCGTGGTTTTCAGGCCAAAATCTATATGATTGTTAGCAGCTTGGCCAAAGCAGTTACTGAAACTATGTTTATAACATGATAACCTAGTCTACCATATCTAAAAAACCCGAGACATAAATTTTAGCTTTACACACCGACCGTGATGAACACGCCAGCAATGGGATTTCAGTAGTTAAATTTTACACCTACATTAGAACAACATCCAAGTTGACCTTTGGTGACGTCGACCTGAATGCAAACTTGACTAAATTTATCCCACGTCGCCTCGCGAAGAGAGAAATGAATGTGGCAATTATTTATTAATTTTAAATGGGTTTACCTCGTAAGATGCCAAAAATAAACAGACATGCATTGTCTGATGTTAATAAAGCATCCACAACTCGAAATAGTATGTTATTATGTTATTAAAACGAAAAAGGCTCAGTTTCTTTTTCCATTTCGTTCCGACGATAAAACTGACAGCGGAAGTATCGCCCACCGATGCTCAAGTAAACAAAAACAGATTCGCACGTATGTTCGTCTGCTGTTCAGTAAAATCGAGAAAACATAATAGCGACTCTTAATAATCTGACGATCATGGTATAAATAAAATATACCCAAAGTAGCTTGGTGTACCAAATGTTCACCACTCGTGGTGAAGTGGAGTTAACCGCGCGACAAACGCTCGCGGTTAACACTACTTCACCACTCGTGGTGAACATTTGGTACACCAAGCAACTATGGATCCCCCTACTCAGTTACCCCTCCCACATTAAGTGTTATTCCCCCACGTTTCCTGATTCCCAGTTCCCTCCTTGAGTCCAAAAACGACCCTCCACTCACCTTCCACCTCACCATCATAGGTAACCTTCAACGGGGTGACTCCAGAAACAACAGCCCTATCAACCTCCCTCTCAGCTCTGCAACAACCCGCTCGAATCCAACACACTTCTCTAACAACTGTAAAATACCCCTGCAGGTCGCACATACCTCACTACTATCCATTGGCCGACCACCTCCATACCTCGTATCACAGCGTCTGCACGCCTCTGTATGCACTCAATCGTACGAAACGCCCAAGTCAAAAAATATCTGCGGGAAGCTCCTAGTCTTGTAGGCAGTCCGGGATGTAGACGGAGAAGCAATCAGTCCGGAAGATGAGGTCGCGATCCCTGGAGCTGGGGGGAAAAATTGGGAAAGACAGTGAAAGGGAGTGCCAGATGTGTAATTTGGGCATGGTGGAGACCCTGGAACACTTCCTTCTAGAATGCTCAAAGTACCAATCTAAAAGAATAAGATTCACTGGGAGTATAATGGGGAGTGGGATGGGAGAATGAAGTACACGTGGCTAGGGGGAGACTCAAAGGAGAGGGTCAATATGCTAATCGGAGAGATTGGGAAGAATGGGGCAAGGGATGTCATCAAGCAGTTCGTCTCCGAGTGTTGGGAGGAGAGGTGGAGCATGGGAATAGGGAGGCAGTTGGGAGTACAGGGGTAACCAATGCCTTCTCGTCCGAGAACCGCGACAAATCAGCGGCTGGCCAAAGTGTTATTAATATTATTATTACACCAGGAGAATGATCAGCGTTAAAAGCTCTGATTGCATTACAGTCAGATTATCAACAATGAATCACATTCTTTACCCCTTATCGTTAAAAGGGTAACGCCACCATAACGTGTTTATTCCGGGTAGTTCAGCTGGGTACTTTTGCTTTGTCATTTTGATTCTGTTTTCAGGGTTTGAGATATGTTTGATATTTACACATCTTTGAAATATAATTGACAGTGCTCAAAATAACTTTTTTACTTTGCGTAGCAAAATGCTACACATTTCCAAAAAAAGAATAGCATTTTGTAAAAATTGCATAGTTATTTTTGTATACCAGAGTAATGTTATGCTGTTTTGTATTGAATTCTAAGTAGATAGAAGGGGGTACGATGACGCTGTACTAAGGCGTACTGCACGTCTGGTACGCATGTCTTCAACCAATCTAACCCTGCATGTGCTGCAGTGCGGAGTTACGATGTTGGGGAGCTGAGAGCCTGCTCGTCGTTGCTCGGTGGTTCTCTCCGAGTACTCCCGCTTCCTCCACCCGTAAAACTGTCACGGTCATGATTAGCCATTGTGCATAAGTACATGACCTTAAACACCAATAAATAAATAAATAAATAAATAAATAAATAAATAAATAAATAAATAAATAAATAAATAAATAAATAAATAAAATAGTTTCAATTCATTTCTGGGCATTTCCAAATGATCTGCAACACATGAAACGTTTACTATGTTTTTTTTAACTGAACTGACTTTAAGGGTTGCATGGACTTGGATATTTTCAAACGACGTCTTGGTTGTTTAACAAAGTTCTCAAAATGGAAGTTGGGATTTTTAATTTGATGGGCTTGAAGTTATTTTTAATGGATATTTTATACAAAATGTTGTAAAAACAGGAAGAATTTAAACCAATAGAATTCATCTTACATATCAAGTTGCTAATGATGCTTGATGGAGAGTTAATCTGAGTTATGCCTGCAATGTTTCACAATCAGAAGTAAAGCATCAGAGAACTAGTTTTCAAATTTGTTTGCAAATTTTCATTTACAGTTTGCGATACAAGATAATCAACTGCAGCCTTATAGGCTGCAGTTGATTACTTTGTATCGCAAAATGCTATACATAATTAAACATTCCGTAGCTTTTTGCAAATTTTGCATAGCAAAAATCGACGCGACACCGCTTATTTTGAGCCCTGATAATTGAGATATATTTGACTGCTTTGTAATATAGCCTATTGCTTGAAGGCTTATGTTACTTCACAGGAAATGAAAACGACTAATAAATTGATAATAAACATTTGTTTCTATCTGACAGTAAGAAAGTATTTTTTCCAATACAAAGACAGAACTTCACGTTTAAAAGATTACATACTTATGAATTTTGTGCTTCTCATTTACAGAATATCTAGATGGAAACACACTCATGCTTTATTAGTCAATGTGAAATACACAGACTATTGTTTTTGTACGGTTTCTTTTTCTTTCTTTTTTTCATTGTTTTTTCTTCTTCTTCTTTTTCTTCTGTCGTCTAAGCACTTTCATGTCCGCACGATAACTCGAAAACGAATATTCTTATCTCATGAATTTTTGGCATACTGACCGATAGTCACAAGGTCTCGGCACCTTATGTTTTTTTCAGGCCGCTAGAGCCCTTGAGTATGACTCAGTCGGCCACAGGGTTTTCACAGCCTCCAATTTCCTAATACAGTAAATTATCCCCAAGCAATAGTATGTTATGTCATTCACACTGGAGACACTGTAAACATCAGTGCCGTTAGCTGTCAAACATTAAACGTAATATTGTTATTATAATTAGATATAAGTTCCTCGAACTAAGTTGAGAGAAACCCTTTGCTTTGCAAGGAAATAAAGTATAAATTATTCAGTTAAATGATTTTAACCCTCCCAAAACTTCAATGTGGAGTCCAAAGATTTTATTTCAGTGAGACTAATGTTAACCCTTTTCATACTCACATTACTGCTCTAAGCATCATTCAGATAAATAAGAGGCAGTGCAAAAATTGTGCATTTCTGATTCCTTGATCGAACCCTTTTAATACTGTACACATAAGTGTTTTTTTTGGTTTCTTGAATAAATTTATCTATTTATCTCATTATTGTATGAATAGCTCTAAATACTATTAACGAAGACCTATTTCTGATTTCATTAAATATATCTCATCCCCAAAAATAAGCCTCCATAAATTCTCTTTCTATTTTGTTTATTTCTGATGGTTTAACCTCTTTCACACAGACTTGAATTTACTGGATGCAGTAAATTCTGTTTCTCCAGTTAATATAACCCAGAGGTCCATTGGCAGAAATATTACCTGTGTTTGCTATGAGTAAACAGGAGAACCTGCTGTGCTTTCGATGCCATTCAGTGTGGCAATTGCGCACAATTCCTACGCGCAATTAAGCCCAGATAAGCGCACAGTTCGTGACATTACTTCTAGTTTTAACTGTAGTGAAATGCAAAACATGAGTTTCTTAATTTCGGTAATTTGAAGTGATTTATATTTTGGGTGGATGTAACAAAGGATATTTTTCTTGACGTCATCTACAAAATATACCACACTATCGCGGGTTTCCTTATAGCGGATGTATTTTCCCAGTCATTTGTGGCAGTTAGCACTTATCCATCAAAATGAAAATTGCGAAAATGAGTTCAATATCACGATCTATTAACAATGGCCTGCTATATGATTCACTGTAAGAAAGCACTCGGGAAGTTTGAACTATATCCTTTTTATAACAAAAGATTATTGTATGTTTGCCAGTGACACGTCTCCAATGTAGTTCACATTCGAGACAGTTGATTAAATTAAACATGCACAGTACGTGGAGAGTGTATTATCACTAAATCACCCGCAGAGTGGAGATTCCACCCGAGCAATAATTGCAAATTTGTTGCAAAGCATAACCAGCACCAGCAAAGTTTCAGCCAATGGGCCACCGGGTTAAACCCGGTCCATTTGCTGAACCATTGCTTGTGTTTTTTTGTCGATATGTACAAAATTTGAAAGTTATAGCTTGGGTCATAACTCCACTCCGCGGGTGATTTAGTTACAATCCACTCTCCACGTACTGTATAAGTTAGTATGTTCTATCGCTTAGTGTGTTGATTGAAGACCCTTAAAATAGCTCCTGTCTGTGAACACATTTTTTTTTCAAGAATTTTTTGAAAAAAATCTCTGTTTCGGTTCAGTTGTTCTATTTATAAGAACATTTTGTAAATAACTCTTCAGGCTCCTTAACTCTTTACCCAACGTAACGACCAAAACCGGCCAGCGCTATTCTCAAAAATCGCCAATTAATTTTCATTAATTTTTTATTTTTTGTCTCAAAAACATACAGTTAAAACTAGAAGTCCTGTCACGAACTATGCGCTTATCTAGGCTTAATTACGCGTTGGAATTGCGCGCAATTGCCATATCGAATGGCATCCAAAGCACGACAGGTTCTTCTGGTTACTCATAGCAAACACCGGCAATGTTTCTGCCAATGGACCTCCGGGTTACCCGGAGGTCCATTGACAGAAGCATTGCTGGTGCACAGGCCATATGTACAGAATTTGATAGCCTTAGTATGGTCATAGCGCCTTGATTAACGCGCTAATCGACGTGCTATTTGTGGGCATTTCATGACAGAACTTCTAGTGTTAACTGTAGGTTATGACCCCTCGTTGGAACGAGCTCGTCGAGGGGTCATAACCTATGTTTTTGAGACAAAAAATGAAAAAAAAATTAGTTATTCAAGAATTTCTTTTGCAAGTGTCGTCTGCTTTCCATGTTAGGTAAAGGGTTAGCTTGGAAAAAAAAATCTACAATACTAAGTACGACATCACTCACCACAAAAAGCCCAGTCTGTTATTGTCTTCATTGGGTCCAGCCACTTTCCTTTGATCATCAGTCGAGGCTATATTTATTTATTTATTGGTGTTTAAGGTCATATACTTATGCACAATGGCTAATCATGACCGTGACAGTTTTCCGGGTGGAGGAAGCCGGAGTACCCGGAGAGAACCACAGAGCAAAGACGAGCAGCTGCCAGCTCCCCAACATCTTAACTCCTCACTGCAGCACAGGCAGGGTTAGATTGGTTGAAGACATGCGCGCCATCGACGTGCAACACCTTAGTACACGGCAATATCGTACTCCCATGTGGACAATAGGCGTCATCGTACCCCCATGCCCAAGGACACAACGCGGGAGTCCGAATCGATCGCTCAGACGGTCACCCATCCGAGGATTAACCGGTTGCTTAACTTCGGTGATCTGACGAGAACCGATTACTGTAACGCCACCGCGCCCCTATTGGTGTTTAAGGTCACATATATATGAGCAATGGCTAATCGTGGCCGTAACAGTTTTACGGACAAGGGAAGCCGGAGTAACTGGAGAGAACTACCGAGCAACTGTCAGCTCCTAAACATTCTAACTCTGTTCAAGCTCCGCTCAAGCAGGGTTACAGCGGTTGAAGACATGTTCACAATCGACGTGCAGTGCGCCTTAGTACACGGCGTCATCGTGCCCCCATGTAGGCAACCGGGATAAAGTGCCTTGCCCAAGGACACAACGCGGGTCGTCCCCGACGGGGATAGAACTCGAGACCTTTAGCACAGAAGCCCAACAGTCTACCACTGAGCCACCGCGCTCCCTTCTTAGAGGCTCTAGGGGATCAGTTACTAAACATATTCAGTCAGAAAAAAAATTTGGGTAATCATCTAATCTATGTTTTGTTCCCATCGTCACATTTACTCCCTTATTGACGCGTCCGGTGGAGTCCGGTGGAGTCCGGTAGAATAGAGTCCGACGGACGAGTCAATGAGGGAGAAACTGCGATAATATGAACACGGCGTATTCGACCCTATATCGGAAAGACTAAGTAACGAGAGTCCATAGGGCCATTAATCCAATTTCTTCCCACTAAGATAACTTATTTATTTATTTGCCAAGGTTTAACGACACTTTAACGGTCAAGGTCATATAGTGTCGGTGACAGTTTTAGGGGTGGAGGAAACCGGAGTATCCGGCGAGAACCACCGAGCAACGACGAGCAGCTGCCAGCTCACCAACATCGTAACTCTACACTGCAGCACAGGCAGGGTTAGATTGGTTGAAGACATTCGCACCATCGACGTGCAGGACGCCGTAGTGCACCCATGTGGGCAATCGGGGTTAAGAGTCCTGCCCAAGGACACAACGCGGGAGTCCGAATCGATCGCGCAGACGGTTACCCATCCTTTGACTAACCGGGCTCGACGTTGCTTTACTTCGGTGATCTGATGAGAACCGGTTACCGCAACGCCACCGCGCCCCAGTAAGATAACTCGATTAGTTTATACACTAACACTGTAAACTATATTTATTACACGCCTGTTCTTAAAGTCCCCATCTACAGCAACACTAAACCGTGAAGAAAATAAAAATCTGTTCCGCACATGTGTGGAACGGTAATCGCCGACGGACTATTTTCATAAAGAAGCGAAATTTCACTGGAATTTTCTACCAATCGTGCACCGCAATTATAATTTCAATCCATATCGATAGCTAAAAGTCGGCCCTGAGTTCCAATGTGTTCTATGTGCCAGTAGGCACATAGAACACATTGGAACTCGGAGTACGAATGAGTAACACAACCCCTCGCAAGTTTGGTTGGCGACACAATGTGTTCTTTTTGGTGATAATTATCAAATGAATTGTTGAGTGTCCTTCTCATAATTGTTTTATAGACGCGAAAGCGTGTAATAAACACAGAACGACACGCGTGTGTGAAAGGGTTAATCGATATGGCACTTGTGCCATCGCGGAAGGATAAAACTCGAAGCCTGCGCTTCCTCTCGTTCTATCCTTCGCGCCGGCACTCGTGCCATATCGATTAACCCATTCCCTCACGCGTGTCGTTCTGTGTATGAGCGGTTTTTGCTGGCTTTTGCTATTCAGTCAGAAAAAAGACAAATTACAAAAAAATCATCTAATCTCTCTTCTGTTCTCATTGTCCCATTTACTACTCGTGGACGAGTCATAAAGGACGAAAATGAGACAATGATAACACGACGTAATCACCCCTTTGCAGGACAGTGACGAGAGGCCACTGGGGACAGCAGTACCATTAAGATAGTTTGTGCACAAAGACAGTAAAACCGTTCGGCTAGGTTTTGTTGGGTCATGTGGTTCGGTTTACCGGTCTGCCACAAAACCGGAAACGAACCGGAAAACCGGAAAAAACCCACCCAGCTCTACCGTGTTGTTGTGAAACTATACTCTCCCAAAAAAGAAAGTGTGCATGCTAAAAAATAACACTAAAAAAGATATATATCATTTTCATTCATGGAAATTTTATTCAATCACATATGAATCAATTTGTGATCAACACGAGAAATTTCATTACGCTACGACGAATACTCTTGGTGCCATGGAGAGTCAAAGACACTAATGGTCAAACACAAAAGTCACACACTCAATATCTGGCATGACCTCCGTCTGCATCGACTACTGCTGTGCATCTACGCCTCATGGAAGCGAACAAGTTAGCATGGAAGTGTTGTGGGATGTTGTTCCATATTCTGATAAGCTGTCTTTGGAGTTCCACAAGCGTTGACGGTGCATGGGGAAGCCGGCGTAGCTGACGTTTCATTTCGTCCCATACGTGCTCAATGGGTGAGATATCGGGCGAATTTGCGGGCCAGGGAAGAACATCCACTTGTTGTTGCTGCAGATACTGTTGAACAACACGAGCTGCGTGGGGTCGGGCGTTGTCCTGCTGTAGAGTGACGCCGGGGCCGTGACGTTGCTGAAATGGGACAACAATCACGATATCTGGCTGCATTGAGATTGCCATCAATAATGACCAGCTCAGTTCTGTTACGAGCAGTGATGCCACCCCACACCATGAGAGACCCTCCCCCATAATGTTTTCGCTCCACGACACATGGATCTGCGTAGCGTTCGTTTCGACGTCTGTACACTCTCTGGCGGCCATCTGATGATGAAAGATGGAAACGACATTCATCTGTGAATAAAACACGTCGCCACCAGTGTAAGGGATGCCTGAGATGTTGTCTACACCACTGCAGTCGAGCACGACGATCACATAACGGCAAAATCGGACGAATTGCAGGTCTTCGAGGACGTAAACCGTATTCTCTCAGCCGGTTGATTACTGTTTGAGGATGTATCCGTCTCAGGTTAGGGATGTTCCTGGCTGTCGTCGTTGCCGTTTGTTGCCGGTTCCGGAGATGGACGACACGGATATACCGATCTTGTGCAGGGGTGGTAACTCGGGGTCTCCCGGAGCGGGGTCTGTCTCGAACGTCATCATGTTATGCATGTCGATGGACTGGCCTGTCTACAGTGTTACGGTGGCAGTTCAAATGCTGGGCAACCTCTCTGTGTGTTCTGCCAGCTCTAATCATGCCCAGGGCAAGGAGACGTTGATTCATTGTCAATCTTGGCATGCTAATGTGGAATCGCTTTAACAGCAGCGCAAGTTTGAATGTGAACGATAGGAAGGCCTTACTTTAGTGTTTAAATACCCAAGGATTCACACTGCTGCATGAATTTTCAGACTCTCCACGTGCAAAACATGCCTTTTCACAAACGTGCAGCACGTCATTTAACGTTAATGCAATTTTAACGGGGAAAGCTGTTTTTGTGTTCACTATAACTTATTCATTAACAGGTTAACACTCTTTACACCTACGAAATTATTTTTTTTTGAGTTTGATCAATTTCTGCAATGCACACTTTCTTTTTTGGGCGAGTATATATCACATGACAAACACTGTCTGTTTCTGTTAGTTTTGTCAGATAAGTTTTGGCCCAGATTTTTTGTTTATTGGACGGCCCTCAGACTCCGACTGCCATGCCTTAAAATCTGAGGAGATTCGCAGGAATCATTTTGATTCTTGGCAAACCTTTGCTAAAACCTCGATAAAATGTGTTCTTTTTGTTGATAGTAGCCGTTGTCAGATGCATTGCTGAATGTCCTTCTAATAATTGATTTTATAGTCGTGAAGGCATGTAATAAACACAGGACGACACACGCGTAGGAAAGAGTTAATCGATATGGCACTTGTGCCATCGTGTAAGGATAAAACGAGAGAGGCCACAGACAATCGTGCCATATCGATTAACCCATTCACACGCGTGTGTCGTTCTGTATTTATATGTGCAGCACATCTTCCAACATGCTGGTCTTGCTAATGTAAGTTACAGTACATTGGCTGTCGTTTCTAATTAAGTCTTGTCTAGACACCACTGATAAGTCAATGTGTTGCCTTATTATGGGGGAGCCTTTGACCCTTTCACGTGAGGCTGATTTTCCGGCTCAGTGACATGACACGTTATAATTGCGTTAAGTAGGGTAGCTGCTAAGTGAATGTGTGGGGCACACAAATTAACATTTTCAACGTGCAGCCCAACGAAGTGGGGTCTTACGGATACATGCAAGCCAATATTTAAGATTCAGGAGCCAAATCAGAATTTTAGGAGTCAGATTCACACTGGCTACTTACAAGGTTGGTTCCTGAGTGCTGCATTCCACGCGTTGTGCACCTAATACCTAGCAGATTTTACACTGTCTGTATTGTATACGGTAACGTTGACTACACTGAGCAATCGTGGTTTAATACTATGTTTTCTGTTTCTTTTCAGACGCATATTGTGACAACCTAAATTCAATGAAGAGATCGAGCTTCATATCGGTGATCGGATTACTGTCAGAAGTTCAGAAAATGGCTGGTCTGTTGGTCACAATCAAACGTCTGGTCAAACCGGCTACTTCCCTTTTACTTGCGTGGATGATTACAGGGTGTCTAGACCAGCGTCAATATTTGCAATTCGTCCGCGCACGCCTCTACGTACTTCTCGGAGTTCCCTCAAGGACACTCATCGAGTCCAAAGTAATTCTCAGAATGACAAGTCAATTTTGCAAAATAAGCAAACTGACCAATGCTCTACAGATAGTGTGAAGAATCAACACAAACTGGTGAAGTTTTCGTCAAGTGTAGAATATCTGGCTGACAAGAATAACAATATATTTAAAAGTAGTCGTGGAGAATACATGAAGGAAAACGCTGTTTTTGGAATAATCATTGGTTGCGTAATGTGTGCTCTTCTGTTTATTTCCTTACACTTCGCTTTTCAAAACCCTTTAGACATTGCTGGTTATATTGCTTTGGGATCAACTGTACGTATATCAAGCGGGTTCGCTCTATCTGTACACTGTAGATGCATTGTTGCTCTTATGTTACCCCGTCTGTTTACGGGTAGAGGTCGAGTTGCATTCCTGTCGGTGATTTTCGGTTTACTACTGAGCGGTCCAATTGTAAATATCACGTACAACATGGAACAAGCTACAACAAGTCTCGCTTGTTTTTCTGAGCTGGCTTACAACAAGAGTTCTGAATTACAACAACGTCTTCTCAGTGCCATTGATGATATTGGAAAGCAAATGGAAAGGAATGCTGAAAGTTTAAAGACTGCTTCCTCTGCAATAAAAAAATACACATCACACGATAGAAGGTGGACTCACAACTGCAATTCAACGCTTGCAGGGACTTGGATCCACGGTCAAGGATGTTTTGAGGGTAATTGTTTTTCCTTTGAGTCTAAGCTTAATTTCTACGATATTTACTGACTTATATATGCACATTTATTTATTTATTCATTTATTAGGGTTTAACGACACGTTCGACAGCCAGGGTCACCTCGTGTCGGACTGTTTTTCAAGTGGAAGAAGCCGGAGAGAACCACCGAGTAAGACGAGCAACGGTCCGACTCCCCAACGTACTAACTCCACACAAGCAGGGTTAGCACTGGTTGAAGACATGTGCACTATCGACGTGCAGTACGCCCTAGGAGACAGCGTCTCCGTGCCCCCACATGGGCAATCGGGATTGAGTGCCTTGCCCTCGGACACAACGCAGTTACCCCTGATGGGGATGGAACCGTGGACCATTCGGGCACTTCCGTCTATGCTTTTACCATCGCTGAATTTTTTTTTGTATAATAACGTAAGTCGACAAACTTTTTGTATTCAACAGACTTTTCCCATGAGAGGCAAGCGTTTAATCGCTTGAGTAGTCTTATTCTCTCCCAACTGGATGAGATTTACCTGAAACTTGCTGAAAAAACTTGCTCGGTCTTAAAATTTCAGTCAAAACATTAAATCCCATATCATAATTAAATGTGGATCACCACCGAAACACTTACTGAGTGATTCATCGTTTATGGGTAGCATATAAAGCATAACCAACATTTCAGCTAATAAACCCCCGGATTCATCTGGAGGTCCATTAACTGAAACATTGCATTTGCTTTTTTTATGCATAGGAACAAATATGCGTTTTAGGATCAAGTGTTATGTGTTACGTCAAAATACTCTTATATTTATATATGTGGTTATATTTGTGCATTTGGGGAGCTCGGGGGCTCCACGATTACGGCAGTGGACTTCAACCCGAAGGTTCCACAGGTTGATCCCAAGCGGGGTAAATGCGTTGTATCGTTGAGAAAGGCATTTAATCCCGATTGTCTACGTGGGGGCACGGTGGCGCTGTGTACTAAGGCATACATCACGTCAATGGTACACTTGTCTTCAACCAATGCTTGAGTAGTATGTGTCGCATGTTTCACCCCTCATTTGGGTGATCTCATGTGACGTCATAGTCACATGATCCAGGGCGCCAAGGTTAGTTGTTATGGTAGCCTGTGTGAGCGGTTATGTTGTGACGTCATTGTCTTAGTGATACGTGGTCTCAGTGCTCATGCGCAGCGCGTGTTGTTAGGGTGATACGTGTTTCCGTCGTCCATTTTGTATAGTGGAGGCAGCCATCTTGGTTTCTATGGTAGCACGTGGATGCTATAAGCCTGGAAGACTTCTTAAAAAACAGGGATATGTTTGGAGGGTGTGTTTGATGAAATGGGGGTTTATCTAATTACCTAAATAGACCCGACAATTTCCCGAAATTACCAAAAAACACCCAAAAGTACTGAAGCGGACTTAGCGAAGCCCTATATTTTGGGCTTATATCAATAAGCTGTTTTTCCATAATTTAATAATTATACTTTTGAGGAGTGTTTTGTTTCTCTGTTCATACATAGAAACGTATTAGGACCCTCGTAAAGGCGTTTCCACCGTGTGTAATGTTCGATAAATGGTAATGTTAACAAATCGTAGACAGCACGCGCCTATACACAATGCATTGTGGTAATTACGGCCCCTGTAGAAAATGCCTTGTGGCAATTACGGCCCATATACGTAATGCATTGTGGTAAATACCCCCTATACACAATGCATTGTGGCAATTACGGCCTGTACACACAATGCATTGTGAAAATTATGGCCCCTATACACAATGCATTGTGGAAATGACGGCCCATGTGCAGAAAGCATTGTGGTAATTATGGCCCCTATACACAACGCATTGTGCTAATTACGGCCCGTGTACACAATGCATTGTGGTAATTACGGCTCCTATACACAATGCATTGCGGGAATTATGGCACGTGTACTCAATGCATTGTGGTAATTACGGGCCGCGTACATAATGCATTGTGGCAATTACGGCCCCTATACACAATGTATTGTGAAGATTACGGCTCGTGTACACAATGCATTGTGGTAATTACGGCCCATAAACACAATGCATTGTGGTAATCACGGCCACTATACACAATACATTGTGGTAATTACGGCTCGTGTGCAGAAAGCAGTGTGGTAATTGCGGCCCGTGTCCACAATGCATTGTGTTAATTACGGCCCCTATACACAACGCATTGTGGAAATAACGGTCCGTGCACACAATGCATTGTGGTAATTACTGCCCCTATACATAATACATTGTGCTAATTACGGCCCTATATACAATGCTTTGCGGGAATTACGACAGGCAGACCATAGGCAAGTAGTGTCCTTGGAACTTTGGAGATAAGATGGAAGCCATTGGTAAGACTACATGTATAGGAACTGTTTTGGAGCCATATAGGAGATAGGAGCTGTATAGGAGCTGGATCATAAGTATCCTAAATACCGAGATGAGGCTAAGAGGGTTGTTAATTAGACCTCATTGAGGGAATGTTTCATGGCCCTCATGCCCTCAAAAGAAATTAGGCTAAGAGGGATAGTAGAATAAACCTCATTGAGGGCTTTTTTCATAGCCTTCGTGGCCTCATACGACTAAAAAGGGGTGCCGAACACCAGACGTTTTCCAAAAAGGGATACTGAAAGTAGGGTCCCAGGGGTTATGGTTGTTAAATACCGAGATGAGGCTAATAGAGATAGTAGATTAGACCTCATTGAAGGATTTGTATGCCCTCATAGACTCAAACGAAATGAGGTTAAAAGGGATAGTAAGTGAGGCTTCATTGAGGGATTTCTCATGGCCCTCATGGCCTCGTACGACAAAAAAGGGATTCTCCAGAAAGCATCCTCGATAGGTATCCTCAAATACCGAAATGAGGCTAAGAGGGATAGTAAATTAGGCCTAATTGAGGGCTTTTCTCGTGGCACTCATGGCCTCAAACGAAATGACGTTAAGAGGTATAGTAAATTAGACCTCATTGGGGGCTTTTCTCATAGACCTCATGGCCTCACACGACTAAAAAGGGATTCCATAACCAGAGACGTTTCACAAAAAGGATTCCATGGGACGTGGACCTTGGATATAGAGGTGATGAGAATCGTGTAGGACTTCGTTGTAATAAGGGGAGATAATTCTGCATAAAGATTACGGGGGGGGGGGGGGGGGGGGTGGGGGTGGTGAAGCAATCTGAATAGTTAGTTAGCGCGGTAGCGCCAGGAAAGTGAACTGATTGGGTGATCTAGATAAATGAAACAACAAAAGTACTCGAAATAGGGTCTGAACCAAAAAAGCTCAATATAGTAATAATAAGCAAAGCTCTTCCAGCTGATAGGCCAGTATACTCCAGGACAAAGGAACATGCCTAGGTAGAGGAAAACTATTGCATAGATACATAGAAGCATAGAATTTTGAAAGAAATCGAAATAGTACCACTTGTCGGGTTGTTTGTGGTAATTCGTGACACTCTGATTTGATCGAACACACCCTTCGAACATACCTCTCTCCTATAAGAAGCCATTGGGAAACACAGCAACCACGTGCTACCATAGAAACCAAGATGGTGGCCTCCAGTATACAAAATGGACGACGGAAACACATATCATCCTAACAACACGCGCTGGCCATGCGCATGCACACTAACACCACGTGTCACTGTGTGGATGACGTCACAAGATGGCCGTTCACGTGGGTTACCGTGACAACACAACATGGCGCCACTGGGTCACGTGACATGACGTCACTTCCGGAGTTCCCGCCGGGGTCCCCCAATGGGGCCCGAACCACCCTTCTCCTAATACTATTATGACCACTATACACAATGCATTGTGGTAATTACGGCTCGTGTACAGAATGCATTGTAGTAAATACGGTCTTTGTGCACAACGCATTGTGGTAATTTCGGCTCGTGTACATAATGCATTGTGGTATTCAGGTAATTATGGACCCAATACATACTTACTGTATGATTAAACATTAATTACGATTGACATTATACAACTCTCGTATTCTAAATGACTTGTAAAAACAAATAGTTTATTTTTATCAGTGCGCTCAGGACAAGCGCTTAAATAACAACTATCGAATTAATTAACTTGCTGTCCATTTCACGTCAGATTTCCTTACAATGTTTTTTTGCGCTTCTCATGTTTCACTTGTTTCTTTTGGAAACAAAGGCCACGTCGGTGGAAGGGATGTACGTCATTAAGATGGGTGCTGATCCTCCAAATATATGTCTTAGTTTTGAATTACAAATATAACAAAATATGATACTATTAGGAGCACACTTATCAGGCTGGTTAAACAAACTGCTGCATTACGAAAGCCCAGTGACACAAATAGGGATTTGTGTGTTGTGGGGTGGGGGTGGGGGTGGGGGCAATAAACAAAAACGAAATGCTTTTTGACATTTTGGATACTGGACACAAAAATGGGGCATGTCAACAAAACAATATCATGTGACTCCCTCATTGGAACGAGAGCGACGAGCGACGAGCTCGTTCCAATGAGTGGTCACATATTGTGGTTTTTTAATAACTGTTTGCCAAATATATACTGATTAATCTGTAAATTACGAGTGCGAATGCGGCCGATTCGTTAAGTAAAGGCTTAAAGGCCATATTAGAGACAAACCAAACGGGAGAATTCGATCATAGCTAGAGTGAAGAGTCTATGCACCCCTTTGCTGCTAACTAAACCAAAATGTTGCAATGTTGGGTTGGTAAAGATAAGGGTGCACAAAACTCACTCTCACTCTCTCTCTCTCTCTCCTCTCTCGGCTATTCAAGAAATGAACCATTATCTTTACCGGTACCGATTTTTAAAACAGAACTTATTTTTTCTGTGAAAACCTTATTAAACGTATGATGGCAATATTTTTATTTCTCAGGAATGTAGCTCTATTGCTGGTGACGGAACGACAACATGTAAGACTGCAGTGCTCAACAAATGCAATGAACTCCTCGGCGGGGGTGGATCTATCTTAGCCGGCATACTCATCACACCCGTCATTCCTGGTTTAGGGAGACAAAAACGGGAATTCAGAAACGAGAGGATCCATCAAAATGATTTTCTGGACATCGAAGAAACAATAACTTTGTTACACAGGTAAAGATATTTTTATGCAAAACGTCTATTATTTCCTCCCATTGATAACGATAGTTTTCACTGGTCCATTTGCCATCAGTTGGCAATAAGCTGCTACGGAATCTCATACCATTGTTGTTTATGTTCCCTATTAACCTGGATTAATTTCTTCGGTTCATATTTTCCTAAATTGCCCATACTCAACTGACTGGGGGCTAAACTTTATCATGTCTGCGGGAACGTCATAATTAAGCATTCATGATGACGGAATTTTTAACCCTTTACCTAACGCAGACGATATCAAAATTTATTAGTTTAAATATCATTTTTTAAAATTTTTCAAAATATTTCAACAAAACCATATCATGTGACCCCTCGTTGGAACGAGCTCGTTCCAACGAGGGGTCACATGATATGGATTTGTTCGAAATGTTTTGAAAAATAATATTTTTTCAACTATTCAATTTGTATATTACGCGGACGGATGCGGGCTATTCGTTAGGTAAAGGGTTAAGCATACATGATGACGGAGTTCTGAAAGCTAATTTAGCAAAAAGGTTAGCACTGTGAGGACAATTAGATGTATCGATGTTTTGTGTGGCATAATCTTGCCGTTTATTTACTAAGTTATTAGTGGCACTAAACTTTTGAACCGTTCCATGGTATTCTTTGTAAAAATTTTCTTAAAGCCTTCAAATAAAATAGTTGACACAAGGCCTTCATCAACACGGTTTCTTTTAAAGTTGAGAATAAACAAATAATTCATAGCCATGTATATGGTAGACTGTAATGTAATATTTTTTTGACAGAAGAATTTCGGGAAAATATCAAATATTGCACAACAACTCCTTTATTAACCCGGTGCGTATAAATTTCTGCATGAAGTAAAAATTGGTAGTGGACGAGCAGACGATATAAAGAGCCAAAAATCTAAAGCGAGGCTCGGTATTAATTTAATCCAACAGCTCGACAGAGCTGTTGGATTAAATTAATACTGAACCACCCAGCAAACTAGTATGGTTTCGCCCATTTCGCCGTTGACAGTATTGACGGAAATGATACCTCCCAGGACACCAGCATTGAAAGGGTTAATGTGCATATTTACCTCAACTTTCGCGCATTATGCACATAATCGGTCCATAAACTGCAATATGGCTCGCAACTCAGTGCGATATTTGTTAAATAGTTTCTCTAGTACGATATGCTGTACCTCTTGCTGACCTGCACAACATGGACGAATGATCGCTCATCTCTCTCCAGAAACAAAAATAGGTGGCCTCTTTCTCGTTTGCTCATTTCGCTTTTGACAGTACTGTATAAGCCGACTCCAGGTCGACAATGTAGAAAGAGTTAATAACTTCCCAAGAACCATTACTTTTTTATAATGCAAATACTACTTCCAGTACCTGAATTTCGTGATGACATAATGAATTGTCATACATTGATGAACAGAGATATGAAAGTGAGCCGATTTCCGCTGCAAAGTGTAATGGCGCAACAAGCAAATGGTAGCGTCAAATGAAGGAAGTGACGAAAATAGCAGCGACAAAATTTGCATTGAGGAAATGATCGTGACTAAAATGGCACACACTGAATGGAAGGGATAAAATAACAGCGATTAAAAAACTAATATTATTTATTATATGATAACATTAATAATATCAATCCACAAAACGCAGTTTGTCAATTTAATTATTTATAAAAGCAAAAATTTCAAAAAATCAAAACCATATCATGTGATCCCCTCACATTTTATACATAATGATGGAGCGGTCAGATTTATCTTACAATTCTCAACTATAAAAAAAAACTTGATAAACTTTTCCCTTAGGAAGTTATGACACTCACCCACACAATTTACCAACTAAGAAATGAAAAAAAACACATTACGTTTCTAAGCATTTCTACAGAACCATATCAGGTGACCCCGCATTGGAACGAGCTCGACAAGATCGTTCCAATCATGGATCGCCATACAGTACATGGAGAGTGTATTTTCACTAAATCACCCACAGAGTGGAGACTCCACCCAAGCAATAATTGCAAATTTATTGCAAAGCATAACACGCCCAAGCAAAGTTCCAGCCAAGGGACCTCCGGGTATAACCCGGAGGTCCATTGGCTGAAACATTGCTTGTGTTTTTGGTTCACATGCACAGAATTTGAAAGTGATACTTTGGGTGACAACTCCACTCCCCGGGTGATTTAGTTACAATCCACTCTTCATGTACTGAATGCTGGGAGTCGATCGGTTTGGAAACTGTCCTGCGTATCAAAGACCCAAGAGGTTAGAATTTGTCGCCCTTACCTACCACCAACCAAGGAAACCGTGTAAAGCCTCACTAACTACGGACTGATGCTAGCTAAGTGATACAGTTTTGTAAAAACAAAGTGAAGGTAGATACAACAATTCGGACGATTCGCTGTAGTACACACGGCAGCGACTATCGTCCTTTTCCGTTGCTTTCTCAAGAAACATTACAAAGCTGACCAAGGAGGGAAGCCAAAGAGGAATGAGATGTCCAGACCAATTCATGAAATAAGCTTGTATTTAAATTAACGAACACACGGGAGATACAGAAGAAACTCTGATAGATGAAATTTGTTTTATTCATCCAAATGGAGTTATCGGGACTGTTAGAGGTAGGGCTGTCGCGACTATCATTTTTTGTAATCGACTAATCGTGACCAGTAATCGACGGTTAGTCGATTAATAGTCGCTTCCCATGATTTTTTAGCAAATCATTCTTCTGTTCGTAAAACTCTGAAAATGACAATGGCACCAGTGTGTTCAGACGAAGTGGGGTTGTGGGAACAACAAATCGGTCCCAACTGAAGCTACATGTAGTCCAATCTTGGACCCACAGTCCGTAATATAATTTTTGGGGTTGGTACGTCCTGTAGGACGTACCAACCCCAAAAATAATATTACTGACTGCGGGTCCAAGTTTGAACTAGATTCAAGCCGATGAATTAAAATGAATTTACCAAAGAACGTTCCTGCATATGTTTCCTTTCTGCAATAAGTTTCTCGAAATTTTGAACATTGAGATCTATGCATTCCCTCGTCAGTTGTTAAAATTGGATCTTAGTCTGAAGTTCCGAACTTTGAGAAGTGATCTGACGTTCTGACTTTCGTCATAATTTTGTCACTTCCGCGCTTTGGATTTTCCAATGGGTGCATTCGTGTGTACAAGACTGGAGAAATTCAGAAGAATCTATTCTTCTCGAGTAACTGTAAGTGTTCTTTCTTACACAGTCAGTGACAGTCGTACAGTCTTCCGGATATGAATGTTAACTATGGTTAGATATTTAAAGTTATTCACCTTCATTGATCATTCACCTCACAAAACAATGCAATTTAGCCCCGACGTGTAGTAGACGTGTATCACCTTGAAAATGAACGACGATCGACTAAAAATAAAAAACGTCGACTACTTCAATAGTCGACGGTTAGTCGACTAATCGAATAATCGCGACAGCCCTAGTTAGAGACTGTGCTATTATTACCTTTCGGAAGAAGATGTCAGAAATTTAGAAACTGATGCTTGTCAACAACATTATTTATTATAGGACTTCCACCAAGCAGCGGAGCCGACTCATGCTTGGTTGAAGATCCTCAACTGAATACGATACATCGCACTAGAAAATGTCATTGCACCGATAATCTCTACACAGCATCTCACATTACCTCTTCCTCGCATTACTTCTTGTTACAAAGTATCTCTCTCAATGAGATTACGGCAGCAATCTGGTCGCAACGGTTTCACGACATTTCGTAGCAAACATGACGCAGCACAATGCGCTGCAGGCCGCGTATTTTTTCCGTGCTTCCCAAACTGGTACATATTAAAATCGACATTGCGTAGATTATTACAAAACAACAACCAACCCCCGCCAAAAAAGCCCAATAAATAAACAAAAGAAAACCCCAAACGAGCATCCTCGGGTATAAGGGGAACATTGTAAAAATACACAGATTATGTGATAATAATTAAGGGTGTTACTGTGTTAGTGCTCGTTGACATTTGTTGATGGACAGTGTTTCCATCATGTTCATCCTATTGAACATTAACTCCATTTATTTTATTTTGGCCACCAGCCAGTGCTTATGACACACCATAAGCCCTGCTTTAGGTCATTTCAATGAGTGGCCATCAGTCAGATTTTGTGGCAAACGTTAAGAGAATAATAAAATTTCAATGTTTTTTTCGTAGAGAGCGATGACGGGTTTAGGAGGTTACGTTAGAAAACTATGGGTTAACCCTTTACCCAACGTAACGGCAAAACCGGCCAGCGCTATTCTCAAAAATCGTCAATTAATTTTCATTATTTTTTTCTCAAAAACATAGGTTATGACCCCTCATTGGAACGAGCTCGTAAAGCTCGTTCCAATGAGAGGTCATAACCTATGTTTTTGAGACAAAAAAATGAAAGAAAGTAGTTATTCAACTATTTTTTTGCAGGTGTCGCCTGCTTTTCGTGTTAGGTAAAGGGTTAATGAATGTGAAGCGTGATCGAATTTCTCTCAAATTAAGATGAAGTAATATTATAAAAAAATCCTTCATAAATAAATCTCATTTTATTCGTTTGTTATTAATTAAAATATTAATAAAAAAAATATGGTTCAGTAATCGAGAGAATGTCAAGTTTTCACTTAACCCTTTACGTAACGAATCGGCCGTATCCGTCCACGTATAATTTCCAAATTACGGAAATGAAAAAAATTACAAAAAATTCGATAGATCCATATCATTTAACCCCTCGTTGGAACTAAATCGTTGAGCGCGTTCCAATGAGGGTTTACGTGATATGAGTTCGTTGAAATGTTTTGAACAATTTGAACAAACAGTAATTTATTTATTGGTGTTTAAGGGCACGACCATGACAGTTTTACAGGTAGAGGAAGCTGGAGTACCCCAGGAGAACCACCGAGCAACTGTCAGCTCCCCATCATACTAACTCCACACAAGCAGGGTTAGGATTGGTTGAAGACAAGTGTACCATCGACGTGTAGTACGCCTTAGAACACAATGCCACTGCGCCCCCACGTGGGCAATGGGGGTGAAGTGTCTTGTCCAAGGATACAACGGGGTTGCCGCAGGTGGGATTCGAACCGAGGACCTCCCGGCCTGCAGCCTGCACCTCTACCAACTGAGCCACCGCGCCCCCAGACAGTAATTAAAATAATAAATTTTGATATCCCATGCGTTGGGTAAGGATTAATGATAAATTGAAAGGGTCGTACTGGGAACCGTCCTATAAAAAGACGCCCTCGGGGGAAATGTCCGTATTACTCTATCCGTGCAAGCCCGTAACTCTCGCATTCCTTGGAGAATTTGACAGGTGGCTTGAGAAGTCACCAGACAAATTTTGCAAGGAATTCGACACTGTTATCAGCTGGAACAAGTATAATCATTAAATAGTCCACCGCCTGTGTTTAGATTCGATCGTCCCGAATATTTCCATTGAAAGGAAAAGAGAATTCCACTAGCGTTTATTTTCGAATCGCCGAATTTGGTGCTATAATTTTCCCATTCTGCGGGGGCACTGTTAGTTTTAGGAGGAGGGGGCATGGCGAATTGGATACTTATTGATTGGAATATCTATAACTGGATCGCGAAATAATGTATGTATATGTCTGTGAGTAACAGAACGTTATTTTTAATCAACGATAGAAATGCGAGCAAACTCCAAAAATGGTCAAACAAACAGCCCATTACTGCGTCAGATTCCTTACAGAACTTGACTGATGGTTTGTGACATTGTACGGATAGAGTAATACGGTCCTTTCCCCAAAGTCGTTTTTTTTCTTTTGGGACGGTTTCCCGTGCGACCCGTTCAATTTATCATCAACCCTCACCCAACGGACAGGATATCAAAATGTATTATTTTTGTTACTGTTTAATCAAATTGTTCAAAACATTTCAACTCATATCAAGTAGCCCCTCATTGGAACGTGCTCGACGAGCACGTTCCAATGAGGGGCTACATGATGTGGTTTTGATGACTTTTTAAAAAATAACTTTGGGGTTTACCCTTCTTGCCAAATAAGTAACGTGTTGTTATTTGATTTGTTTCAGAGAAAGAAGAGGTGTGCATGGTGATTTGTGCAAGAACATACCCTCTGTTTGTGATGGTATTGAGTTAACTGACGATATGTGCAAGCCATTATCGCTTCCGGGTAATCATATCCAAGAGCTGAACGCTGAACTCAAAAGAGCTCTAAAGTTCTTCACAAATATCTATGAGTTCGATGTGAAGGCCCACAGCAATACCCAGGCTGGAACTAACGCATCTACAACAACTCAACAGATCAAGGAGAATATAATGGCTGAATTGCATGAGAAATCAACCGATTTTCTGTTTGTCATAGGAATTGTCAATCGTATTTTGTCTTTCTCTATTCTCATTCTGCTTCTACAGTCTTATTTGTATTTACGCAATTTCCTTGCCAAAGACAACTACGACAGCATTTATATTACAACTGAGTTAAAAAAATTAGACAAAAAACGTAAAGACTCGAACCAACCACCCGTTCTTCCACTCAAAAAGAAAGAACGCAAGAAGTATATAGATACAACATCACTTAAAATGTCATTAGCAGAAAAATCAAAGTTCAAAATATGTCTAGCCATGGTTACAATGCATCTTGCTATATCTGCACTAGTTTTGTTTTTCGATTTCGTTCTTTATTTTATTTTGGATCTTGTTAAACGTCACGGCGAGTACAAGTTTGAGCTGACAGGTCGCGCTGACGTCAGGATAGAGGTAACAGGGGATGGTGAACTAACTAAAGTTCTAAAACTGCTTTTGAAACGCATAAAATACTCCGACGATTACGTCAATGCTTATGACAGCGTTGTATGCCTTCCTACGCCACGCGAGCCTAATAATAAACAACTTCTCGCGTTCTTAGTTCTGTACATCTTTGCGTTTTCTTTCGTTCTGCTACAGACCTATGGTCTACGTCTCAGACGTAAAATAGCAGCGTTTTACTATCCAGAGCAAAACAGTGCTCGCATTCTCTATCTGTACAACTATATTTTACCGTCAAGGAAAGGGTTGCTGAAGCGGATGAAAGAAATGATTGGTCTAAACCAAAAAAAGAATACAAGACATATCGAACCTTCAACGTGATGAATTGGTTAACAATGAAGTTCCCATGATGCTGGGAGATAGCGTCCTTGTTTGGACGTCAAAAGCGATTTTGCTTGCATTGTGTTGATGTGGAAAACAAGGATTTTCATATTTGTCAGTCTCACGGGTGTAAAGGGGTGTACTGTAAGGAATGCTTCGAGGACCTAGGGAGACAATGTGCACTTTGCGATACTGCTGATGATGCAGAAAAGTAAATATTTGTTACAGAGACAGATTTGTAAAGCTCAGAACAAAATTTGAGGCAATGGCGGATTTTGGCGGGGTGAAACGATGCACACTTTAATAACAGAATATGGTGTTTTTTATTTATACCAAGATAACCTAATCTGCTATATATAAAAAGTCTATGACATAAAGTTTAGCTTTACTCACCAACCGTGGTGAACACACCAGCAATGGTATTTCAATAGTAACAAATTTACACTTGCAGAGGAACTACATCCAAGTTGAGCTTTGGTGACGTCGGCCTGAATGCGAACTTGTCTAAATTTATCACAAGTCGCCTCGCGGAAAGAGAAATGAAAGTGGCAATTATTTATTACATTTTAAATGAGTTTACCCCCAAAAAACACCAAAAATTAACAAACATGCACTGTCTCGTGTTAATAAAGCATCTCTATCTCGAAACAGTATGTTATTATGTTATTAAAATGAAAAAGTCCATGTTTCCTTTCCTATTTCGTTTCGGTGATAAAATTGACAGCGGAATTACCGACCACCGATGCTCATGTAAACAAACAAAAACAAATCCGCACGTATGTACGGCTGCTACTCATTAAAATCGAGAATAAATAATAGCGACTGTTAATGATCTGACGATCGTGGTATAAATAAAATATACCCAAAGTAGCTTGGTGTACGAAAAGTTCACCACTCGATATGAAGTGGTGTTAACCATGCGCCGATGGCTCGCAGTTAACACCACTTCACCACTCGTGGTGAACATGTGGTACACCAAGCTTCTATGGGTATATTCTATATTTAAGCCCGCTTTAGAGACAAGATAATCTCGCCGCGCAAGGGTTATCTAAAGCTTCTCGCAGGAAGGAGTGGCGTGAATCTGAGTCGATCCGACTGTGATGGCTGAAATCCCGGCTGACTAACATTTTAGCTACATCATCAAGGGATGCATTCGTTGAAGTCATGCCTTGATGATGTAGTTGGAATATCAATTCTTCGGAATTATAAGAACTTAAGACTTTTGGAAATTCTTTATTGAATAAATAAAATATATATGCAGCAGTCGTGACATAACTTCTTATTTAATTAACACGTAGAGTACGGGCACTTCAAATTGGACACTTTGAGTCCCCAATGGCTATACACATTTTTCCACTACACATGACTGGTTCAAGTGGACGGCTGTCTTCCCTTTTGGTGTGTTCTCAAAACGTTGATGAACTAAAATTAACACCTCAGTAAGTTGGTTTTGGTAGTAATTATAGTATATATTTAATTAGTGGTCACTCTTGAGATGTTTCTGCGTTCAGAGATCAATCAGAGCTTCAGACGGTGGGTTTTCTGTGTTCGGTGAACTTTCAAATTCTGTACATGTGGGTAAAAATACAAGCAATGTTTCAGCCAATGAACCTCCGGGTATAACCCGGAGGTCCATTGGCTGGAACTTTGCTTGTCCTTGTTATGCTTTGCAACATATTTGCAATGATTGCTATGGTGGAATCGCCACGCTGTATGTGATTTAGTCATAATGCACACCCCACGTACTGTATATACGTACAAGACATTGGTATCCATATCGATTTTCGATATTTTGGGGAACAAACAAAGACGCGCTTCTCCAGCTTTACAAATCATTCAAACGGCAGTGAGAATTGCACAACAGACACCCATGGTTATTCCCCGGGGTTATAGGCCCTTCCCGCACAATACCCGATTCTAATTAGATATAGACTATAGCCTTAAGCCTACTGTTCTCTTGCAAAGACGCCGGTACAGACTTTCATTTTGTCGACGTTTTGAGATACAGCCCCCACCCCCATCTATCGACTATCAAAATGCATCAGTGGGTATAAAAGGCCGATTCGGTATCACTTGTACACGATTTCGTACATGTACACGTACATGTACGAAAATCTCCATAGGGTTTAGTGTTAAAATCGTGTACAGCTACACGATTTGTCGCTTTTTATGGTGATACAGAATCGGCTTTGCCGATTCTACATCACTGGATTCTATATTCACATCGCTCAAGAGTGAGAAAATGTATAAAATTTTAACGAAAAAAAGGTGTACCGTCTGATACAGAATCGGCAAATGGGTTTCTCCCATAGGATTGAGTGTTGAAATCGCGAGCAAAAAACGTGTTGCCGTTTCTGTATCATCATCAAAAAGTGGTTTGCCGATTCTGTATCATCCGTGTCTGTACACGATTTTAACACTGAATCCCTATGGAGGCGTACACGGAAATCCATTTATGGATTGTACATCAGAAATCGACTCATGTACGGTACATGGAAAGAGGTGATACCGAACCGGCAAACCCACTGCCACGATGAGAGTAAAAACTGACACTCATGTTTTTGTTGTGGTGTGAATGAAGGTATTCGTTCAAAAGAGTCGACTATAAATATGAGTGTCAGTTTTTTTGTTTCTGGCGTGAATGAAAGGCTTTCGTTCAAAAGAGTCGACTATAAAATATGATCTGTAAAAATAGACATGCATGTTTTGTTTGAATGCAACTAAAAAAAAATTGAGTTTAGAAAAATTAGAAAAAATCAGAGGTAAAAAATCGTTTGTTCGCGTTTTGTCACTGTTAATTTTGTGAAGTAAATGTTAATAAAAACACTTTATGGAATGTTTCATCAAATTGACACTCATGTTTTTGTTGTGGTGTGAAAGAAGGTTTTCGTTCAAAAAAGTCGACTATAAATATGGGTGTTAGTTTTTTTTGTTTCTGGCGTGAATGAAAGGTTTTCGTTCAAAAGAGTCGCGTGAATGAAAGGCTTTCGTTCAAAAGAGTCGACTATAAAATATGATCTGTAAAAATAGACATTTATGTTTTGTTTCAATGTAACGAAAAAAAATTGAGTTTAGAAAAATTTGAAAAAATCAGAGGTAAAAAATCGTTTGTTCACGTTTTGTCACTTTTTAATTTTGTGAAGTAAATTTTAATAAAACATTTTATGGAATGTTTGATCAAATTGACACTCATGTTTTTGTTGTGGTGTGAATGAAGGTTTTCGTTTTTAATGGATCGTTTTAATAGATAATAAAACGCATTTTTTCCACTCAATTAGGTTTGAGTGGTAAATTTTTAATATAATCATGATAATGTTCGGAGATGTGAATGAAATCCTTTTAACGTTAAATTAGAAACCGGTTTCTTTATGTGCTAAAATTTTTAAACTGTTTTCAAAGTTCTCTCTCAATTCGACATTGAGTGAATGGTTTTGATATATGAATGAAATTCCTTTCAACAAACGTAAATTATTCTCAAATGCGTTAAATCAGAAACCGGTTTGTCATGTGCTTAAACTTTTCAAACTTTTTCAAGTTTTCCCAGTTTAAATGCGTTAAATCAGAAACCGGTTTGTGATGTGCTTAAACTTTTCAAACTTTTTCAAGTTTTCCCAGTTCAATACTGAGTTGAGATATGAATTTTTTTAGTTATTATATTAAAGACAGAAGATTTTTATTAACTTAAAACATAAAAAAAATAATTATACATTTAATTTTGAAAATAATAAATAACTCACATTAGCATACTCAAAGGAACATTAACAATTAAAAACGAAAAAATGTTTTTACAGATGGATTCTAGACGCCAAGATCAGATTTTAGGCGAATATGAACGTGCTAAGAAGGGCATTCAATCGGCTGACAGAAGCAGACGTCTCGGGGAGATGGATCTCAGACGCGAGCCCACAAAAATATTTAAACCCGTGACGGAGGTTCAAGAGCGAAGCAAGAAGGAGATAGTCGAAGAAATGAGACCCATAAAAGAGAGTTCTTTGAGAATGGGTTCGTTTCTCGGTAGTTTTGGAAATCGATATTCCTTTCAATCTACACCGGATTACGTTCCCACAGGAATTCAAACCGACGTGAGCAACGATACAGCTTCGACTATCACCACTGATAGCGTCGCGTCCATAAGCCCTGCTTTTGGTCATTTCAATGAGTGGCCATCAGTCAGATTTTGTGGCAAACGTTAAGAGAATAATAAAATTTCAATGTTTTTTTCGTAGAGAGCGATGACGGGTTTAGGAGGTTACGTTAGAAAACTATGGGTGAACCCTTTACCCAACGTAACGGCAAAACCGGCCAGCGTTATTCTCAAAAATCGTCGATTGATTTTCATTATTTTTTTCTCAAAAACATAGGTTTTGACCCCTCATTGGAACGAGCTCGTAAAGCTCGTTCCAATGAGGGGTCATAACCTATGTTTTTGAGACATAAAAATGAAAGAAAGTAGTTATTCACTATTTTTTTGCAGGTGTCGCCTGCTTTTCGTGTTAGGTAAAGGGTTAATGAATGCGAAGCGTGATCGAATTTCTCTCAAATTAAGATGAAGTAATATTATAAAAAAATCCTTCATAAATAAATCTCATTTTATTCGTTTGTTATTAATTAAAATATTAATAAAAAAATATGGTTCAGTAATCGAGAGAATGTCAAGTTTTCACTTAACCCTTTACGTAACGAATCGGCCGTAACCGTCCACGTATAATTTCCAAATTACGGAAATGAAAAAAATTACAAAAAATTCGATACAACCATATCATTTAACCCCTCGTTGGAACTAAATCGTTGAGCGCGTTCCAATGAGGGTTTACGTGATATGAGTTCGTTGAAATGTTTTGAACAATTTGAACAAACAGTAATTTATTTATTGGTGTTTAAGGGCACGACCATGACAGTTTTACGGGTAGAGGAAGCTGGAGTACCCCAGGAGAACCACCGAACAACTGTCAGCTCCCCAACATACTAACTCCACACAAGCAGGGTTAGGATTGGTTGAAGACAAGTGTACCATCGACGTGTAGTACGCCTTAGAACACAATGCCACTGCGCCCCCACGTGGGCAATGGGGGTGAAGTGTCTTGTCCAAGGATACAACGGGGTTGCCGCAGGTGGGATTCGAACCGAGGACCTCCCGGCCTGCAGCCTGCATCTCTACCAACTGAGCCACCGCGCCCCCAAACTGTAATTAAAATAATAAATTTTGATATCCCATGCGTTGGGTAAGGATTAACGATAAATTGAAAGGGTCGTACTGGGAACCGTCCTATAAAAAGACGCACTTGGGAGAAATGT
Organism: Pictodentalium vernedei; assembly: GCA_031216915.1. NCBI lineage: Eukaryota > Metazoa > Mollusca > Scaphopoda > Dentaliida > Dentaliidae > Pictodentalium > Pictodentalium vernedei. The sequence continues at coordinate 63,519,787 of CM062295.1, read as the reverse complement.
CCGTATTACTCTATCCGTGCAAGCCCGTAACTCTCGCATTCCTTGGAGAATTTGACAGGTGGCTTGAGAAGCCACCTGACAAATTTTGCAAGGAATTCGACACTGTTATCAGCTGGAACAAGTATAATCATTAAATAGTCCACCGCCCGTGTTTAGATTCGATCGTCCCGAATATTTCCATTGAAAGGAAAAGAGAATTCCACTAGCGTTTATTTTCGAATCACCGAATTTGGTGCTATAATTTTCCCATTCTACGGGGGCACTGTTAGTTTTAGGAGGAGGGGGCATGGCGAATTAGATACTTATTGATTGGAATATCTATAACTGGATCGCGAAATAATGTATGTATATGTCTGTGAGTAACAGAACGTTATTTTCAATCAACGATAGAAATGCGAGCAAACTCCAAAAATGGTCAAATAAACAGCCCATTACTGCGTCAGATTCCTTACAGAACTTGACTGATGGTTTGTGAGATTGTACGGATAGAGTAATACGGTCCCTTCCCCCAAAGTCGTTTTTTTCTTTTGGGACGGTTTCCCGTGCGACCCGTTCAATTTATCATCAACCCTTACCCAACGGACAGGATATCAAAATGTATTATTTTTGTTACTGTTTAATCAAATTGTTCAAAACATTTCAACTCATATCAAGTATCCCCACATTGGAACGTGCTCGACGAGCACGTTCCAATGAGGGGCTACATGATGTGGTTTTGATGACTTTTTAAAAAATAATTTTGGGGTTTACCCTTCTTGCCAAATAAGTAACGTGTTGTTATTTGATTTGTTTCAGAGAAAGAAGAGGTGTGCATGGTGATTTGTGCAAGAACATACACTCTGTTTGTGATGGTATTGGGTTAACTGACGATATGTGCAAGCCATCTTCGCTTCCCGGTAATCATATCCAAGAGCTGAACGCTGAACTCAAAAGAGCTCTAAAGTTCTTCACAAATATCTATGAGTTCGATGTGAAGGCCCACAGCAATACCCAGGCTGGAAGCAACGCATCTACAACAACTCAACAGATCAAGGAGAATATAATGGCTGAATTGCATGAGAAATCAGCCGATTTTCTGTTTGTTATAGGAATTGTCAATCGTATTTTGTCTTTCTCTATTCTCATTCTGCTTCTACAGTCTTATTTGTATTTACGCAATTTCCTTGCCAAAGACAACTACGACAGCATTTATATTACAACTGAGTTAAAAAAATTAGACAAAAAACGTAAAGACTCGAACCAACCACCCGTTCTTCCACTCAAAAAGAAAGAACGCAAGAAGTATATAGATACAACATCACTTAAAATGTCATTAGCAGAAAAATCAAAGTTCAAAATATGTCTAGCCATGGTTACAATGCATCTTACGATATCTGCACTAGTTTTGTTTTTCGATTTCGTTCTTTATTTTATTTTGGATCTTGTTAAACGTCACGGCGAGTACAAGTTTGAGCTGACAGGTCGCGCTGACGTCAGGATAGAGGTGACAGGGGATGGTGAACTAACTAAAGTTCTAAAACTGCTTTTCAAAGACATTAAATACTCCGACGATTACGTCAATGCTTATGACAGCGATGTATGCCTTCCTACGCCACGCGAGCCTAATAATAAACAACTTATCGCGTTCTTAGTTCTGTACATCTTTGCGTTTTCTTTCGTTCTGCTACAGACCTATGGTCTACGTCTCAGACGTAAAATAGCAGCGTTTTACTATCCACAGCAAAACAGTGCTCGCATTCTCTATCTGTACAACTATCTTTTACAGTCAAGGAAAGGTTTGCTGAAGCGGATGAAAGAAATGATTGGTCTAAACCAAAAAAGAATACAAGACATATCGAACCTTCAACGTGATGAATTGGTTAACAATGAAGTTCCCATGATGCTGGGAGATAGCGTCCTTGTTTGGACGTCAAAAGCGATTTTGCTTGCATTGTGTTGATGTGGAAAACAAGGATTTTCATATTTGTCAGTCTCACGGGTGTAAAGGGGTGTACTGTAAGGAATGCTTCGAGGACCTAGGGCGACAATGTGCACTTTGCGATACTGCTGATGATGCAGAAAAGTAAATATTTGTTACAGAGACAGATTTGTAAAGCTCAGAACAAAATTTGAGGCAATGGCGGATTTTGACGGGGGTGAAACGATGCACACTTTAATAACAGAATATGGTGTTTTTTATTTATACCAAGATAACCTAATCTGCTATATATAAAAAAGTCTATGACATAAAGTTTAGCTTTACTCACCAACCGTGGTGAACACACCAGCAATGGTATTTCAATAGTAACAAATTTACACTTGCAGAGGAACTACATCCAAGTTGAGCTTTGGTGACGTCGGCCTGAATGCGAACTTGTCTAAATTTATCACAAGTCGCCTCGCGAAAAGTGAAATGAAAGTGGCAATTATTTATTACATTTTTAAATGAGTTTCCCCCCCAAAACATCAAAAATTAACAAACATGCACTGTCTCGTGTTAATAAAGCATCTTTAGCTCGAAACAGTATGTTATTATGTTATTAAAATGAAAAAGTCCATGTTTCTTTTCCTATTTCGTTTCGGTGATAAAATTGACAGCGGAATTACCGACCACCGATGCCCATGTAAACAAACAAAAACAAATTCGCACGTATGTACGGCTGCTACTCATTAAAATCGAGAATAAATAATAGCGACTGTTAATGATCTGACGATCATGGTATAAATAAAATATACCCAAAGTAGCTTGGTGTACGAAAAGTTCACAACTCGATATGAAGTGGTGTTAACCGCGCGCCGATGGCTCGCAGTTAACACCACTTCACCGCTCGTGGTGAACATTTGGTACACCAAGCTACTATGGGTATATTCTATATTTAAGCCCGCTTTAGAGACAAGATAATCTCGCCGCGCAAGGGTCATCTAAAGCTTCTCGCAGGAGGGAGTGGCGTGAATCTGAGTCGACCCGACTGAGATGGCTCAAATCCCGGTTGACTAACATTTTAGCTACATCATCAAGGGATGCATTCGTTGAAGTCATGCCTTGATGATGTAGTTGGAATATTAATTCTTCGGAATTATAAGAACTTAAGACTTTTGGAAATTCATTATTGAATAAATAAAATATATATGCAGCAGTCGTGACATAACTTCTTATTTAATTAACAAGTAGAGTACGGGCACTGCAAATTGGACACTTTGAGTCCCCAATGGCTATACACATTTTTCCACTACAGATGACTGGTTCAATTGGTCGGCTGTCTTCCCTTTTGGTGTGTTCTCAAAACGTTGATGAACTAAAATTAACACCTCAGTAAGTTTGTTTTGGTAGTAATTATAGTTTATAGTTAATTAGTGGTGACTCTTGAGATGTTTCTGCGTTCAGAGATCAATCAGAGCTTCAGACGGTGGGTTTTCTGTGTTCGGTGAACTTTCAAATTCTGTACATGTGGGTAAAATACAAGCAATGTTTCAGCCAATGAACCTCCGGGTATAACTCGGAGGTCCATTGGCTGGAACTTTGCTTGTGCTTGTTATGCTTTGCAACATATTTGCAATGATTGCTATGGTGGAATCGCCACGCTGTATGTGATTTAGTCATAATGCACACCCCACGTACTGTATATACGTACAAGTCATTGGTATCCATATCGATTTTCAATATTTTGGGGAACAAACAAAGACGCGCTTCTCCAGCTTTACAAATCATTCAAACGGCAGTGAGAATTGCACAACAGACACCCATGGTTATTCCCCAGGGTTATAGGCCCTTCCCGCACAATACCCGATTCTAATTAGATATAGACTATAGCCTTAAGCCTACTGTTCTCTTGCAAAGACGCCGGTACAGACTTTCATTTTGTCGACGTTTTGAGATACAGCCCCCACCCCCCATCTATCGACTATCAGAACGCATCAGTAGGTATAAAAGGCCGATTCGGTATCACTTGTACACGATTTCGTACATGTACACGTACATGTACGAAAACCTCCATAGGGTTTAGTGTTAAAATCGTGTACAGGTACACGATCTGTCGTTTTTTATGGTGATACAGAATCGGCTTTGCCGATTCTACATCACTGGATTCTATATACACATCGCTCAAGAGTGAAAAAATGTATGAAATTTTAAGGAAAAAAAAGTGTACCGTCTGATACAGAATCGGCAAATGTGTTTCCCCCATAGGATTGAGTGTTAAAATCGCGAGCAAAAAAACGTGTTGCCGTTTCTGTATCATCATCAAAAAGTGGTTTGCCGATTCTGTATCATCCGTGTCTGTACACGATTTTAACACTGAATCCCTATGGAGGCGTACACGGCAATCCATTTGTGGATTGTACATCAGAAATCGACACATGTACGGTACATGGAAAGAGGTGATACCGAACCGGCAAACCCACTGCCACGATGAGAGTAAAAACTGACACTCATGTTTTTGTTGTGGTGTGAATGAAGGTATTCGTTCAAAAGAGTCGACTATAAATATGAGTGTCAGTTTTTTTGTTTCTGGCGTGAATGAAAGGCTTTCGTTCAAAAGAGTAGAGTATAAAATATGATCTGTAAAAATAGACATTCATGTTTTGTTTCAATGCAACGAAAAAAAAATTGAGTTTAGAAAAATTAGAAAAAATCAGAGGTAAAAAATCGTTTGTTCGCGTTTTGTCACTGTTAATTTTGTGAAGTAAATTTTAATAAAAACACTTAATGGAATGTTTCATCAAATTGACACTCATGCTTTTGTTGTGGTGTGAAAGAAGGTTTTCGTTCAAAAGAGTCGACTATAAATATGAGTGTTAGATTTTTTTGTTTCTGGCGTGAATGAAAGGTTTTCGTTCAAAAGAGTCGCGTGAATGAAAGGCTTTCGTTCAAAAGAGTCGACTATAAAATATGATCTGTAAAAATAGACATTTATGTTTTGTTTCAATGTAACGAAAAAAATTGAGTTTAGAAAAATTAGAAAAAATCAGAGGTAAAAAATCGTTTGTTCTCGTTTTGTCACTGTTAAATTTTGTGAAGTAAATTTTAATAAAACATTTTATGGATTGTTTGATCAAATTGACACTCATGTTTTTGTTGTGGTGTGAATGAAGGTTTTCGTTTTTAATGGATCGTTTTAATAGATAATAAAACGCATTTTTTCCACTCAATTAGGTTTGAGTGGTAAATTTTTAATATAATCATGACAATGTTCGGAGATGTGAATGAAATCCTTTTAACGTTAAATTAGAAACCGGTTTCTTTATGTGCTAAAATTTTTAAACTGTTTTCAAAGTTCTCTCTCAATTCGACATTGAGTGAATGGTTTTGATATATGAATGAAATTCCGTTTAACAAACGTAAATTATTCTCAAATGCGTTAAATCAGAAACCGGTTTGTCATGTGCTTAAACTTTTCAAACTTTTTCGAGGTTTCCCATTTCAAATGCGTTAAATCAGAAACCGGTTTGTGATGTGCTTAAACTTTTCAAACTTTTTCAAGTTTTCCCAGTTCAATACTGAGTTGAGATATGATTTGTTTTAGTTATTATATTAAAGAAAAAAGATTTTTATTAACTTAAAACATAAAAAATAATTATACATTTAATTTTGAAAATCGTAAATAACTCGCATTAGCATACTCAAAGGAACATTAACAATTAAAAACGAAAAAATGTTTTTACAGATGGATTCTAGACGCCAAGATCAGATTTTAGGCGAATATGAACGTGCTAAGAAGGGCATTCAATCGCCTGACAGAAGCAGAAGTCGCGGCGAGATGGATCTGAGACGCGAGCCCACAAAAATATTTAAACCCGTGACGGAGGTTCAAGAGCGAAGCAAGAAGGAGATAGTCGAAGAAATGAGACCCATAAAAGAGAGTTCTTTGAGTATGGGTTCGTTTCTCGGTAGTTCTGTAAATCGATATTCCTTTCAATCTACACCGGATTACGTTCCCACAGGAATTCAAACCGACGTGAGCAACGATACAGCTTCGACTATCAACACTGATAGCGTCGCGTCCATAAGCCCTGCTATAGGTCATTTCAATGAGTTGCCATCAGTCAGATTTTGTGGCAAACGTTAAGAGAATAATAAAATTTCAATGTTTTTTTCGTAGAGAGCGATGTCGGGTTTAGGAGGTTACGTTAGAAAACTATGGGTTAACCCTTTACCCAACTTAACGGCAAAACCGGCCAGCGCTATTCTCAAAAATCGTCAATTAATTTTCATTATTTTTTTCTCAAAAACATTGGTTATGACCCCTCATTGGAACGAGCTCGTAAAGCTCGTTCCAATGAGGGGTCATAACCTATGTTTTTGAGACAAAAAAATGAAAGAAAGTAGTTATTCAACTATTTTTTTTGCAGGTGTCGCCTGCTTTTCGTGTTAGGTAAAGGGTTAATGAATGTGAAGCGTGATCGAATTTCTCTCAAATTAAGATGAAGTAATATTATAAAAAAATCCTTCATAAATAAATCTCATTTTATTCGTTTGTTATTAATTAAAATATTAATAAAAAAAATATGATTCAGTAATCGAGAGAATGTCAAGTTTTCACTTAACCCTTTACGTAACGAATCGGCCGTATCCGTCCACGTATAATTTCCAAATTACGGAAATGAAAAAAATTACAAAAAATTCGATAGAACCATATCATTTAACCCCTGGTTGGAACTAAATCGTTGAGCGCGTTCCAATGAGGGTTTACGTGATATGAGTTCGTTGAAATGTTTTGAACAATTTGAACAAACAGTAATTTATTTATTGGTGTTTAAGGGCACGACCATGACAGTTTTACGGGTAGAGGAAGCTGGAGTACCCCAGGAGAACCACCGAGCAACTGTCAGCTCCCCAACATACTACCTCCACACAAGCAGGGTTAGGATTGGTTGAAGACAAGTATGCCATCGACGTGTAGTACGCCTTAGAACACAATGCCACTGCGCCCCCATGTGGGCAATGGGGGTGAAGTGTCTTGTCCAAGGATACAACGGGGTTGCCGCAGGTGGGATTCGAACCGAGGACCTCCCGGCCTGCAGCCTGCACCTCTACCAACTGAGCCACCGCGCCCCCAAACAGTAATTAAAATAATAAATTTTGATATCCCATGCGTTGGGTAAGGATTAACGATAAATTGAAAGGGTCGTACTGGGAACCGTCCTATAAAAAGACGCCCTTGGGAGAAATGTCAGTATTACTCTATCCGTGCAAGCCCGTAACTCTCGCATTCCTTGGAGAATTTGACAGGTGGCTTGAGAAGCCACCAGACAAATTTTGCCAGGAATTCGACACTGTTATCAGCTGGAACAAGTATAATCATTAAATAGTCCACCGCCTGTGTTTAGATTCGATCGTCCCGAATATTTCCATTGAAAGGAAAAGAGAATTCCACTAGCGTTTATTTTCGAATCACCGAATTTGGTGCTATAATTTTCCCATTCTGCGGGGGCACTGTTAGTTTTAGGAGGAGGAGGCATGGCGAATTAGATACTTATTGATTGGAATATATATAACTGGATCGCGAAATAATGTATGTATATGTCTGTGAGTAACAGAACGTTATTTTGAATCAACGATAGAAATGCGAGCGAACTCCAAAAATGGTCAAACAAACAGCCCATTACTGCGTCAGATGCCTTACAGAACTTGACTGATGGTTTGTGAGATTGTACGGATAGAGTAATACGGTCCCTTCCCCCAAAGTCGTTTTTTTCTTTTGGACGGTTTCCCGTGCGACCCGTTCAATTTATCATCAACCCTTACCAAACGGACAGGATATCAAAATGTATTATTTTTGTTACCGGTACTGTTTAATCAAATTGTTCAAAACATTTCAACTCATATCAAGTAGCCCCTCATTGGAACGTGCTCGACGAGCACGTTCCAATGAGGGGCTACATGATGTGGTTTTGATGACTTTTTAAAAAATAATTTTGGGGTTTACCCTTCTTGCCAAATAAGTAACGTGTTGTTATTTGATTTGTTTCAGAGAAAGAAGAGGTGTGCATGGTGATTTGTGCAAGAACATACCCTCTGTTTGTGATGGTATTGGGTTAACTGACGATATGTGCAAGCCATTATCGCTTCCCGGTAATCATATCCAAGAGCTGAAAGCTGAACTCAAAAGAGCTCTAAAGTTCTTCACAAATATCTATGAGGTCGATGTGAAGGCCCACAGCAAAACCCAGGCTGGAACCAACGCATCTACAACAACTCAACAGATCAAGGAGAATATAATGGCTGAATTGCATGAGAAATCAGCCGATTTTCTGTTTGTCATAGGAATTGTCAATCGTATTTTGTCTTTCTCTATTCTCATTCTGCTTCTACAGTCTTATTTGTATTTACGCAATTTCCTTGCCAAAGACAACTACGACAGCATTTATATTACAACTGAGTTAAAAAAATTAGACAAAAAACGTAAAGACTCAAACCAACCACCCGTTCTTCCACTCAAAAAGAAAGAACGCAAGAAGTATATAGATACAACATCACTTAAAATGTCATTAGCAGAAAAATCAAAGTTCAAAATATGTCTAGCCATGGTTACAATGCATCTTGCTATATCTGCACTAGTTTTGTTTTTCGACTTCGTTCTTTATTTTATTTTGGATCTTGTTAAACGTCACGGCGAGTACACGTTTGAGCTGAAAGGTCGCGCTGACGTCATGATAGATGTAAGAGAGGATGGTGAACTAACTAAAGTTCTAAAACTGCTTTTCAAAGACATAAAATACTCCGACGATTACGTCAATGCTTATGACAGCGTTGTATGCCTTCCTACGCCACGCGAGCCTAATAATAAACAACTTATCGCGTTCTTAGTTCTGTACATCTTTGCGTTTTCTTTTGTTCTGCTACAGACCTATGGTCTACGTCTCAGACGTAAAATAGCAGCGTTTTACTATCCAGAGCAAAACAGTGCTCGCATTCTCTATCTGTACAACTATATTTTACAGTCAAGGAAAGGGTTGCTGAAGCGGATGAAAGAAATGATTGGTCTAAACCAAAAAAAGAATACAAGACATATCGAACCTTCAACGTGATGAATTGGTTAACAATGAAGTTCCCATGATGCTGGGAGATAGCGTCCTTGTTTGGACGTCAAAAGCGATTTTGCTTGCATTGTGTTGATGTGGAAAACAAGGATTTTCATATTTGTCAGTCTTACGGGTGTAAAGGGGTGTACTGTAAGGAATGCTTCGAGGACCTAGGGAGACAATGTGCACTTTGCGATACTGCTGATGATGCAAAAAAGTAAATATTTGTTACAGAGACAGATGTGCAAAGCTCAGAACAAAATTTGAGGCAATGGCGGATTTTGGCGGAGGTGAAACGATGCACACTTTAATAACAGAATATGGTGTTTTTTATTTACACCAAGATAACCTAATCTGCTATATATAAAAAGTCTATGACATAAAGTTTAGCTTTACTCACCAACCGTGGTGAACACATCAGCAATGGTATTTCAATAGTAACAAATTTACACTTGCAGAGGAACTACATCCAAGTTGAGCTTTGGTGACGTCGGCCTGAATGCGAACTTGTCTAAATTTATCACAAGTCGCCTCGCGAAAAGTGAAATGAAAGTGGCAATTATTTATTACATTTTTAAATGAGTTTACCCCCCCAAAACACCAAAAAATAACAAACATGCACAGTCTCGTGTTAATAAAGCATCTCTAGCTCGAAACAGTATGTTATTATGTTATTAAAATGAAAAAGTCCATGTTTCTTTTCCTATTTCGTTTCGGTGATAAAATTGACAGCGGAATTACCGACCACCGATGCTCATGTAAACAAACAAAAACAAATTCGCACGTATGTACGGCTGCTACTCATTAAAATCGAGAATAAATAATAGCGACTGTTAATGATCTGACGATCATGGTATAAATAAAATATACAAAAGTAGCTTGGTGTACGAAATGTTCACCACTCGATATGAAGTGGTGTTAACCGCGCGCCGCTGGCTCGCAGTTAACACCACTTCACCACTCGTGGTGAACATTTGGTACACCAAGCTACTATGGGTATATTCTGTATTTAAGCCCGCTTTAGAGACAAGATAATCTCGCCGCGCAAGGGTTATCTAAAGCTTCTCACAGGAGGGAGTGGCGTGAATCTGAGTCGATCCGACTGTGATGGCTCAAATCCCGGCTGACTAACATTTTAGCTACATCATCAAGGGATGTATTCGTTGAAGTCATGCCTTGATGATGTAGTTGGAATATTAATTGTTCGGAATTATAAGAACTTAAGACTTTTGGAAATTCATTATTGAATAAATAAAATATATATGCAGCAGTCGTGACATAACTTCTTATTTAATTAACACGTAGAGTACGGGCACTTCAAATTGGAGACTTTGAGTCCCCAATGGCTATACACATTTTTCCACTACGCAAGACTGGTTCAAGAGGACGGCTGTCTTCCCTTTTGGTGTGTTCTCAAAACGTTGATGAACTAAAATTAACACCTCAGTAAGTTTGTTTTGGTAGTAATTATAGTTTATATTTAATTAGTGGTCACTCTTGAGATGTTTCTGCGTTCACAGATCAATCAGACCTTCAGACGGTGGGTTTTCTGTGTTCGGTGAACTATCAAATTCTGTACATGTGGGTAAAAATACAAGCAATGTTTCAGCAAATGAACCTCCGGGTATAACCCGGAGGTCCATTGGCTGGAACTTTGCTTGTGCTTGCTATGTTTTGCAACATATTTGCAATGATTGCTATGGTGGAATCGCCACGCTGAATGTGATTTAGTCATAATGCACACCCCACGTACTGTATATACGTACAAGTCATTGGTATCCATATCGATTTTCGATATTTTAGGGAACAAACAAAGATGCGCTTCTCCAGCTTTACAAATCATTCAAACGGCAGTGAGAATTGCACAACAGACACCCATGGTTATTCCTCAGGGTTATAGGCCCTTCCCGCACAATACCCGATTCTAATTAGATATAGACTATAGCCTTAAGCCTACTGTTCTCTTGCAAAGACGCCGGTACAGACTTTCATTTTGTCGACGTTTTGAGATACAGCCCCCACCCACCATCTATCGACTATCAGAACGCATCAGTAGGTATAAAAGGCCGATTCGGTATCACTTGTACACGATTTCGTACATGTACACGTACATGTACGAAAACCTCCATAGGGTTTAGTGTTAAAATCGTGTACAGGTACACGATTTGTCGTTTTTTATGGTGATACAGAATCGGCTTTCCCGATTCTACATCACTGGATTCTATATACACATCGCTCAAGAGTGAAAAAATGTATGAAATTTTAAGGAAAAAAAGGTGTACCGTCTGATACAGAATCGGCAAATGGGTTTCCCCCATAGGATTGAGTGTTAAAATCGCGAGCAAAAAACGTGTTGCCGTTTCTGTATCATCATCAAAAAGTGGTTTGCCGATTCTGTATCATCCGTGTCTGTACACGATTTTAACACTGAATCCCTATGGAGGCGTACACGAAAATCCATTTGTGGATTGTACATCAGAAATCGACTTATGTACGGTACATGGAAAGAGGTGATACCGAACCGGCAAACCCACTGCCACGATGAGAGTAAAAACTGACACTCATGTTTTTGTTGTGGTGTGAATGAAGGTATTCGTTCAAAAGAGTCGACTATAAATATGAGTGTCAGTTTTTTTGTTTCTGGCGTGAATGAAAGGCTTTCGTTCAAAAGAGTCGACTATAAAATATGATCTGTAAAAATAGACATTCATCTTTTGTTTCAATGCAACGAAAAAAAAAAATGAGTTTAGAAAAAATAGAAAAAATCAGAGGTAAAAAATCGTTTGTTCGCGTTTTGTCACTGTTAATTTTGTGAAGTAAATTTTAATAAAAACACTTAATGGAATGTTTCATCAAATTGACACTCATGCTTTTGTTGTGGTGTGAAAGAAGGTTTTCGTTCAAAAGAGTCGACTATAAATATGAGTGTTATTTTTTTTGTTTCTGGCGTGAATGAAAGGTTTTCGTTCAAAAGAGTCGCGTGAATGAAAGGCTTTCGTTCAAAAGAGTCGACTATAAAATATGATCTGTAAAAATAGACATTTATGTTTTGTTTCAATGTAACGAAAAAAAATTGAGTTTAGAAAAATTAGAAAAAATCAGAGGTAAAAAATCGTTTGTTCACGTTTTGTCACTGTTAAATTTTGTGAAGTAAATTTTAATAAAACATTTTATGGAATGTTTGATCAAATTGACACTCATGTTTTTGTTGTGGTGTGAATGAAGGTTTTCGTTTTTAATGGATCGTTTTAATAGATAATAAAACGCATTTTTTCCACTCAATTAGGTTTGAGTGGTAAATTTTTAATATAATCATGATAATGTTCGGAGATGTGAATGAAATCTTTTAACGTTAAATTAGAAACCGGTTTCTTTATGTGCTAAAATTTTTAAACTGTTTTCAAAGTTCTCTCTCAATTCGACATTGAGTGAATGGTTTTGATATATGAATGAAATTCCTTTTAACAAACGTAAATTATTCTCAAATGCGTTAAATCAGAAACAGGTTTGTCATGTGCTTAAACTTTTCAAACTTTTTCAAGTTTTCCCAGTTCAAATGCGTTAAATCAGAAACCGGTTTGTGATGTGCTTAAACTTTTCAAACTTTTTCAAGTTTTCCCAGTTCAATACTGAGTTGAGATATGATTTTTTTTTAATTATTATATTAAAGACAGAAGATTTTTATTAACTTAAAACATAAAAAAAATAATTATACATTTAATTTTGAAAATAATAAATAACTCACATTAGCATACTCAAAGGAACATTAACAATTAAAAATGTTTTTACAGATGGATTCTAGACGCCAAGATCAAATTTTAGGCGAATATGAACGTGCTAAGAAGGGCATTCAATCGGCTGACAGAAGCAGACGTATCGGCGAGATGGATCTCAGACGCGAGCCCACAAAAATATTTAAACCCGTGACGGAGGTTCAAGAGCGAAGCAAGAAGGAGATAATCGAAGAAATGAGACCCATAAAAGAGAGTTCTTTGAGAATGGGTTCGTTTCTCGGTAGTTTTGGAAATCGATATTCCTTTCAATCTACACCGGATTACGTTCCCACAGGAATTCAAACCGACGTGAGCAACGATACAGCTTCGACTATCACCACTGATAGCGTCGCGTCCGTAAGCCCTGCTTTAGGTCATTTCAATGAGTGGCCATCAGTCAGATTTTGTGGCAAACGTTAAGAGAATAATAAAATTTCAATGTTTTTTTCGTAGAGAGCGATGACGGGTTTATGAGGTTACGTTAGAAAACTATGGGTTAACCCTTTACCCAACGGTACGGCAAAACCGGCCAGCGCTATTCTCAAAAATCGTCAATTAATTTTCATTATTTTTTTCTCAAAAACATAGGTTACGACCCCTCATTGGAACGAGCTCGTAAAGCTCGTTCCAATGGGGGGGTCATAACCTATGTTTTTGAGACAAAAAAAATGAAAGAAAGTAGTTATTCAACTATTTTTTTGCAGGTGTCGCCTGCTTTACGTGTTAGGTAAAGGGTTAATGAATGTGAAGCGTGATCGAATTTCTCTCAAATTAAATTGAAGTAATATTATAAAAAAATCCTTCTTAAATAAATCTCATTTTATTCGTTTGTTATTAATTAAAATATGAATAAAAAAAATGTGGTTCAGTAATCGAGAGAATGTCAAGTTTTCACTTAACCCTTTACGTAACGAATCGACCGTATCCGTCCACGTATAATTTCCAAATTACGGAAATGAAAAAAATTACAAAAAATTCGATAGAACCATATCATTTAACCCCTGGTTGGAACTAAATCGTTGAGCGCGTTCCAATGAGGGTTTACGTGATATGAGTTCGTTGAAATGTTTTGAACAATTTGAACAAACAGTAATTTATTTATTGGTGTTTAAGGGCACGACCATGACAGTTTTACGGGTAGAGGAAGCTGGAGTACCCCAGGAGAACCACCGAGCAACTGTCAGCTCCCCAACATACTACCTCCACACAAGCAGGGTTAGGATTGGTTGAAGACAAGTATGCCATCGACGTGTAGTACGCCTTAGAACACAATGCCACTGCGCCCCCATGTGGGCAATGGGGGTGAAGTGTCTTGTCCAAGGATACAACGGGGTTGCCGCAGGTGGGATTCGAACCGAGGACCTCCCGGCCTGCAGCCTGCACCTCTACCAACTGAGCCACCGCGCCCCCAAACAGTAATTAAAATAATAAATTTTGATATCCCATGCGTTGGGTAAGGATTAACGATAAATTGAAAGGGTCGTACTGGGAACCGTCCTATAAAAAGACGCCCTTGGGAGAAATGTCAGTATTACTCTATCCGTGCAAGCCCGTAACTCTCGCATTCCTTGGAGAATTTGACAGGTGGCTTGAGAAGCCACCAGACAAATTTTGCCAGGAATTCGACACTGTTATCAGCTGGAACAAGTATAATCATTAAATAGTCCACCGCCTGTGTTTAGATTCGATCGTCCCGAATATTTCCATTGAAAGGAAAAGAGAATTCCACTAGCGTTTATTTTCGAATCACCGAATTTGGTGCTATAATTTTCCCATTCTGCGGGGGCACTGTTAGTTTTAGGAGGAGGAGGCATGGCGAATTAGATACTTATTGATTGGAATATATATAACTGGATCGCGAAATAATGTATGTATATGTCTGTGAGTAACAGAACGTTATTTTGAATCAACGATAGAAATGCGAGCGAACTCCAAAAATGGTCAAACAAACAGCCCATTACTGCGTCAGATGCCTTACAGAACTTGACTGATGGTTTGTGAGATTGTACGGATAGAGTAATACGGTCCCTTCCCCCAAAGTCGTTTTTTTCTTTTGGACGGTTTCCCGTGCGACCCGTTCAATTTATCATCAACCCTTACCAAACGGACAGGATATCAAAATGTATTATTTTTGTTACCGGTACTGTTTAATCAAATTGTTCAAAACATTTCAACTCATATCAAGTAGCCCCTCATTGGAACGTGCTCGACGAGCACGTTCCAATGAGGGGCTACATGATGTGGTTTTGATGACTTTTTAAAAAATAATTTTGGGGTTTACCCTTCTTGCCAAATAAGTAACGTGTTGTTATTTGATTTGTTTCAGAGAAAGAAGAGGTGTGCATGGTGATTTGTGCAAGAACATACCCTCTGTTTGTGATGGTATTGGGTTAACTGACGATATGTGCAAGCCATTATCGCTTCCCGGTAATCATATCCAAGAGCTGAAAGCTGAACTCAAAAGAGCTCTAAAGTTCTTCACAAATATCTATGAGGTCGATGTGAAGGCCCACAGCAAAACCCAGGCTGGAACCAACGCATCTACAACAACTCAACAGATCAAGGAGAATATAATGGCTGAATTGCATGAGAAATCAGCCGATTTTCTGTTTGTCATAGGAATTGTCAATCGTATTTTGTCTTTCTCTATTCTCATTCTGCTTCTACAGTCTTATTTGTATTTACGCAATTTCCTTGCCAAAGACAACTACGACAGCATTTATATTACAACTGAGTTAAAAAAATTAGACAAAAAACGTAAAGACTCAAACCAACCACCCGTTCTTCCACTCAAAAAGAAAGAACGCAAGAAGTATATAGATACAACATCACTTAAAATGTCATTAGCAGAAAAATCAAAGTTCAAAATATGTCTAGCCATGGTTACAATGCATCTTGCTATATCTGCACTAGTTTTGTTTTTCGACTTCGTTCTTTATTTTATTTTGGATCTTGTTAAACGTCACGGCGAGTACACGTTTGAGCTGAAAGGTCGCGCTGACGTCATGATAGATGTAAGAGAGGATGGTGAACTAACTAAAGTTCTAAAACTGCTTTTCAAAGACATAAAATACTCCGACGATTACGTCAATGCTTATGACAGCGTTGTATGCCTTCCTACGCCACGCGAGCCTAATAATAAACAACTTATCGCGTTCTTAGTTCTGTACATCTTTGCGTTTTCTTTTGTTCTGCTACAGACCTATGGTCTACGTCTCAGACGTAAAATAGCAGCGTTTTACTATCCAGAGCAAAACAGTGCTCGCATTCTCTATCTGTACAACTATATTTTACAGTCAAGGAAAGGGTTGCTGAAGCGGATGAAAGAAATGATTGGTCTAAACCAAAAAAAGAATACAAGACATATCGAACCTTCAACGTGATGAATTGGTTAACAATGAAGTTCCCATGATGCTGGGAGATAGCGTCCTTGTTTGGACGTCAAAAGCGATTTTGCTTGCATTGTGTTGATGTGGAAAACAAGGATTTTCATATTTGTCAGTCTTACGGGTGTAAAGGGGTGTACTGTAAGGAATGCTTCGAGGACCTAGGGAGACAATGTGCACTTTGCGATACTGCTGATGATGCAAAAAAGTAAATATTTGTTACAGAGACAGATGTGCAAAGCTCAGAACAAAATTTGAGGCAATGGCGGATTTTGGCGGAGGTGAAACGATGCACACTTTAATAACAGAATATGGTGTTTTTTATTTACACCAAGATAACCTAATCTGCTATATATAAAAAGTCTATGACATAAAGTTTAGCTTTACTCACCAACCGTGGTGAACACATCAGCAATGGTATTTCAATAGTAACAAATTTACACTTGCAGAGGAACTACATCCAAGTTGAGCTTTGGTGACGTCGGCCTGAATGCGAACTTGTCTAAATTTATCACAAGTCGCCTCGCGAAAAGTGAAATGAAAGTGGCAATTATTTATTACATTTTTAAATGAGTTTACCCCCCCAAAACACCAAAAAATAACAAACATGCACAGTCTCGTGTTAATAAAGCATCTCTAGCTCGAAACAGTATGTTATTATGTTATTAAAATGAAAAAGTCCATGTTTCTTTTCCTATTTCGTTTCGGTGATAAAATTGACAGCGGAATTACCGACCACCGATGCTCATGTAAACAAACAAAAACAAATTCGCACGTATGTACGGCTGCTACTCATTAAAATCGAGAATAAATAATAGCGACTGTTAATGATCTGACGATCATGGTATAAATAAAATATACAAAAGTAGCTTGGTGTACGAAATGTTCACCACTCGATATGAAGTGGTGTTAACCGCGCGCCGCTGGCTCGCAGTTAACACCACTTCACCACTCGTGGTGAACATTTGGTACACCAAGCTACTATGGGTATATTCTGTATTTAAGCCCGCTTTAGAGACAAGATAATCTCGCCGCGCAAGGGTTATCTAAAGCTTCTCACAGGAGGGAGTGGCGTGAATCTGAGTCGATCCGACTGTGATGGCTCAAATCCCGGCTGACTAACATTTTAGCTACATCATCAAGGGATGTATTCGTTGAAGTCATGCCTTGATGATGTAGTTGGAATATTAATTGTTCGGAATTATAAGAACTTAAGACTTTTGGAAATTCATTATTGAATAAATAAAATATATATGCAGCAGTCGTGACATAACTTCTTATTTAATTAACACGTAGAGTACGGGCACTTCAAATTGGAGACTTTGAGTCCCCAATGGCTATACACATTTTTCCACTACGCAAGACTGGTTCAAGAGGACGGCTGTCTTCCCTTTTGGTGTGTTCTCAAAACGTTGATGAACTAAAATTAACACCTCAGTAAGTTTGTTTTGGTAGTAATTATAGTTTATATTTAATTAGTGGTCACTCTTGAGATGTTTCTGCGTTCACAGATCAATCAGACCTTCAGACGGTGGGTTTTCTGTGTTCGGTGAACTATCAAATTCTGTACATGTGGGTAAAAATACAAGCAATGTTTCAGCAAATGAACCTCCGGGTATAACCCGGAGGTCCATTGGCTGGAACTTTGCTTGTGCTTGCTATGTTTTGCAACATATTTGCAATGATTGCTATGGTGGAATCGCCACGCTGAATGTGATTTAGTCATAATGCACACCCCACGTACTGTATATACGTACAAGTCATTGGTATCCATATCGATTTTCGATATTTTAGGGAACAAACAAAGATGCGCTTCTCCAGCTTTACAAATCATTCAAACGGCAGTGAGAATTGCACAACAGACACCCATGGTTATTCCTCAGGGTTATAGGCCCTTCCCGCACAATACCCGATTCTAATTAGATATAGACTATAGCCTTAAGCCTACTGTTCTCTTGCAAAGACGCCGGTACAGACTTTCATTTTGTCGACGTTTTGAGATACAGCCCCCACCCACCATCTATCGACTATCAGAACGCATCAGTAGGTATAAAAGGCCGATTCGGTATCACTTGTACACGATTTCGTACATGTACACGTACATGTACGAAAACCTCCATAGGGTTTAGTGTTAAAATCGTGTACAGGTACACGATTTGTCGTTTTTTATGGTGATACAGAATCGGCTTTCCCGATTCTACATCACTGGATTCTATATACACATCGCTCAAGAGTGAAAAAATGTATGAAATTTTAAGGAAAAAAAGGTGTACCGTCTGATACAGAATCGGCAAATGGGTTTCCCCCATAGGATTGAGTGTTAAAATCGCGAGCAAAAAACGTGTTGCCGTTTCTGTATCATCATCAAAAAGTGGTTTGCCGATTCTGTATCATCCGTGTCTGTACACGATTTTAACACTGAATCCCTATGGAGGCGTACACGAAAATCCATTTGTGGATTGTACATCAGAAATCGACTTATGTACGGTACATGGAAAGAGGTGATACCGAACCGGCAAACCCACTGCCACGATGAGAGTAAAAACTGACACTCATGTTTTTGTTGTGGTGTGAATGAAGGTATTCGTTCAAAAGAGTCGACTATAAATATGAGTGTCAGTTTTTTTGTTTCTGGCGTGAATGAAAGGCTTTCGTTCAAAAGAGTCGACTATAAAATATGATCTGTAAAAATAGACATTCATCTTTTGTTTCAATGCAACGAAAAAAAAAAATGAGTTTAGAAAAAATAGAAAAAATCAGAGGTAAAAAATCGTTTGTTCGCGTTTTGTCACTGTTAATTCTGTGAAGTAAATTTTAATAAAAACACTTAATGGAATGTTTCATCAAATTGACACTCATGCTTTTGTTGTGGTGTGAAAGAAGGTTTTCGTTCAAAAGAGTCGACTATAAATATGAGTGTTATTTTTTTTGTTTCTGGCGTGAATGAAAGGTTTTCGTTCAAAAGAGTCGCGTGAATGAAAGGCTTTCGTTCAAAAGAGTCGACTATAAAATATGATCTGTAAAAATAGACATTTATGTTTTGTTTCAATGTAACGAAAAAAAATTGAGTTTAGAAAAATTAGAAAAAATCAGAGGTAAAAAATCGTTTGTTCACGTTTTGTCACTGTTAAATTTTGTGAAGTAAATTTTAATAAAACATTTTATGGAATGTTTGATCAAATTGACACTCATGTTTTTGTTGTGGTGTGAATGAAGGTTTTCGTTTTTAATGGATCGTTTTAATAGATAATAAAACGCATTTTTTCCACTCAATTAGGTTTGAGTGGTAAATTTTTAATATAATCATGATAATGTTCGGAGATGTGAATGAAATCTTTTAACGTTAAATTAGAAACCGGTTTCTTTATGTGCTAAAATTTTTAAACTGTTTTCAAAGTTCTCTCTCAATTCGACATTGAGTGAATGGTTTTGATATATGAATGAAATTCCTTTTAACAAACGTAAATTATTCTCAAATGCGTTAAATCAGAAACAGGTTTGTCATGTGCTTAAACTTTTCAAACTTTTTCAAGTTTTCCCAGTTCAAATGCGTTAAATCAGAAACCGGTTTGTGATGTGCTTAAACTTTTCAAACTTTTTCAAGTTTTCCCAGTTCAATACTGAGTTGAGATATGATTTTTTTTTAATTATTATATTAAAGACAGAAGATTTTTATTAACTTAAAACATAAAAAAAATAATTATACATTTAATTTTGAAAATAATAAATAACTCACATTAGCATACTCAAAGGAACATTAACAATTAAAAATGTTTTTACAGATGGATTCTAGACGCCAAGATCAAATTTTAGGCGAATATGAACGTGCTAAGAAGGGCATTCAATCGGCTGACAGAAGCAGACGTATCGGCGAGATGGATCTCAGACGCGAGCCCACAAAAATATTTAAACCCGTGACGGAGGTTCAAGAGCGAAGCAAGAAGGAGATAATCGAAGAAATGAGACCCATAAAAGAGAGTTCTTTGAGAATGGGTTCGTTTCTCGGTAGTTTTGGAAATCGATATTCCTTTCAATCTACACCGGATTACGTTCCCACAGGAATTCAAACCGACGTGAGCAACGATACAGCTTCGACTATCACCACTGATAGCGTCGCGTCCGTAAGCCCTGCTTTAGGTCATTTCAATGAGTGGCCATCAGTCAGATTTTGTGGCAAACGTTAAGAGAATAATAAAATTTCAATGTTTTTTTCGTAGAGAGCGATGACGGGTTTATGAGGTTACGTTAGAAAACTATGGGTTAACCCTTTACCCAACGGTACGGCAAAACCGGCCAGCGCTATTCTCAAAAATCGTCAATTAATTTTCATTATTTTTTTCTCAAAAACATAGGTTACGACCCCTCATTGGAACGAGCTCGTAAAGCTCGTTCCAATGGGGGGGTCATAACCTATGTTTTTGAGACAAAAAAAATGAAAGAAAGTAGTTATTCAACTATTTTTTTGCAGGTGTCGCCTGCTTTACGTGTTAGGTAAAGGGTTAATGAATGTGAAGCGTGATCGAATTTCTCTCAAATTAAATTGAAGTAATATTATAAAAAAATCCTTCTTAAATAAATCTCATTTTATTCGTTTGTTATTAATTAAAATATGAATAAAAAAAATGTGGTTCAGTAATCGAGAGAATGTCAAGTTTTCACTTAACCCTTTACGTAACGAATCGACCGTATCCGTCCACGTATAATTTCCAAATTACGGAAATGAAAAAAATTACAAAAAATTCGAGAGATCCATATCATTTAACCCCTCGTTGGAACTAAATCGTTGAGCGCGTTCCAATGAGGGTTTACGTGATATGAGTTCGTTGAAATGTTTTGAACAATTTGAACAAACAGTAATTTATTTATTGGTGTTTAAGGGCACAACCATGACAGTTTTACGGGTAGAGGAAGCTGGAGTACCCAAGGAGAACCACCGAGCAACTGTCAGCTCCCCAACATACTAACTCCACACAAGCAGGGTTAGGATTGGTTGAAGACAAGTGTACCATCGACGTGTAGTACGCCTTAGAACACAATGCCATTGCGCCCCCACGTGGGCAATGGGGGTGAAGTGTCTTGTCCAAGGATACAACGGGGTTGCCGCAGGTGGGATTCGAAGCGAGGACCTCACGGCCTGCAGCCTGCACCTCTACCAACTGAGCCACCGCGCCCCCAAACAGTAATTAAAATAATAAATTTTGATATCCCATGCGTTGGGTAAGGATTAACGATAAATTGAAAGGGTCGTACTGGGAACCGTCCTATAAAAAGACGCCCTTGGGGGAAATGTCCGTATTACCGTAACTCTCGCATTCCTTGGAGAATTTGACAGGTGGCTTGAGAAGCCACCAGACAAATTTTGCAAGGAAGTCGACACTGTTATCAGCTGGAACAAGTATAATCATTAAATAGTCCACCGCCTGTGTTTAGATTCGATCGTCCCGAATATTTCCATTGAAAGGAAAAGAGAATTCCACTAGAGTTTATTTTCGAATCACCGAACTTGGTGCTATAATTTTCCCATTCTGCGAGGGCACTGTTAGTTTTAGGAGGAGGGGGCATGGCAAATTAGATACTTATTGATTGGAATATCTATAACTGGATCGCGCAATATTATGTATGTATATGTCTGTGAGTAACAGAACGTTATTTTTAATCAACGATAGAAATGCGAGCAAGCTCCAAAAATGGTCAAACAAACAGCCCATTACTGCGTCAGATTCCTTACAGAACTTGACTGATGGTTTGTGAGATTGTACGGATAGAGTAATACGGTCCTTTCCCACAAAGTCGTTTTTTTCTTTTTGGACGGTTTCCCGTGCGACCCGTTCAATTTATCATCAACCCTTACCCAACGGACAGGATATCAAAATGTATTATTTTTGTTACTGTTTAATCAAATTGTTCAAAACATTTCAACTCATATCAAGTAGCCCCTCATTGGAACGTGCTCGACGAGCACGTTCCAATGAGGGGCTACATGATGTGGTTTTGATGACTTTTTAAAAAATAATTTTGGGGTTTACCCTTCTTGCCAAATAAGTAACGTGTTGTTATTTGATTTGTTTCAGAGAAAGAAGAGGTGTGCATGGTGATTTGTGCAAGAACATACCCTCTGTTTGTGATGGTATTGGGTTAACTGACGATATGTGCAAGCCATTATCGCTTCCCGGTAATCATATCCAAGAGCTGAACGCTGAACTCAAAAGAGCTCTAAAGTTCTTCATAAATATCTATGAGTTCGATGTGAAGGCCCACAGCAATACCCAGGCTGGAACCAACGCATCTACAACAACTCAACAGATCAAGGAGAATATAATGGCTGAATTGCATGAGAAATCAGCCGATTTTCTGTTTGTCATAGGAATTGTCAATCGTATTTTGTCTTTCTCTATTCTCATTCTACTTCTACAGTCTTATTTGTATTTACGCAATTTCCTTGCCAAAGACAACTACGACAGCATTTATATTACAACTGAGTTAAAAAAATTAGACAAAAAACGTAAAGACTCGAACCAACCACCCGTTCTTCCACTCAAAAAGAAAGAACGCAAGAATTATATAGATACAACATCACTTAAAATGTCATTAGCAGAAAAATCAAAGTTCAAAATATGTCTAGCCATGGTTACAATGCATCTTGCTATATCTGCACTAGTTTTGTTTTTCGATTTCGTTCTTTATTTTATTTTAGATCTTGTTAAACGTCACGGCGAGTACAAGTTTGAGCTGACAGGTCGCGCTGACGTTAGGATAGAGGTAACAGGGGATGGTGAACTAACTAAAGTTCTAAAACTGCTTTTCAAAGACATAAAATACTCCGACGATTACATCAATGCTTATGACAGCCTTGTATGCCTTCCTACACCACGCGAGCCTAATAATAAACAACTTATCGCGTTCTTAGTTCTGTACATCTTTGCGTTTTCTTTCGTTCTGCTACAGACCTATGGTCTACGTCTCAGACGTAAAATAGCAGCGTTTTACTATCCAGAGCAAAACAGTGCTCGCATTCTCTATCTGTACAGCTATATTTTACAGTCAAGGAAAGGTTTGCTGAAGCGGATGAAAGAAATGATTGGTCTAAACCAAAAAAGAATACAAGACATATCGAACCTTCAACGTGATGAATTGGTTAACAATGAAGTTCCCATGATGCTGGGAGATAGCGTCCTTGTTTGGACGTCAAAAGCGATTTTGCTTGCATTGTGTTGATGTGGAAAACAAGGATTTTCATATTTGTCAGTCTCACGGGTGTAAAGGGGTGTACTGTAAGGAATGCTTCGAGGACCTAGGGAGACAATGTGCACTTTGCGATACTGCTGATGATGCAGAAAAGTAAATATTTGTTACAGAGACAGATTTGTAAAGCTCAGAACAAAATTTGAGGCAATGGCGGATTTTGGCGGGGGTGAAACGATGCACACTTTAATAACAGAATATGGTGTTTTTTATTTATACCAAGATAACCTAATCTGCTATATATAAAAAGTCTATGACATAAAGTTTAGCTTTACTCGCCAACCGTGGTGAACACACCAGCAATGGTATTTCAATAGTAACAAATTTACACTTGCAGAGGAACTACATCCAAGTTGAGCTTTGGTGACGTCGGCCTGACTGCGAACTTGTCTAAATTTATCACAAGTCGCCTCGCGAAAAGTGAAATGAAAGTGGCAATTATTTATTACATTTTTAAATGAGTTTACCCCCAAAAACACCAAAAAATTAACAAACACGCACTGTCTCGTGTTAATAAAGCATCTCTAGCTCGAAACAGTATGTTATTATGTTATTAAAATGAAAAAGTCCATGTTTCTTTTCCTATTTCGTTTCGGTGATAAAATTGACAGCGGAATTACCGACCACCGATGCTCATGTAAACAAACAAAAACAAATTCGCACGTGTGAACGGCTGCTACTCATTAAAATCGAGAATAAATAATAACGAATGTTAATGATCTGACGATCATGGTTTAAATAAAATATACCCAAAGTAGCTTGGTGTACGAAAAGTTCACCACTCGATATGAAGTGGTGTTAACCGCGCGCCGATGGCTCGCAGTTAACACCACTTCACCACTCGTGGTGAACATTTGGTACACCAAGCTATTATGGGTATATTCTATATTTAAGCCCGCTTTAGAGACAAAATAATCTCGCCGCGCAAGGGTTATCTAAATTTTCTCGCAGGAGGGAGTGGCGTGAATCTGAGTCGATCCGACTGTGATGGCTCAAATCCCGCCTGACTAACATTTTAGCTACATCATCAAGGGATGCATTCGTTGAAGTCATGCCTTGATGATGTAGTTGGAATATTTTTTCTTCGGAATTATAAGAACTTAAGACTTTTTGAAATTTATTATTGAATAAATAAAATATATATTCAGCAGTCGTGACATAACTTCTTATTTAATTAACACGTAGAGTACGGGCACTTCAAATTGGACACTTTGAGTCCCCAATGGCTATACACATTTTTCCACTACAGATGACTGGTTCAAGTGGACGGCTGTCTTCCCTTTTGGTGTGTTCTCAAAACGTTGATGAACTAAAATTAACACCTCAGTAAGTTTGTTTTGGTAGTAATAATAGTTTATATTTAATTAGTGGTCACTCTTGAGATGTTTCTGCGTTCAGAGATCAATCAGAGCTTCAGACGGTGGGTTTTCTGTGTTCGGTGAACTTTCAAATTCTGTACATGTGGGTAAAAATACAAGCAATGTTTCAGCAAATGAACCTCCGGGTATAACCCGGAGGTCCATTGGCTGGGACTTTGCTTGTGCTTGTTATGCTTTGCAACATATTTGCAATGATTGCTATGGTGGAATCGCCACGCTAAATGTGATTTAGTCATAATGCACACCCCACGTACTGTATATACGTACAAGTCATTGGTATCCATATCGATTTTCGATATTTTGGGGAACAAACAAAGACGCGCTTCTCCAGCTTTACAAATCATTCAAACGGCAGTGAGAATTGCACAACAGACACCCATGGTTATTCCCCAGGGTTATAGGCCCTTCCCGCACAATACCCGATTCTAATTAGATATAGACTATAGCCTTAAGCTTACTGTTCTCTTGCAAAGACGCCGGTACAAACTTTCATTTTGTCGACGTTTTGAGATACAGCCCCCACCCCACATCTTTCGACTATCAGAACGCATCAGTAGGTATAAAAGGCCGATTCGGTATCACTTGTACACGATTTCGTACATGTACACGTACATGTACGAAAACCTCCTTAGGGTTTAGTGTTAAAATCGTGTACAGGTACACGATTTGTCGTTTTTTATGGTGATACAGAATCGGCTTTGCCGATTCTACATCACTGGATTCTATATACACATCGCTCAAGAGTGACAAAATGTATGAAATTTTAAGGAAAAAAAGGTGTACCGTCTGATACAGAATCGGCAAATGGGTTTCCCCCATAGGATTGAGTGTTAAAATCGCGAGCAAAAAACGTGTTGCCGTTTCTGTATCATCATCAAAAAGTGGTTTGCCGATTCTGTATCATCCAAGTCTGTACACGATTTTAACACTGAATCCCTATGGAGGCGTACACGGAAATCCATTTGTGGATTGTACATCAGAAATCGACTCATGTACGGTACATGGAAAGAGGTGATACCGAACCGGCAAACCCACTGCCACGATGAGAGTAAAAACTGACACTCATGTTTTTGTTGTGGTGTGAATGAAGGTATTCGTTCAAAAGAGTCGACTATAAATATGAGTGTCAGTTTTTTTGTTTCTGGCGTGAATGAAAGGCTTTCGTTCAAAAGAGTCGACTATAAAATATGATCTGTAAAAATAGACATTCATGCTTTGTTTCAATGCAACGAAAAAAAAATTGAGTTTAGAAAAATTAGAAAAAATCAGAGGTAAAAAATCGTTTGTTCGCGTTTTGTCACTGTTAATTTTGTGAAGTAAATTTTAATAAAAACACTTTATGGAATGTTTCATCAAATTGACACTCATGTTTTTGTTGTGGTGTGAAAGAAGGTTTTCGTTCAAAAGAGTCGACTATAAATATGAGTGTTAGTTTTTTTTGTTTCTGGCGTGAATGAAAGGTTTTCGTTCAAAAGAGTCGTGTGAATGAAAGGCTTTCGTTCAAAAGAGTCGACTATAAAATATGATCTGTAAAAATAGACATTTATGTTTTGTTTCAATGTAACGAAAAAAAACTGAGGTTAGAAAAATTAGAAAAAATCAGAGGTAAAAAATCGTTTGTTCACGTTTTGTCACTTTTAAATTTTGTGAAGTAAATTTTAATAAAACATTTTATGGAATGTTTGATCAAATTGGCACTCATGTTTTTGTTGTGGTGTGAATGAAGGTTTTCGTTTTTAATGGATCGTTTTAATAGATAATAAAACGCATTTTTTCCACTCAATTAGGTTTGAGTGGTAAATTTTTAATATAATCATGATAATGTTCGGAGATGTGAATGAAATCCTTTTAACGTTAAATTGGAAACCGGTTTCTTTATGTGCTAAAATTTTTAAACTGTTTTCAAAGTTCTCTCTCAATTCGACATTGAGTGAATGGTTTTGATATATGAATGAAATTCCTTTTAAGAAACGTAAATTATTCTCAAATGCGTTAAATCAGAAACCGGTTTGTCATGTGCTTAAACTTTTCGAACTTTTTCAAGTTTTCCCAGTTCAAATGCGTTAAATCTGAAACCGGTTTGTGATGTGCTTAAACTTTTCAAACTTTTTCAAGTTTTCCCAGTTCAATACTGAGTTGAGATATGAATTTTTTTAGTTATTATATTAAAGACAGAAGATTTTTATTAACTTAAAACATAAAAAAATTAATTATACATTTAATTTTGAAAATAATAAATAACTCACATTAGCATACTCAAAGGAACATTAACAATTAAAAACGAAAAAATGTTTTTGCAGATGGATTCTAGACGCCAAGATAAAATTTTAGGCGAATATGAACGTGCTAAGAAGGGCATTCAATCGGCTGACAGAAGCAGACGTCTCGGCGAGATGGATCTCAGACGCGAGCCCACAAAAATATTTAAACCCGTGACGGAGGTTCAAGAGCGACGCTAGAAGGAGATAGTTGAAGAAATGAGACCCATAAAAGAGAGTTCTTTGAGAATGGGTTCGTTTCTCGGTAGTTTTGGAAATCGATATTCCTTTCAATCTACACCGGATTACGTTCCCACAGGAATTCAAACCGACGTGAGCAACGATACAGCTTCGACTATCACCACTGATAGCGTCGCGTCCATAAGCCCTGCTTTAGGTCATTTCAATGAGTGGCCATCAGTCAGATTTTGGGGCAAACGTTAAGAGAATAATAAAATTTCAATGTTTTTTTCGTAGAGAGCGATGACGGGTTTAGGAGGTTACGTTAGAAAACTATGGGTTAACCCTTTACCCAACGGTACGGCAAAACCGGCCAGCGCTATTCTCAAAATTCGTCAATTAATGTTCATTGTTTTTTTCTCAAAAACATAGGTTATGACCCCTCATTGGAACGAGCTCATAAAGCTCGTTCCAATGAGGGGTCATAACCTATGTTTTTGAGACATAAAAATTAAAGAAAGTAGTTATTCAACTATTTTTTTGCAGGTGTCGCCTGCTTTTCGTGTTAGGTAAAGGGTTAATGAATGTGAAGCGTGATCGAATTTCTCTCAAATTAAGATGAAGTAATATTATAAAAAAATCCTTCATAAATAAGTCTCATTTTATTCGTTTGTTATTAATTAAAATATTAATAAAAAAAATATGGTTCAGTAATCGAGAGAATGTCAAGTTTTCACTTAACCCTTTACGTAACGAATCGGACGTATCCGTCCACGTATAATTTCCAAATTACGGAAATGAAAAAAATTACAAAAAATTCGATAGATCCATATCATTTAACCCCTCGTTGGAACTAAATCGTTGAGCGCGTTCCAATGAGGGTTTACGTGATATGAGTTCGTTGAAATGTTTTGAACAATTTGAACAAACAGTAATTTATTTATTGGTGTTTAAGGGCACGACCATGACAGTTTTACGGGTAGAGGAAGCTGGAGTACCCCAGGAGAACCACCGAGCAACTGTCAGCTCCCCAACATACTAACTCCACACAAGCAGGGTTAGGATTGGTTGAAGACAAGTGTACCATCGACGTGTAGTACGCCTTAGAACACAATGCCACTGCGCCTCCACGTGGGCAATGGGGGTGAAGTGTCTTGTCCAAGGATACAACGGCGTTGCCGCAGGTGGGATTCGAACCGAGGACCTCCCGGACTGCAGCCTGCACCTCTACCAACTGAGCCACCGCACCCCCAAACAGTAATTAAAATAATAAATTTTGATATCCCATGCGTTGGGTAAGGATTAACGATAAATTGAAAGGGTCGTACTGGAAACCGTCCTATAAAAAGACGCCAATGGGGGAAATGTCCGTATTACTCTATCCGTGCAAGCCCGTAACTCTCGCATTCCTTGGAGAATTAGACAGGTGGCTTGAGAAGCCACCAGACAAATTTTGCAAGGAATTCGACACTGTTATCAGCTGGAACAAGTATAATCATTAAATAGTCCACCGCCTGTGTTTAGATTCGATCGTCCCGAATATTTCCATTGAAAGGAAAATATAATTCCACTAGCGTTTATTTTCGAATCACCGAATTTGGTGCTATAATTTTCCCATTCTGCGGGGGCACTGTTAGTTTTAGGAGGAGGGGGGCATGGCGAATTAGATACTTATTGATTGGAATATCTATAACTGGATCGCGAAATAATGTATGTATATGTCTGTGAGTAAGAGAACCTTATTTTTAATCAACGATAGAAATGCGAGCAAGCTCCAAAAATGGTCAAACAAACAGCCCATTACTGCGTCAGATTCCTTACAGAAGTTGACTGATGGTTTGTGAGATTGTACGGATAGAGTAATACGGTCCTTTCCCCCAAAGTCGTTTTTTTCTTTTGGGACGGTTTCCCGTGCGACCCGTTCAATTTATCATCAACCCTTACCCAACGGACAGGATATCAAAATGTATTATTTTTGTTACTGTTTAATCAAATTGTTCAAAACATTTCAACTCATATCAAGTAGCCCCTCATTGGAACGTGCTCGACGAGCACGTTCCAATGAGGGGCTACATGATGTGGTTTTCATGACTTTTTAAAAAATAATTTTGGGGTTTACCCTTCTTGCCAAATAAGTAACGTGTTGTTATTTGATTTGTTTCAGAGAAAGAAGAGGTGTGCATGGTGATTTGTGCAAGAACATACCCTCTGTTTGTGATGGTATTGGGTTAACTGACGATATGTGCAAGCCATTATCGCTTCCCGGTAATCATATCCAAGAGCTGAACGCTGAACTCAAAAGAGCTCTAAAGTTCTTCACAAATATCTATGAGTTCGATGTGAAGGCCCACAGCAATACCCAGGCTGGAACCAACGCATCTACAACAACTCAACAGATCAAGGAGAATATAATGGCTGAATTGCATGAGAAATCAGCCGATTTTCTGTTTGTCATAGGAATTGTCAATCGTATTTTGTCTTTCTCTATTCTCATTCTGCTTCTACAGTCTTATTTGTATTTACGCAATTTCCTTGCCAAAGACAACTACGACAACATTTATATTACAAGTGAGTTAAACAAATTAGACAAAAAACGTAAAGACTCGAACCAACCACCCGTTCTTCCACTCAAAAAGAAAGAACACAAGAAGTATATAGATACAACATTACTTAAAATGTCATTAGCAGAAAAATCAAAGTTCAAAATAGGTCTAGCCATGGTTACAATGCATCTTGCCATATCTGAACTAGTTTTGTTTTTCGACTTCGTTCTTTATTTTATTTGGGATCTTGTTAAACGTCACGGCGAGAACACGTTTGAGCTGAAAGGCCGCGCTGACGTCATGATAGATGTAACAGAGGATGGTGAACTAACTAAAGTTCTAAAACTGCTTTTCAAAGACATAAAATACTCCGACGATTACGTCAATGCTTATGACAGCGTTGTATGCCTTCCTACGCCACGCGAGCCTAATAATAAACAACTTATCGCGTTCTTAGTTCTGTACATCTTTGCGTTTTCTTTCGTTCTGCTACAGACCTATGGTCTACGTCTCAGACGTAAAATAGCAGCGTTTTACTATCCAGAGCAAAACAGTGCTCGCATTCTCTATCTGTACAAAGTCAAGGAAAGGGTTGCAGAAGCGGATGAAAGAAATGATTGGTCTGAACAAAAAAGAATACAAGACATATCGAACCTTCAACGTGATGAATTGGTTAACAATGAAGTTCCCATGATGCTGGGAGATAGCGTCCTTGTTTGGACGTCAAAAGCGATTTTGCTTGCATTGTGTTGATGTGGAAAACAAGGATTTTCATATTTGACTGTCTCACGGGTGTAAAGGGGTGTACTGTAAGGAATGCTTCGAGGGTCTAGGGAGACAATGTGCACTTTGCGATACTGCTGATGATGCAGAAAAGTAAATATTTGTCACAGAGACAGATTTGTAAAGCTCAGAACAAAATTTGAGGCAATGGCGGATTTTGGCGGGGGTGAAACGATGCACACTTTAATAACAGAATATGGTGTTTTTATTTATACCAAGATAACCTAATCTGCTATATATAAAAAGTCTATGACATAAAGTTTAGCTTTACTCACCAACCGTGGTGAACACACCAGCAATGGTATTTCAATAGTAACAAATTTACACTTGCAGAGGAACTACATCCAAGTTGAGCTTCGGTGACGTCGGCCTGAATGCGAACTTGTCTAAATTTATCACAAGTCGTCTCGCGAAAAGTGAAATGAAATTGGCAATTATTTATTACATTTTTAAATGAGTTTACCCCCCAAAACACCAAAAATTAACAAACATGCACTGTCTTGTGTTAATAAAGCATCTCTAGCTCGAAACAATATGTTATTATGTTATTAAAATGAAAAAGTCCATGTTTCTTTTCCTAATTCGTTTCGGTGATAAAATTGACAGCGGAATTAGCGACCACCGATGCTCATGTAAACAAACAAAAACAAATTCGCACGTATGTACGGCTGCTACTCATTAAAATCGAGAATAAATAATAGCGACTGTTAATGATCTGACGATCATGGTATAAATAAAATATACCCAAAGTAGCTTGGTGTACGAAAAGTTCACCACTCGATATGAAGTGGTGTTAACCGCGCGCCGATGGCTCGCAGTTAACACCACTTCACCACTCGTGGTGAACATTTGGTACACCAAGCTACTATGGGTATATTCTATATTTAAGCCCGCTTTAGAGACAAGATAATCTCGCCGCGCAAGGGTTATCTAAAGCTTCTCGCAGGAGGGAGTGGCGTGAATCTGAGTCGATCCGACTGTGATGGCTCAAATCCCGGCTGACTAACATTTTAGCTACATCATCAAGGGATGCATTCCTTGAAGTCATGCCTTGATGATGTAGTTGGAATATTAATTCTTCGAAATTATAAGAACTTAAGACTTTTGGAAATTCATTATTGAATAAATAAAATATATATGCAGCAGTCGTGACATAACTTCTTATTTAATTAACACGTAGAGTACGGGCACTTCAAATTGGACACTTTGAGTCCCCAATGGCTATACACATTTTTCCACTACAGATGACTGGCTCAAGTGGACGGCTGTCTTCCCTTTTGGTGTGTTCTCAAAACGTTGATGAACTAAAATTAACACCTCAGTAAGTTTGTTTTGGTAGTAATTATAGTTTATATTTAATTAGTGGTCACTCTTGAGATGTTTCTGCATTCAGAGATCAAACAGAGCTTCAGACGGTGGGTTTTCTGTGTTCGGTGAACTTTCAAATTCTGTACATGTGGGTAAAAATACAAGCAATGTTTCAGGCAATGAACCTTCGGGTATAACCCGGAGGTCCATTGGCTGGAATTTTGCTTGTGCTTGTTATTTTTTGCAACATATTTGCAATGATTGCTATGGTGGAATCGCCACGCTGTATGTGATTTAGTCATAATGCCCACCCCACGTACTGTATATACGTACAAGTCATTGGTATCCATATCGATTTTCGATATTTTGGGAAACAAACAAAGACGCGCTTCTCCAGCTTTACAAATCATTCAAACGGCAGTGAGAATTGCACAACAGACACCCATGGTTATTCCCCAGGGTTATAGGCCCTTCCCGCACAATACCCGATTCTAATTAGATATAGACTATAGCCTTCAGCCTACTGTTCTCTTGCAAAGACGCCGGTACAGACTTTCATTTTGTCGACGTTTTGAGATACAGCCCCCACCCCACATCTATCGACTATCAGAACGCATCAGTAGGTATAAAAGGCCGATTCGGTATCACTTGTACACGATTTCGTACATGTACACGTACATGTACGATAACCTCCATAGGGTTTAGTGTTAAAATCGTGTACAGGTACACGATTTGTCGTTTTTTATGGTGATACAGAATCGGCTTTGCCGATTCTACATCACTGGATTCTATATACACATCGCTCAAGAGTGAAAAAATGTATGAAATTTTAAGGAAAAAAAGGTGTACCGTCTGATACAGAATCGGCAAATGGGTTTCCCCCATAGGATTGAGTGTTAAAATCGCGAGCAAAAAACGTGTTGCCGTTTCTGTATCATCATCAAAAAGTGGTTTGCCGATTCTGTATCATCCGTGTCTGTACACGATTTTAACACTGAATCCCTATGGAGGCGTACACGGAAATCCATTTGTGGATTGTACATCAGAAATCGACATATGTACGGTACATGGAAAGAGGTGATACCGAACCGGCAAACCCACTGCCACGATGAGAGTAAAAACTGACACTCATGTTTTTGTTGTGGTGTGAATGAAGGTATTCGTTCAAAAGAGTCGACTATAAATATGAGTGTCAGTATTTTTGTTTCTGGCGTGAATGAAAGGCTTTCGTTCAAAAGAGTCGACTATAAAATATGATCTGTAAAAATAGACATTCATGTTTTGTTTCAATGCAACGAAAAAAAAATTGAGTTTAGAAAAATTAGAAAAAATCAGAGGTAAAAAATCGTTTGTTCGCGTTTTGTCACCGTTAATTTTGTGAAGTAAATTTTAATAAAAACACTTTATGGAATGTTTCATCAAATTGACACTCATGTTTTTGTTGTGGTGTGAAAGAAGGTTTTCGTTCAAAAGAGTCGACTATAAATATGAGTGTTTGTTTTTTTTGTTTCTGGCGTGAATGAAAGGTTTTCGTTCAAAAGAGTCGCGTGAATGAAAGGCTTTCGTTCAAAAGAGTCGACTATAAAATATGGTCTGTAAAAATAGACATTTATGTTTTGTTTCAATGTAACGAAAAAAAATTTAGATTAGAAAAATTAGAAAAAATAAGAGGTAAAAAATCGTTTGTTCACGTTTTGTCACTGTTAAATTTTGTGAAGTAAATTTTAATAAAACATTTTATGGAATGTTTGATCAAATCGACACTCATGTTTTTGTTGTGGTGTGAATGAAGGTTTTCGTTTTTAATGGATCGTTTTAATAGATAATAAAACGCATTGTTTCCACTCAATTAGGTTTGAGTGGTAAATTTTTAATATAATCATGATAATGTCCAGAGATGTGAATGAAATCCTTTTAACGTTAAATTAGAAACCGGTTTCTTTATGTGCTAAAATTTTTAAACTGTTTTCAAAGTTCTCTCTCAATTCGACATTGAGTGAATGGTTTTGATATATGAATGAAATTCCTTTTAACAAACGTAAATTATTCTCAAATGCGTTAAATCAGAAACCGGTTTTTCATGTGCTTAAACTTTTCAAACTTTTTCAAGTTTTCCCAGATCAAATGCGTTAAATCAGAAACCGGTTTGTGATGTGCTTAAACTTTTCAAACTTTTTCAAGTTTTCCCAGTTCAATACTGAGTTGAGATATGATTTTTTTTAGTTATTATATTAAAGACAGAAGATTTTTATTGACTTAAAACATAAAAAAAATAATTATACATTTAATTTTGAAAATAATAAATAACTCACATTAGCATACTCAAAGGAACATTAACAATTAAAAACGAAAAAATGTTTTTACAGATGGATTCTAGACGCCAAGATCAGATTTTAGGCGAATATGAACGTGCTAAGAAGGGCATTCAATCGGCTGACAGAAGCAGACGTCTCGGCGAGATGGATCTCAGACGCGAGCCCACAAAAATATTTAAACCCGTGACGGAGGTTCAAGAGCGAAGAAAGGAGATAGTCGAAGAAATGAGACCCATAAAAGAGAGTTCTTTGAGAATGGGTTCGTTTCTCGGTAGTTTTGGAAATCGATATTCCTTTCAATCTACACCGGATTATGTTCCCACAGGAATTCAAACCGACGTGAGCAACGATACAGCTTCGACTATCACCACTGATAGCGTCGCGTCCATAAGCCCTGCTTTAGGTCATTTCAATGAGTGGCCATCAGTCAGATTTTGTGGCAAACGTTAAGAGAATAATAAAATTTCAATGTTTTTTTCGTAGAGAGCGATGACGAGTTTAGGAGGTTACGTTAAAAAACTATGGGTTAACCCTTTGCCCAACGTAACGGCAAAACCGGTCAGCGCTATTCTCAAAAATCGTCAATTAATTTTCATTATTTTTTTCTCAAAAACATAGGTTATGACCCCTCATTGGAACGAGCTCGTAAAGCTCGTTCCAATGAGGGGTCATAACCTATGTTTTTGAGACAAAAAAATGAAAGAAAGTAGTTATTCAACTATTTTTTTGCAGGTGTCGCTTGCTTTTCGTGTTAGGAAAAGGGTTAATGAATGTGAAGCGTGATCGAATTTCTCTCAAATTAAGATGAAGTAATATTATAAAAAAATCCTTCATAAATAAATCTCATTTTATTCGTTTGTTATTAATTAAAATATTAATAAAAAAAATATGGTTCAGTAATCGAGAGAATGTCAAGTTTTCACTTAACCCTTTACGTAACGAATCGGACGTATCCTTCCACGTATAATTTCCAAATTACGGAAATGAAAAAAATTACAAAAAATTCGATAGATCCATATCATTTAACCCCTCGTTGGAACTAAATCGTTGAGCGCGTTCCAATGAGGGTTTACGTGATATGAGTTCGTTGAAATGTTTTGAACAATTTGAACAAACAGTAATTTATTTATTGGTGTTTAAGGGCACGACCATGACAGTTTTACGGGTAGAGGAAGCTGGAGTACCCCTGGAGAACCACCGAGCAACTGTCAGCTCCCCAACATACTAACTCCACACAAGCAGGGTTAGGATTGGTTGAAGACAAGTGTACCATCGACGTGTAGTACGCCTTAGAACACAATGCCATTGCGCCCCCCACGTGGGCAATGGAGGTGAAGTGTCTTGTCCAAGGAAACAACGGGGTTGCCGCAGGTGGGATTCGAACCGAGGACCTCCCGGCCTGCAGCCTGCACCTCTACCAACTGAGCCACCGCACCCCCAAACAGTAATTAAAATAATAAATTTTGATATCCCATGCGTTGGGTAAGGATTAACGATAAATTGAAAGGGTCGTACTGGGAACCGTCCTATAAAAAGACGCCCTTGGGGGAAATGTCCGTATTACTCTATCCGTGCAAGCCCGTAACTCTCGCATTCCATGAAGAATTTGACAGGTGGCTTGAGAAGCCACCAGACAAATTTTGCAAGGAATTCGACACTATTATCAGCTGGAACAAGTATAATCATTAAATAGCCCACTGCCTGTGTTTAGATTCGATCGTCCCGAATATTTCCATTGAAAGGAAAAGAGAATTCCACTAGCGTTTATTTTCGAATCACCGAATTTGGAGCTATAATTTTCCCATTCTGCGGGGGCACTGTTAGTTTTAGGAGGAGGGGGCATGGCGAATTAGATACTTATTGATTGGAATATCTATAACTGGATCGCGAAATAATGTATATATATGTCTGTGAGTAACAGAACGTTATTTTTAATCAACGATAGAAATGCGAGCAAGCTCCAAAAATGGTCAAACAAACAGCCCATTACTGCGTCAGATTCCTTACAGAACTTGACTGATGGTTTGTGAGATTGTACGGATAGAGTAATACGGTCCTTTCCCCCAAAGTCGTTTTTTTCTTTTGGGACGGTTTCCCGTGCGACCCGTTCAATTTATCATCAACCCTTACCCAACGGACAGGATATCAAAATGTATTATTTTTGTTACTGTTTAATCAAATTGTTCAAAACATTTCAACTCATATCAAGTAGCCCCTCATTGGAACGTGCTCGACGAGCACGTTCCAATGAGGGGCTACATGATGTGTTTTTGATGACTTTTTAAAAAATAATTTTGGGGTTTACCCTTCTTGCCAAATAAGTAACGTGTTGTTATTTGATTTGTTTCAGAGAAAGAAGAGGTGTGCATGGTGATTTGTGCAAGAACATACCCTCTGTTTGTGATGGTATTGGGTTAACTGACGATATGTGCAAGCCATTATCGCTTCCCGGTAATCATATCCAAGAGCTGAACGCTGAACTCAAAAGAGCTCTAAAGTTCTTCACAAATATCTATGAGTTCGATGTGAAGGCCCACAGCAATACCCAGGCTGGAACCTACGCATCTACAACAACTCAACAGATCAAGGAGAATATAATGGCTGAATTGCATGAGAAATCAACCGATTTTCTGTTTGTCATAGGAATTGTCAATCGTATTTTGTCTTTCTCTATTCTCATTCTACTTCTACAGTCTTATTTGTATTTACGCAATTTCCTTGCCAAAGACAACTACGACAGCATTTATATTACAACTGAGTTAAAAAAATTAGACAAAAAACGTAAAGACTCGAACAAACCATCCGTTCTTCCACTCAAAAAGAAAGAACGCAAGAAGTATATAGATACAACATCACTTAAAATGTCATTAGCAGAAAAATCAAAGTTCAAAATATGTCTAGCCATGGTTACAATGCATCTTGCTATATCTGCACCAGTTTTGTTTTTCGACTTCTTTCTTTATTTTATTTTGGATCTTGTTAAACGTCACGGCGAGTACAAGTTTGAGCTGACAGGTCGCGCTGACGTCAGGATAGAGGTAACAGGGGATGGTGAACTAACTAAAGTTCTAAAACTGCTTTTCAAAGACATAAAATACTCCGACGATTACGTCAATGCTTATGACAGCGTTGTATGCCTTCCTACGCTACGCGAGCCTATTAATAAACAACTCATCGCGTTCTTAGTTCTGTACATCTTTGCGTTTTCTTTCGTTCTGCTACAGACCTATGGTCTACGTCTCAGACGTAAAATGACAGCGTTTTACTATCCAGAGCAAAACAGTGCTCGCATTCTCTATCTGTACAACTATATTTTACAGTCAAGGAAAGGTTTGCTGAAGCGGATGAAAGAAATGATTGGTCTAAACCAAAAAAGAATACAAGACATATCGAACCTTCAACGTGATGAATTGGTTAACAATGAAGTTCCCATGATGCTGGGAGATAGCGTCCTTGTCTGGACGTCAAAAGCGATTTTGCTTGCATTGTGTTGATGTGGAAAACAAGGATTTTCATATTTGTCAGTCTCACGGGTGTAAAGGGGTATACTGTAAGGAATGCTTCGAGGTCCTAGGGAGACAATGTGCACTTTGCGATACTGCTGATGATGCAGAAAAGTAAATATTTGTTACAGAGACAGATTTGTAAAGCTCAGAACAAAATTTGAGGCAATGGCGGATTTTGGCGGGGGTGAAACGATGCACACTTTAATAACAGAATATGGTGTTTTTTATTTATACCAAGATAACCTAATCTGCTATATATAAAAGTATATGACATAAAGTTTAGCTTTACTCACCAACCGTGGTGAACACACTAGCAATGGTATTTCAATAGTAACAAATTTACACTTGCAGAGGAACTACATCCAAGTTGAGCTTTGGTGACGTCGGCCTGAATGCGAACTTGTCTAAATTTATCACAAGTCGCCTCGCGAAAAGTGAAATGAATGTGGCAATTATTTATTACATTTTTAAATGAGTTTACCCCCCAAAACACCAAAAATTAACAAACACATGCACTGTCTCGTGTTAATAAAGCATCTCTAGCTCGAAACAGTATGTTATTATGTTATTAAAATGAAAACGTCCATGTTTCTTTTCCTATTTCGTTTCGGTGATAAAATTGACAGCGGAATTACCGACCACCGATGCTCATGTAAACAAACAAAAACAAATTCGCACGCATGTACGGCTGCTACTCATTAAAATCGAGAATAAATAATAGCGACTGTTCATGATCTGACGATCATGGTATAAATAAAATATACCCAAAGTAGTTTGGTGTACGAAAAGTTCACCACTCGATATGAAGTGGTGTTAACCGCGCGCCGATGGCTCGCAGTTTCCACCACCTCACCACTCGTGGTGAACATTTGGTACACCAAGCTACTATGGGTATATTCTATATTTAAGCCCGCTTTAGAGGCAAGATAATCTCGCCGCGCAAGGGTTATCTAAAGCTTCTCGCAGGAGGGAGAGGCGTGAATCTGAGTCGATCCGACTGTGATGGCTCAAATCCCGGCTGACTAACATTTTAGCTACATCATCAAGGGATGCATTCCTTGAAGTCATGCCTTGATGATGTAGTTGGAATATTAATTCTTCAGAATTATAAGAACTTAAGACTTTTGGTAATTCATTATTGAATAAATATAATATATATGCAGCAGTCGTGACATAACTTCTTATTTAATTAACACGTAGAGTACGGGCACTTCAAATTGGACACTTTGAGTCCCCAATGGTTATACACATTTTTCCACTACAGATGACTGGTTCAAGTGGACGGCTGTCTTCCCTTTTGGTGTGTTCTCAAAACGTTGATGAACTAAAATTAACACCTCAGTAAGGTTGTTTTGGTAGTAATTATAGTTTATATTTAATTAGTGGTCACTCTTGAGATGTTTCTGCGTTCAGAGATCAATCAGAGCTTCAGACGGTGGGTTTTCTGTGTTCGGTGAACTTTCAAATTCTGTACATGTGGGTAAAAATACAAGCAATGTTTCAGCCAATGAACCTCCGGGTATAACCCGGAGGTCCATTGGCTGGAATTTTGCTTGTGCTTGTTATGCTTTGCAACATATTTGCAATGATTGCTATGGTGGAATCGCCACGCTGTATGTGATTTAGTCATAATGCACACCCCACGTACTGTATATACGTACAAGTCATTGGTATCCATATCGATTTTCGATATTTTGGGGAACAAACAAAGACGCGCTTCTCCAGCTTTACAAATCATTCAAACGGCAGTGAGAATTGCACAACAGACACCCATGGTTATTCCCCAGGGTTATAGGCCCTTCCCGCACAATACCCGATTCTAATTAGATATAGACTATAGCCTTAAGCCTACTGTTCTCTTGCAAAGACGCCGGTACAGACTTTCATTTTGTCGACGTTTTGAGATACAGCCCCCACCCCCCATCTATCGACTATCAGAACGCATCAGGAGGTATAAAAGGCCGATTCGGTATCACTTGTACACGATTTCGTACATGTACACGTACATGTACGAAAACCTCCATAGGGTTTAGTGTTAAAATCGTGTACAGGTACACGATTTGTCGTTTTTTATGGTGATACAGAATCGGCTTTGCCGATTCTACATCACTGGATTCTATATACACATCGCTCAAGAGTGAAAAAATGTATGAAACGTTAAGGAAAAAAAGGTGTACCGTCTGATACAGAATCGGCAAATGGGTTTCCCCCTTAGGATTGAGTGTTAAAATCGCGAGCAAAAAACGTGTTGTCGTTTCTGTATCATCATCAAAAAGTGGTTTGCCGATTCTGTATCATCCGTGTCTGTACACGATTTTAACACCGAATCCCTATGGAGGCGTACACGGAAATCCATTTGTGGATTGTACATCAGAAATCGACTCATGTACGGTACATGGAAAGAGGTGATACCGAACCGGCAAACCCACTGCCACGATGAGAGTAAAAACTGACACTCATGTTTTTGTTGTGGTGTGAATGAAGGTATTCGTTCAAAAGAGTCGACTATAAATATGAGTGTCAGTTTTTTTGTTTCTGGCGTGAATGAAAGGCTTTCGTTCAAAAGAGTCGACTATAAAATATGATCTGTAAAAATAGACATTCATGTTTTGTTTAAATGCAACGAAAAAAAAATTGAGTTTAGAAAAATTAGAAAAAATCAGAGGTAAAAAATCGTTTGTTCGCATTTTGTCACTGTTAATTTTGTGAAGTAAATTTTAATAAAAACACTTTATGGAATGTTTCATCAAATTGACACTCATGTTTTTGTTGTGGTGTGAAAGAAGGTTTTCGTTCAAAAGAGTCGACTATAAATATGAGTGTTAGATTTTTTTGTTTCTGGCGTGAATGAAAGCTTTTCGTTCAAAAGTGTCGCGTGAATGAAAGGCTTTCGTTCAAAAGAGACGACTATAAAATATGATCTGTAAAAATAGACATTTATGTTTTGTTTCAATGTAACGAAAAAAAATTGAGTTGAGAAAAATTAGAAAAAATCAGAGGTAAAAAATCGTTTGTTCACGTTTTGTCACTGTTAAATTTTGTGAAGTAAATTTTAATAAAACATTTTATGGAATGTTTAATCAAATTGACACTCATGTTTGTGTTGTGGTGTGAATGAAGGTTTTCGTTTTTAATGGATCGTTTTAATAGATAATAAAACGCATTTTTTCCACTCAATTAGGTTTGAGTGGTAAATTTTTAATATAATCATGATAATGTTCGGAGATGTGAATGAAATCCTTTTAACGTTAAATTAGAAACCGGTTTCTTTATGTGCTAAAATTTTTAAACTGTTTTCAAAGTTCTCTCTCAATTCGACATTGAGTGAATGGTTTTGATATATGAATGAAATTCCTTTTAACAAACGTAAATTATTCTCAATGCGTTAAATCAGAAACCGGTTTGTGATGTGCTTAAACTTTTCAAACTTTTTCAAGTTTTCCCAGTTCAAATGCGTTAAATCTGAAACCGGTTTGTGATGTGCTTAAACTTTTCAAACTTTTTCAAGTTTTCCCAGTTCAATACTGAGTTGAGATATGATTTTTGTTAGTTATTATATTAAAGACAGAAGATTTTTATTAACTGAAAACATAAAAAAAATAATTATACATTTAATTTTGAAAATAATAAATAACTCACATTAGCATACTCAAAGGAACATTAACAATTAAAAACGAAAAAATGTTTTTACCGATGGATTCTAGACGCCAAGATCAGATTTTAGGCGAATATGAACGTGCTAAGAAGGGCATTCAATCGGCTGACAGAAGCAGACGTCTCGGCGAGATGGATCTCAGAAGCGAGCCCACAAAAATATTTAAACCCGTGACGGAGGTTCAAGAGCGAAGCAAGAAGGAGATAGTCGAAGAAAAGAGACCCATAAAAGAGAGTTCTTTGAGAATGGGTTCGTTTCTCGGTAGTTTTGGAAATCGATATTCCTTTCAATCTACACCGGATTACGTTCCCACAGGAATTCAAACCGACGTGAGCAACGATACAGCTTCGACTATCACCAATGATAGCGTCGCGTCCATAAGCCCTGCTTTAGGTCATTTCAATGAGTGGCCATCAGTCAGATTTTGTGGCAAACGTTAAGAGAATAATAAAATTTCAATGTTTTTTTCGTAGAGAGCGATGACGGGTTTAGGAGGTTACGTTAGAAAACTATGGGTTAACCCTTTACCCAACGGTACGGCAAAACCGGCCAGCGCTATTCTCAAAAATCGTCAATTAATTTTCATTGTTTTTTTCTCAAAAACATAGGTTATGACCCCTCATTGGAACGAGCTCGTAAAGCTCGTTCCAATGAGGGGTCATGACCTATGTTTTTGAGACAAAAAAATGAAAGAAAGTAGTTATTCAACTATTTTTCTGCAGGTGTCGCCTGCTTTTCGTGTAATGTAAAGGGTTAATGAATGTGAAGCGTGATCGAATTTCTCTCAAATTAAGATGAAGTAATATTATAAAAAAAATCCTTCATAAATAAATCTCATTTTATTCGTTTTTTATTAATTAAAATATTAATAAAAAAAATATGGTTCAGTAATCGAGAGAATGTCAAGTTTTCACTTAACCCTTTACGTAACTAATCGGATGTATCCGTCCACGTATAATTTCCAAATTACGGAAATGAAAAAAATTACAAAAAATTCGATAGAACTATATCATTTAACCCCTCGTTGGAACTAAATCGTTGAGCGCGTTCCATTGAGGGTTTACGTGATATGAGTGCGTTGAAATGTTTTGAACAATTTGAACAAACAGTAATTTATTTATTGGTGTTTACTGGCACGACCATGACAGTTTTACGGGTAGAGGAAGCTGGAGTACCCCAGGAGAACCACCGAGCAAATGTCAGCTCCCCAACATACTAACTCCACACAAGCAGGGTTAGGATTGGTTGAAGATAAGTGTACCATCGACGTGTAGTACCCCTTAGAACACAATTCCACTGCGCCCCACGTGGGCAATGGGGGTGAAGTGTCTTGTCCAAGGATACAACGGGGTTGCCCCAGGTGAGATTCGAACCGAGGACCTCCCGGCCTGCAGCCTGCACCTCTACCAACTGAGCCACCGCGCCCCCAAACAGTAATTAAAATAATAAATTTTGATATCCCATGCGTTGGGTAAGGATTAACGATAAATTGAAAGGGTCGTACTGGGAACCGTCCTATAAAAAGACGCCCTTGGGGGAAATGTCCGTATTACTCTATCCGTGCAAGCCCGTAACTCTCGCATTCCTTGGAGAATTTGACAGGTGGCTTGAGAAGCCACCAAACAAATTTTGCAAGGAATTCGACACTGTTATCAGCTGGAACAAGTATAATCATTAAATAGTCCACCGCCTGTGTTTAGATTCGATCGTCCCGAATATTTCCATTGAAAGGAAAAGAGAATTCCACTAGCGTTTATTTTCGAATCACCGAATTTGGTGCTATAATGTTCCCATTCTGCGGGGGCACTGTTAGTTTTAGGAGGAGGGGGCATGGCGAATTAGATACTTATTGATTGGAATATCTATAACTGGATCGCGAAATAATGTATGTATATATGTCTGTGAGTAACAGAACGTTATTTTTAATCAACGATAGAAATGCGAGCAAGCTCCAAAAATGGTCAAACAAACAGCCCATTACTGCGTCAGATTCCTTACAGAACTTGACTGATGGTTTGTGAGATTGTACGGATAGAGTAATATGGTCCTTTTCCCCAAAGTCGTTTTTTTCTTTTGGGACGGTTTCCCGTGCGACCCGTTCAATTTATCATCAACCCTTACCCAACGGACAGGATATCAAAATGTATTATTTTTGTTACTGTTTAATCAAATTGTTCAAAACATTTCAACTCATATCAAGTAGCCCCTCATTGGAACGTGCTCGACGAGCACGTTCCAATGAGGGGCTACATGATGTGGTTTTGATGACTTTTTAAAAAATAATTTTGGGGTTTACCCTTCTTGCCAAATAAGTAACGTGTTGTTATTTGATTTGTTTCAGAGAAAGAAGAGGTGTGCATGGTGATTTGTGCAAGAACATACCCTCTGTTTGTGATGGTATTGGGTTAACTGACGATATGTGCAAGCCATTATCGCTTCCCGGTAATCATATCCAAGAGCTGAATGCTGAACTCAAAAGAGCTCTAAAGTTCTTCACAAATATCTATGAGTTCGATGTGAAGGCCCACAGCAATACCCAGGCTGGAACCAACGCATCTACAACAACTCAACAGATCAAGGAGAATATAATGGCTGAATTGCATGAGAAATCAGCCGATTTTCTGTTTGTCATAGGAATTGTCAATCGTATTTTGTCTTTCTCTATTCTCATTCTGCTTCTACAGTCTTATTTGTATTTACGCAATTTCCTTGCCAAAGACAACTACGACAACATTTATATTACAACTGAGTTGAAAAAATTAGACAAAAAACGTAAAGACTCGAACCAACCACCCGTTCTTCCACTCAAAAAGAAAGAATTCAAGAAGTATATAGATACAACATCACTTAAAATGTCATTAGCAGAAAAATCAAAGTTCAAAATATGTCTAGCCATGGTTACAATGCATCTTGCTATATCTGCACTAGTTTTGTTTTTCGATTTCGTTCTTTATTTTATTTTGGATCTTGTTAAACGTCACGGCGAGTACAAGTTTGAGCTGACAGGTCGCGCTGACGTCAGAATAGAGGTAACAGGGGATGGTGAACTAACTAAAGTTCTAAAACTGCTTTTCAAAGACATAAAATACTCCGACGATTACGTCAATGCTTATGACAGCGTTGTATGCCTTCCTACGCCACGCGAGCCTAATAATAAACAACTTATCGCGTTCTTAGTTCTGTACATCTTTACGTTTTCTTTCGTTCTGCTACAGACCTATGGTCTACGTCTCAGACGTAAAATAGCAGCGTTTTACTATCCAGAGCAAAACAGTGCTCGCACTCTCTATTTGTACAACTATATTTCACAGTCAAGGAAAGGTTTGCAGGAGCGGATGAAAGAAATGATTGGTCTAAACAAAAAGGAATACAAGACATACCGAACCTTCAACGTGATGAATTGGTTAACAATGAAGTTTCCAGGATGCTGGAAGATAGCGTCCTTGTTTGGGCGCAAGAAGCGATTTTGCTTGCATTGTGCTGACGTGGAAAACAAGGATTTTTATATTTGTCGGTCTCACGGGTGCAAAGGGGTGTACTGTAAGGAATGCTTCGAGGACATAGAGAGACAATGTGCACTTTGCGATACTGCTGATGATGCAGAAAAGTAAATATTTGTTACAGAGACAGATTTGT
Organism: Pictodentalium vernedei; assembly: GCA_031216915.1. Lineage (NCBI taxonomy): Eukaryota > Metazoa > Mollusca > Scaphopoda > Dentaliida > Dentaliidae > Pictodentalium > Pictodentalium vernedei. The sequence goes on along the minus strand of CM062295.1, from coordinate 63,474,823 downwards.
AAAGCTCAGAACAAAATTTGAGGCAATGGCGGATTTTGGCGGGGGTGAAACGATGCACACTTTAATAACAGAATATGGTGTTTTTTATTTATACAAAGATAACCTAATCTGTTCTATATAAAAAGTCTATGACATAAAGTTTAGCTTTACTCACCAACCGTGGTGAACACACCAGCAATGGTATTTCAATAGTAACAAATTTACACTTGCAGAGGAACTACATCCAAGTTGAGCTTTGGTGACGTCGGCCTGAATGCGAACTTGTCTAAATTTATCACAAGCCGCCTCGCGAAAAGTGAAATGAAGGTGGCAATTATTTATTACATTTTTAAATGAGTTTACCCCCAAAAACACCAAAATTAACAAACGTGCACTGTCTCGTGTTAATAAAGCATCTCTAGCTCGAAACAGTATGTTATTATGTTATTAAAATGAAAAAGTCCATGTTTCTTTTCCTATTTCGTTTCGGTGATAAAATTGACAGCGGAATCACCGACCACCGATGCTCATGTAAACAAACAAAAACAAATTCGCACGTATGTACGGCTGCTACTCATTAAAATCGAGAATAAATAATAGCGATTGTTAATGATCTGACGATCATGGTATAAATAAAATATACCCAAAGTAGCTTGGTGTACGAAAAGTTCACCACTCGATATGAAGTGGTGTTAACCGCGCGCCGATGGCTCGCAGTTAACACCACTTCACCACTCGTGGTGAACATTTGGTACACCAAGCTACTATGGGTATATTCTATATTTAAGCCCGCTTTAGAGACAAGATAATCTCGCCGCGCAAGGGTTATCTAAAGCTTCTCGCAGGAGGGAGTGGCGTGAATCTGAGTCGATCCGACTGTGATGGCTGAAATCCCGGCTGACTAACATTTTAGCTACATCATCAAGGGATGCATTTGTTGAAGTCATGCCTTGATGATGTAGTTGGAATATTAATTCTTCGGAATTATAAGAACTTAAGACTTTTGGAAATTCATTATTGAATAAATAAAATATATATGCAGCAGTCGTGACATAACTTCTTATTTAATTAACACGTAGAGTACGGGCACTTCAAATTGGACACTTTGAGTCCCCAATGGCTATACACATTTTTCCACTACAGATGACTGGTTCAAGTGGACGGCTGTCTTCCCTTTTGGTGTGTTCTCAAAACGTCGATGAACTAAAATTAGCACCTCAGTAAGTTTGTTTTGGTAGTAATTATAGTTTATATTTAATTAGTGGTCACTCTTGAGATGTTTCTGCGTTCAGAGATCAATCAGAGCTTCAGACGGTGGGTTTTCTGTGTTCGGTGAACTTTCAAATTCTGTACATGTGGGTGAAAATACAAGCAATGTTTCAGCCAATGAACCTCCGGGTATAACCCGGAGGTCCATTGGCTGGAACTTTGCTTGTGCTTGTTATGCTTTGCAACATATTTGCAATGATTGCTATGGTGGAATCGCCACGCTGTATGTGATTTAGTCATAATGCACACCCCACGTACTGTATATACGTACAAGTCACTGGTATCCTTATCGATTTTCGATCTTTTGGGGAACAAACAAAGACGCGCTTCTCCAGCTTTACAAATCATTCAAACGGCAGTGAGAATTGCACAACAGACAGCCACGGTTATTCCCCAGGGTTATAGGCCCTTCCCGCACAATACCCGATTCTAATTAGATATAGACTATAGCCTTAAGCCTACTGTTCTCTTGCAAAGACGCCGGTACAGACTTTCATTTTGTCGACGTTTTGAGATACAGCCCCCACCCCACATCTATCGACTATCAGAACGCATCAGTAGGTATAAAAGGCCGATTCGGTATCACTTGTACACGATTTCGTACATGTACACGTACATGTACGAAAACCTCCATAGGGTTTAGTGTTAAAATCGTGTACAGGTACACGATTTGTCGTTTTTTTATGGTGATACAGAATCGGCTTTGCCGATTCTACATCACTGGATTCTATATACACATCGCTCAAGAGTGAAAAAATGTATGAAATTTTAAGGAAAAAAAGGTGTACCGTCTGATACAGAATCGGCAAATGGGTTTCCCCCATAGGATTGAGTGTTAAAATCGCGAGCAAAAAACGTGTTGCCGTTTCTGTATCATCATCAAAAAGTGGTTTGCCGATTCTGTATCATCCGTGTCTGTACACGATTTTAACACTGAATCCCTATGGAGGCGTACACGGAAATCCTTTTGTGGATTGTACATCAGAAATCGACTCATGTACGGTACATGGAAAGAGGTGATACCGAACCGGCAAACCCACTGCCACGATGAGAGTAAAAACTGACACTCATGTTTTTGTTGTGGTGTGAATGAAGGTATTCGTTCAAAAGAGTCGACTATAAATATGAGTGTCAGTTTTTTTGTTTCTGGCGTGAATGAAAGGCTTTCGTTCAAAAGAGTCGACTATAAAATATGATCTGTAAAAATAGACATTCATGTTTTGTTTCAATGCAACGAAAAAAAAATTGAGTTTAGAAAAATTAGAAAAAATCAGAGGTAAAAAATCGTTTGTTCGCGTTTTGTCACTGTTAATTTTGTGAAGTAAATTTCAATAAAAACACTTTATGGAATGTTTCATCAAATTGACACTCATGTTTTTGTTGTGGTGTGAAAGAAGGTTTTCGTTCAAAAGAGTCGACTATAAATATGAGTGTTAGTTGTTTTTGTTTCTGGCGTGAATGAAAGGTTTTCGTTCAAAAGAGTCGCGTGAATGAAAGGCTTTCGTTCAAAAGAGTCGACTATAAAATATGATCTGTAAAAATAGACATTTATGTTTTGTTTCAATGTAATGAAAAAAAACTGAGTTTAGAAAAATTAGAAAAAATCAGAGGTAAAACATCGTTTGTTCACGTTTTGTCACTGTTAAATTTTGTGAAGTAAATTTTAATAAAACATTTTATGGAATGTTTGATCAAATTGACACTCATGTTTTTGTTGTGGTGTGAATGAAGGTTTTCGTTTTTAATGGATCGTTTTAATAGATAATAAAACGCATTTTTTCCACTCAATTAGGTTTGAGTGGTAAATTTTTAATATAATCATGATAATGTTCGGAGATGTGAATGAAATCCTTTTAACGTTAAATTAGAAACCGGTTTCTTTATGTGCTAACATTTTTAAACTGTTTTCAAAGTTCTCTCTCAATTCGACATTGAGTGAATGGTTTTGATATATGAATGAAATTCCTTTTAAGAAACGTAAATTATTCTCAAATGCGTTAAATCAGAAACCGGTTTGTCATGTGCTTAAACTTTTCAAGCTTTTTCAAGTTTTCCCAGTTCAAATGCGTTAAATCAGAAACCGGTTTGTGATGTGCTTAAACTTTTCAAACTTTTTCAAGTTTTCCCAGTTCAATACTGAGTTGAGATATGAATTTTTTTAGTTATTATATTAAAGACAGAAGATTTTTATTAACTTAAAACATAAAAAAAATAATTCTACATTTAATCTTGAAAATAATAAATAACTCACATTAGCATACTCAAAGGAACATTAACAATTAAAAACGAAAAAATGTTTTTACAGATGGATTCTAGACGCCAAGATCAAATTTTAGGCGAATATGAACGTGCTAAGAAGGGCATTCAATCGGCTGACAGAAGCAGACGTCTGGGCGAGATGGATCTCAGACGCGAGCCCACAAAAATATTTAAACCCGTGACGGAGGTTCAAGAGCGAAGCAAGAAGGAGATAGTCGAAGAAATGAGACCCATAAAAGAGAGTTCTTTGAGAATGGGTTCGTTTCTCGGTAGTTTTGGAAATCGATATTCCTTTCAATCTACACCGGATTACGTTCCCACAGGAATTCAAACCGACGTGAGCAACGATACAGCTTCGACTATAACCACTGATAGCGTCGCGTCGTCCGAGGATGGCGGTAAGAGAGATCTTTTGTATGGAATTTATAAGGATTCTGAGGGCAGAACTTTTGTAGGCGACACAGAAGTGGAAATGGATGATGAAGATTTAATTGTCGGTTCGAATAGGTATAAAGTAACTGATGGACTGCGCAAATTGCTCCTTTTCGACAAGCCCAAGCTTGGAGATTACACGGATCAGGATTTCGACAATTACGGCGACATTCTGGTTCAGACCCACGCCATGCTGACAAATAACGATGCTAGAGAGACTAGACCCAAAGCCAACAGAGGTTACAAGTGGACGAAAGTGGTGAAACCCATATGGGATTCGCATAAGAAGTACGTCGAATCGGTGACTGGTAAAGGGGTGAAAACTACTTTTCTTCCGAGCGATTCTGACGCTCTGTCTCAGAGACTGAGTTTGTTGATGGCGAGTAGACGCGCTGGTAACACAGGGTTAGATAATGAAATAGTTACTATATCTGACGAATTGTTAAGACAGAAGGTTTTGAATAAAAAAAACATTATAAAAGGCTGATGAATGAATTGAAGGATTGATGTATATATAATAAGTAGAGAGAAACAAACAAACAAACAAAAATATATAAAATAAAAAACAGTAAATTTTTACACTAGAATAAAAGTATTTAAACAACAAACGATTTACCAGTGAAAAAACAAAATATATTATAAAATAAAATATGTTGGTGATAAAGAACAGGGGATACGTCAGAACTTACGTTCAAGGCGGTTCTGGCATCGTTGATTCTATAATGCAAGCGTTCACGAGCGATGCGGGTAGAAAACTCGCATCGACCGCGTTTGAGGTCGGTAAGAAGACGGCTTTGGATGCTGGTAAGAAAGCCACTTCCGAAGCCAGTGGTAGGATAGCTTCTGTGGCTGGCAAGAGGGCAGCCGACGCGTTGATCGACAAGTTGATTAGTCCACCGGCGAAGCGAGCTGCGTTAGAGCGAACGCCGAAAAGTTGGAAAGATTTTAAGGATGCTGTGGTACCCATACAAGATTTAGCCAAAAAGACGAGTGGATCCGGATTGAAGAGAACTCGCTACGGTGTAATATAAATAAATAATAATATTAAAACAACTGAGTTTGAAAAAAACATAAAAATTGTGTTTGAAAGAATCTAAAATAACAAACAAAAAAATAAACAAAGATGAACATTAAAGATATGTCTTGGAACGACGCCACGATCAAGAGGTCGAATAACGAGTTCTTTCCCAAAAGCATAAGAGTCTTGATAGTGGGAAGTCGAATTGTGGAAAGACCAATCTGTTGATGAATCGGTTGTCCCGACCCGACTGGTTGGATTACGATAGATTGTTTGTGTTTGGCAAGAGCTTGTTTCAACCCGAATACAGATTGCTTCGAGAGTGTGTGGATCGTAGATTGCCCAAGGACGTCATAGCCAGAATCTTTGACAGTAGGGAGGAATTCGACAAAAGTGAAGCTCCTCTTTCGACCATTTTGGACGGTGCGGCGATGGAACTGATGAAGAGAAATGCATCTTTGAACATTGAGTGTCGATTTTATGAGAACGCTAGCGACGTTCCGGATCCTAGTGAATTGAAATCGGAAGATAAGAATCTCATGATTTTTGACGATCTGCTTTTGGAGAGACAGAACCGATGCGAATCGTATTACGTTAGGGGTCGACACAGCAACGTGGACTGTTTCTACCTGTCGCAGAATTATTTTCGATTGCCCAGACAGACTATAAGGAGAACGCTAATTTTCTATGTCTCTTTCGCCAACATCTCAAGAATCTCAATCACATCTACGGCGATCACGTCACAAACGACATGAGCGTGGCGAAATTCAGGAGATTCTGCAAGAGGGTTTGGAATGGAGGACTTTACAATTTCGTCGTGATCGATTTGACTAGCGAATTTAATCGCGGAAAATATCGGTGCGGATTCGACAAGTTTTATGTTTCTGATGATAATAAGATAGAGCGTGAAAATAAAAAAAAATTAGAAAATAATAAATCTTCAAATAATTAGTTTTGAAAAAATAAAAAATAAAATTAAAATATAATGTTCGAACAAGGAGAATTGTTAGAACGGATAGCCGGGAATACGGCTGCAAAACAATCGATTCAAATCGTGGTGAGTGGCGATTCGACTCGATTCACTACGAAATTCGAACCTTCCATCGAATTGAATAGAGAGAAAAGATACGAGATGGCGTTGGTGAATCTGGAGACTTATTATTCCTTTCCCAACGTCACCGAAAATAATAACTTGTACAAGTATTGCGACGGAGTGGATAGGTTGGAGATTCGAATTCCCAAAGGAAGTTACGACATAGACGATTTGAACAATTACATTCAGACGCAAATGAAGACGGATGGAAAGAGAAGCAACAAGATCAGACTCGCTCCCAATCCTAATACCTTACAGACGATGTTGGATTTGGAAGATAATTTTCGAGTGGATTTCAACACGGATAATTCTATAGGCAAGATGTTGGGATTCGATCAAAAGATGTATCGAGACCACGCAGCATCTGAAAATACGGTCGACATTCTCGCAGTCAATAGCATTTTGGTGAACGTGGATGTGATTGCTGGAAGCTACGTGAATGGTAGCACTCAACCGATGATCTATTCCTTCTTTCCAAACGTGTCGCCAGGTTATAAGATCGTGGAGCGACCTCGAAATTTAGTTTATCTACCAGTGATTTTAGACACGTTGTATAGTCTCAAAACCACGTTGACGGATCAAAATGGTGAACTGTTAGATCTTCGCAAAGAGAGGGTGACGATACGATTTCACATAAGAGAAATATAAAAGCAAAAAAACAAAATATTGTGTATATATATAAATAACAAAAATAAAATAAACGCAATATTAATTTTACAAAAAATTATTTAATATAAATAATTATCATTAAAACAAGAAAACAATTGAAGAAAATATATTTAAAAAAAAGAATTATGACAGAATACGTGACTAAAAACGTGAACATAGATTTGTTGCGTAGATTTCAAATGTTAGAGATAATTTTAAGCTCATGCCTTAATTATTTCAAATAGGTTTTTATGAGTGATGAAAATGATCTGTTGTATTGCATCACTTGTACCTGCAATGTCTCGAGTTAACGAAGTAATGGACTTAATGTTAACAGTATAACGGATTAATCAAATAAATTAATTTCTACCGATTAAAGGGAATACGAATCTTTTAACAGCACTGAATTGGGCTTGCCATCAGTTCGATCAAGCTCGACGAGCCATAGTGGAGGGGGGTGCCATAGAGTAAACATTTTCACCCTCATACACCTTGATCTCACATCAAATTGAGCTTTCAGCACGTTTCTGATATGAGATGGAACGCTGTGTTGATTCAGCAAAAGATTTCAATATATAATTGAGAAATAACAATAATTAGTAAATCATGATGTCAGTGGCCATCGGTTTGTTTTATTCGCATAACATGAACAAAATTTGGGATTCAAAAAACTTAAGTTACACTGTATGGAATGCCCAGGGGTTGGTAAACAAAATTCACGAACCAGATGTTGTTACCATGTTGACACGTTATGATTTCATCACGGTAACGGAGACTTGGCATTCGGCTGTGGCAGAAATTTCTATTCCTGGGTTCACGTGCATTGACAGTCCACGGAAAACATCTGACAAAAAGGGAGGGGTGGCTTTTTACTTCCGGGATAAATTTGATCTCTTCTTGAAACACTCATTTTGTGATCATGAGTTCGCATTATGGGTCACATTTGATGGGAATATTGTAAATTCCAACAATGACATCATATTCTGTTCTGTATATATACCACCGATTAACTCATCAATATGGAGAAAATTGGGTTCTGAGCTTTGTGTTTTTTCAGATCTAGCGTCTTCAATGCAGCAGTTCGATGAAAATGATTTTGTTGTGATGGGTGGCGATTTTAATTCACGCATGGGAAGAATAGTAGATCATGTTGCAAATGACAGTGATAATTATGTCCCACTCCCTGATACATATACAATAGATGAATCCTACCAGCGTCGTAATATGGATAAAGCTGTTAATACCTTCAGAAGGAGATTATTAACACTTTGCCAAAATACAAGAATGAGGATTATAAACGGTCGAGTACCAGGTGACAGCCTGGGATCATTTACGAGCTATCAGTATAATGGCGCTAGTGTTGTTGACTACGTGCTCGTATCTGCCAATCATTTATCAAACATTGATTACTTCTGTGTCAGAGACCCGATTCATCACTCTGACCACTGCCAATTGGCACTGCACTTAAAGCATAAATTCCGTGTGTCTCAAGCTCCATACAAACATACATATATAACACAGAAAGACAGATGTCTTTGGACTGAGGAAAGTTCAAACAAAACACGGGAAATGTTAAATGGTCGGGAATTTAAACAGAAAATGCTTCTGTTTAGATTACGGTCATTTGATGCGACCCAAAATGATACAGAGCGGGCGGCGGGGGAGTTTATGGGAATTCTCCAATCAGTTAATACAAGAGCCACCAAATTTGTCAGATTGAAAAAATTTAACAATCGGAAGAAAAATAAATGGTTTGATAGAGAGTGTAAAGATCTTAAGAATAGTATGGTGGACGCTATCGATAAAATGAAAAAATATCCATATGATACACAAATTAGGCAGAAATTTTTCAGAGCAAAGAAAACGTATAAGAAAATTACAAAACAGAAAAGCAAATTGTTTTATAAAAATCTTTCAATGAGGCTAGAGAAACTGCAGACATCTAACCCAAAAGACTATTGGGAGGCGATTAAAGCCCTGAAGCCAAAAAAACCCTCATCGTACGATTTAAACCCCGATGATGCAATAGATTTTTTTGATCAGCTTTCCCAAAAACAAATCAACAAGCAACATCTCCCGTCGTTATCACAAAATAGAGTAACAGCTACATATCCGTTAAACAACGATGCTATGACGTCCCAAGAGATACTAAATTCTCTGCGTACTTTGAAAAACAATAAATCCACAAGGGCAGATAATATTTCTAATGAGTTTTTCAAAATTGTTATTCCTGCTGTGATCGATGACGTAACAAAATTGTTTAATCAAGTGTTTCTATCACAACATTATCCTACCAAATGGAGTGAGTCAATATTGACAACACTACATAAGAAAGGGGATAAAAAGGATCCGAACAATTATCGGGCAATTGCTGTCAGTAATTCAATTGGGAAGCTGTTCAATAAAGTTATAAATTTTAGAATCAATTTGTATCTTGAGCAAAATGACATTATCAGTCACAATCAATTCGGTTTTAGGGAAAAACATAGTACCGTTGACAGTATGTTTGTTCTTAAGACCGCAATTGATAAGTACAAAAAGAAAAATAAACAGCTGTTTGTAGCCTTCGTCGATTTTAAAAAGGCATTTGACTCTGTTGACAGACACATTTTGTTCAAAAAATTAGCAAGTGTTGGAATAGATGGAAATATGATGAGCATACTTGCATCTATGTACGAAACGAGTAAATATTATGTTAAGACGCCGAAAGGCCTTGGACCACCTTGTGTATCGAATATCGGCGTGAGGCAAGGCTGCGTGATCTCTCCGACACTTTTCAAGGTATTTATTGACGACATTTCAACATACCTCGATGAATCGTGTCAGCCAATAACTCTTAATAATGCTTCTATAAGTCACCTCCTCTTTGCTGACGACTTGGTTTTATTGTCCGAAAGTGCAACTGGTCTTCAGAAGTGTTTGAACAACCTCGGGACGTTTTCGTATCAGAACAATCTACGCATTAATACAGCAAAGACGAAGGTCGTAAAATTTTCGAAACGGAAAACACAAAATATCGACTCCTTGCATTATCAAAATGAACCCTTAGAAGTGTGTGATGATTACTGCTATCTTGGCCTATTATTTCATAGGAACGGTCGACTCATCAATGCACAAAATCATCTCAAGGTTAGAGCGCAAAAGGTGCTTTATAAGCTACAACGTGCATTCTCTAAAACATACACACCGCCAGTGAGTGTTTACATTAATTTATTCAACATGTTAATTAAGCCAATATTACTCTATGGATGTGAGATATTGTCTCCCGATCTAACCGCAATGGATAATTCCGCTTGCGAAAATGTACATCTACAATTTTGTAAATCTGTCCTCGGAGTGAATAGGAAGGCCTCAAATCATGCGGTGCGGGCTGAACTTGGTCTCTTCCCATTATATATTTCCGCTACGACTTCAATGCTGAAATATGTCATGAAACTACAGACTGGTTCGGTTAACACCGTACTCAATAATGCTTTTACTGAATCAATCAAGTATGCAGGTACTGATTCTTTACAGAAACGATTAGCTGTGTTGGGGGATCAGTTCCAAGTAGAAACAGAAAATCTGAATTCCCGTGACGTATTCGAAATACGAGACAGATTAAGGGACGAACATATTTCTCAGTTGTACGAGTCTATGCACAACGATAATCGATCTTGTGGCAGAAGTAAACTTCGTACTTATAGGTTATTTAAGAATGAATACACACTCGAGCCGTATCTAATACACACTAAATCTGTAATGAGTAGGCATCTATTTACTCGGCTACGGATAAGTAATTATTCCTTAGCCATAGAAAAGGGTAGGCACGCACAGCCACCAGTAGCTCTAGAAGACCGAACTTGTTCATTCTGTGACCACAAAGTGATTGAAGACGAACGCCACTTTGTGATGGAATGCCCTAAGTATGATGTCGCACGACAGAAGTTGTGGGGTTTTGTACAGCATGGGGAGCGAACATTCCTTGGTATGAATAACAATAATAAGTTTCTCTACATCATGGGAAATGCAGATCCTGCCCTTTGCAATGTGATCTGCTGTGCCGTGCGTGAGTTTTTTCTCTTTCGTAAAAATTCGTAAGAAATATTTGTTGTCAGTTTTAAATGATAAATGTAGGCCTAACATTGTCTACTGTATTTGTGCATACTGCCCATGTGGGTGTAATATTGCAATAAATCTATTCTATTCTATTCTATCCGCAGGACAGAGGAAGAAACTTGAGAGAGTGTTAAGAACTCGAGGCGAGGCGGTGAAATTCAAATTCACTCACGAAGATCTGACGAGAGGCAGTCAGGATTCGATCGCCTGGACCAGAAGTCAAATCAAAAGGATGGAGAAAGCGATTTGTGATGGAAGAGGATTGACGGTGAGATTGAGTCCCGCTCAATTGAGATACAATTTGAGAATGAAAGGTGGTTTCATACCGCTATTGGCAGGAATCGCCGCAAAAGCATTACCCTTTGCCGCAAAGGCACTACCCTTTCTCGGAAAGACTCTCGGCATGGGAGCTCTCACGGGACTCGCGAGTTCGGCAGTTGAGAAATTAATGGGTGGTAGCGGACTGTTTTTGAAGAAGGGAGGAGCTGTGTGTCGCGTCCACATAGACGACAGCAGTAAAGGATTGTATCTAGATCCCGTTAGAGGTGACAACTCTTCGAGTGGAAACGGTCTCTTTCTGGAGAGTGGAAGGAATGTTGAGCGACTCGGCAAAGGTTTGTTGTTTGGTGAGAATTCGCCATTTAAGAATATACCGATTTTGAATATGTTATTATAATGTAAAAAAAAAAATTATATAAATATCAATCATAGAAAGTATAAAATAATATATAAAGTGGATAAAAAGGTGGAGAAACAATTAGACGATAATGATGAATATCGGGAGATAGAGTGCAAAAAAGATGTGGAAAAACTATTAGACGCTAATGATGGATATCTTAGGAAAGAAATAATAAAAGAGTTAAATAAAGATCGGGATATGCGGTTGAAATTAAAAGAATGAGACGTTTTCCACCGTCACCACTATCTTCTGAAGAGAATGGTAATGATGTGAGTGTTACCGAGAGATGCACACCATTCGTTCATAATTATGATTCGGATAAACAAATGTGTTGTTATAAAAACGTAGCATATCACAAAAAAAAGAAAAGAAGAATCGACGCTGAAATTTAAGAAAAAAGGAAACGTTATTATATTATATGGGTAATAGTGAAGAAGGAAAACAAAAAAAAAATGAGATCTAAAGATGATCTCATTACTTTTTTTTTTCCTTCTTCTTCACTAAAAAAATCAATCTCTCTCTTGTTTATATTTCCAAGTCCATTATTAGCATGTTGACACTTGTGTATTCTCCTTTTTCAAAAATGTGTTCAATGTTTATCTTTTTTTTACATCGGTGAACGCGCTCTCACCACCCAATTTGTCTACAAGTTCAAGTGAGATTTTTGGATATATGTAACTTCCATAGAACAACGACAAATCGTCCTTGTCGAATTCTCTATCTTTAGCGATGATGATTTTCTGCAGATCGCTTTGGTACTCGTAAAACAAATCGAGCATGGCTTCATCCAATTTCAAAGACATCTTATATTTGTCATATTTATACTGTAAGTCCTTCATCTCGACCTCGTTCAATTCGATGGGATCGTGTTGTTGTAATCTATAGATTTTATAGCCAAATTTCTTACACGCTTTGACTCGTTTCAATTTCAATTCGCATCTTTTAGGTGTTGTTGTCATGATCGATTATTTGGGTTTTTTTGTTTTATGAATTCTTGCAAATAATGTATATTTTAAATTTTGTATTTTAATAATTTGTTTAAAAAGTTTTGTTTGTTTTTTTACTCTTTATATATATAAAAAAAGTTTTTTTAATTTTAATTTTCTTTAATGTGAAAATTTTTTTGTAAAAGTTTTTTTCTCTTTATATATATAAATAAAAAGTTAAATTTTAACATCCTTTTTTTTTCGTATTAATTCAATTTTTTTTCACATTAAGGAACATAAAAAAATTGATTAATTTCATCCAAAAAAAAAAAATTTTCACATCAAATAAAAAATTGAAATTAAAAAACTTTTTTATATATATATAAAGAGTAAAAAAACAAAACTTTTTAACAAATTATTTTAATACAAAATTCAGAAAAAAAAATTTTTACAAATGGAGCAAACAAATAAAAAAATGGAAAATTTAAATGAGAAAACCGTACCTCAGTTAAACGAGATTTGTAAACTATTAGAAAAATTTCACATTTCAGAAATCATAGAACTAAATCAAAAAAAATTGAAGTCATACAGGAATATTTTCGAAATGCTAGAAAGACAAACGAAATGTTGATAGCAACGACATCAAAAAATGCATCAGTTGTGAAAAATGAGAAGAAGAAAAAGATAGTAAAATAAATCAAAATGCCGACGTCGAAAAAAACTAAAAACGTTTCGATTGTGAAAAATAAGAAGACGTCTAAACGAAAAGCCGTTGAAGAACTTCAAGTTTTAAAAGAAAAGAAATGAAAACCTAAAATGAAAACGAGTGATGCACTTCAGATTCTAGACAAATGAGATATATCAAGCGAAATTCGACAAGCAATGAACGAAGGGAAAGGAGAAGAATATGTAGCATGACTCGTCATGGAACTATTCCAATCGAAGCCCGTAGAATGGGAGAGTGCGATCAAAGGCATTTTGAAACTTTTGAAGTGGTTCCCTCGTTGAAGAAAATCAATCCAAAATTGTTCATGGAATGGGTGAAGAAAAAAGTATTGGATTTGTTTTGCAAACACATGAACGTGGAACTAAAAATTAAGATGATACTCCATTGTGTGATGAATAAAATCAATGAGAAGTCTGGCGAGAGCATCGTAAAAAATGCATATTTCAGATCTAACATTGAACCCGTATTTCAAGGTTCAGATTTATCGGATGTTTTCGAAAAGATGAAAGACAAGATGTTAACGTCTCTCGCGAATTATCAACATGAAGGTAGAGTGCAAAAAAGATGTGGAATAACTATTAGACGCTAATGATGGATATCTTAGGAAAGGAATAATAAAAGAGCTAAAAAAGATTGGGATATGCGGTTGAAATTTAAAAGAATGAGACGTTTTCCACCGTCACCACTATCTTCTGAAGAGAATGGTAATGATGCGAGTGTTACTGAGAGATGCACACCATTCGTTCATAATTATGATTCGGATAAACAAATGTGTTGTTATAAAAACGTAGCATATCACAAAAAAAAGAAAAAAGAAAAGAAGAATCGATGCTGAAATTTAAGAAAAAAGGAAACGTTATTATATTATATGGGTAATAGTGAAGAAGGAAAACAAAAAAAAGTAATGAGATCTAAAGATGATCTCATTACTTTTTTTTTTCCTTCTTCTTTGCTAAAACAAATCAATCACTCTATTGTTTATATTTCCAAGTCCGTTATTAGCATGCTGACACTCGTGTATTCTCCTTTTTTGAAAATGTGTTGAATGTTTATCTTTACTCTTTTGAGTTTTTTTACATCGGTGAACGTGCTCTCACCACCCAATTTGTCTACGAGTTCGAGTGAGATTTTTGGATATATGTAACTTCCATAGAACAACGACAAATCGTCCTTGTCGAATTCTCTATCTTTAGCGATGATGATTTTCTGCAGATCGCTTTGGTACTCGTAAAACAAATCGAGCATGGCTTCATCCAATTTCAAAGACATCTTATATTTGTCGTATTTATACTCTAAGTCCTTCATCTTGACCTCGTCCAATTCGATGGGATCGTGTTGTTGTATTCTATAGATTTTATAACCAAATTTCTTACACGTTTTGACTCGTTTCAATTTCAATTCGCATCTTTTAGGTGTTGATGTCATGATCGATTATTTAGTTTTTTTTTGTTTTATGAATTCTTGCAATAATGTATATTTAAAATTTTGTATTTTAATAATTTGTTTAAAAAGTTTTTTTTTTTTTTTACTCTTTATATATATAAAAAAAGTTTTTTAATTTTAATTTTCTTTAATATGAAAATTTTTTCGTAAAAGTTTTTTTCTCTTTATATATATAAATAAAAAGTTAAATTTTAACATCCTTTTTTTTCTTGTATTAATTCAATTTTTTTTCACGTTAAGGAACATAAAAAAATTGACTAATTTTATCAAAAAAAAAAAAAAATTTCACATTAAATAAAAAATTGAAATTAAAAAAACTTTTATATATATATATAAAGAGTAAAAAACAAAACTCTTTAACAAATTATTTTAATACAAAATTCGAAAAAAAAAATATTCTTACAAATGGAGCAAACAAATAAAAAAATGGAAAATTTAAATGAGAAAACCATACCTCAGTTAAATGAGATTTGTAAACTATTAAAAATTCCTCATTTCAAAATTCATAGAACTAAATCAAAAAAAATTGAAGTCATACAGGAATATTTGCGAAACGCTAGAAAGACAAACGAAATGTCGATAGTAACGACGTCAAAAAATGCATCGGTTGTGAAAAATGAGAAGAAGAAAAAGATAGTAAAAGAAATTGAAATGCCGACGTTGGAAAAAACTACAAACGTTTCGATTGTGAAAAATAAGAAGGTAACTAAACGAAAAGCCATTGAAGAACTTCAAGTTTCAAAAGAAAAGAAATGAAAACCTAAAACGAAAACGAGTGATGCACTTCAGATTCTAGACAAACAAGATATATTGAGCAAAATTCGACAAGCAATGAACGAAGGGAAAGGAGAAGAATATGTAGCACGACTCGTCACAGAACTATTCCAATCGAAGCCCGTAGAACAGGAGAGTGTGATCAAAGGCATTTTTAAAACTTTCGATGTGGTTCCCTCGTTGAAGAAAATCGATCCGAAATTGTTCATGGAATGGCTGAAGAAAAAAGTATTGGATTTGTTTCGCAAACACATGAACGTGGGACTAAAAATTAAGATGATACTCCATTGCGTGATGAATAAAATCGATGTGAAGTCCGGCGAGAGCATCGTAAAAAATGCATATTTCAGATCTAACGTCGAACTCGTATTTTGAGGTTCAGATTTATCAGATGTTTTCGAAGAGATGAAAGACAAGATGTTAACGTCTCTCGCAAATTATCAACACGAAGGCAGTAATTGGACGTTCGATGAGGTGTTGAAACTCGAAATTCATATAACTGAAAACCATTCATTGGAAGGGTCTTCCTATGTGAAATTACCGTATTTCTTACCTAAAAAACAATCCGTGATCAACGTGAGAAATAAAGATGATCAGTGTTTTAAATGGGTAGTCACCTCTGCTTTATACCCTGCCAAATGAATTCCGATAGAGTTTCTTGTTATGAGGAGACTTTTAAAAATCTCGATTGGACCAGAGTGACGTTTCCAACAGAGTTAAAACACATTGAACGTTTCGAGACTCAAAATCTCGCCATAGCGGTGAACGTCTTGGGATACGACGATGAAAAATGAACGATCTATCCTCTCAGACAGACTTCATATCTCGAAAGGGAAAAGACGATTATTTTATTATTGATTTCGAATGGTGACAATCGTCATTATTGTTGGGTTAAAAATCTGAGCCGATTACTGTCGACACAAAATAATAAACATGAACATAAGATATGTTTATGTTGCAACTGCATGAACGCGTTTCAAAGCGAAAAATCGTTAGCAAAACATCAGGAATATTGCAACGAAAATCCAGGTGTCGCCGTCGAAATGCCCAAACCCAACACCATCATGAAGTTTGAAAATCACAATAGAAGGTTAAAAGTACCATTCGTCGTGTACGCTGATTTCGAATGTTTCACCATGAAAATGAGTTCCTGTCAACCCAACGCTCTTCAAAGTTATGTCGAAAGATATCAAAAACACATACCTTCAGGCTATTGCATTTACGTGAAATGCACTTTCGACTCGCAACACGACATGGGTCCCTTCACCTACACGAAACAGTGTGAAGACGACGACGTGGCCCATAGGATCGTGGAAGAGTTAGAATCGAAAATTCAAATGTTATACGACAAATTCAAAACTCAGGCAAAAATGATCATCAGGCGAGAGCAGCAGGACAAAAATAACAGAGCCACCAAATGTCATATATGCAGACAATCGTTCGATGAGAATTCGGAGGAAAATAAGAAGGTCAGAGACCACGATCATTACACGGGTCTGTATCACGGTCTGGCTCACAGCAAGTGTAATTTAAAATATCGAGACCCCATTTTCTATCTGGTGATATTTCACAATCTCTCGGGTTACGACAGTCATCTGTTCGTGAAAGAGCTTGGCACTTCCCATGAAGAATTAAATTGCATCGCGAACAGCGAAGAAAGATACATTTCCTTCACGAAATGGAAGCTCATGGAGAAAAAAAGAGTAATCGATGGAGAGACGTTGGAAGAAAAAACGAAATTCATTCATAGAAGCATACGTTTCATCAACAGTTTTAAATTCATGTCGACTGCTCTGGAAAAATTAGTCGATAACATGAGCAAGGATGAATTTAAAATCACGAGCGAACATTTCGGAGAATGAGTAGACGTCATGTTGAGGAAAGGAGTCTATCCTTACGATTAAATGAATGACCTAAAGAGATTCGAAGACACCGCACTACCTTCAAAAGAAGATTTTTATTCGAAATTATACGAATCTGATATTTCCGATGAGAATTACGAACACGCCAAAAACGTGTGGAAATCATTCGATATGAAAACCATGAGAGATTATCACGATCTCTATCTGAAGACCGACGTTCTCCTCTTGGCAGACGTATTCGGAAATTTTCGAGACGTCTGTCAGCGAAATTACGATCTGGATCCTGCTTGGTATTTCACCGCACCCGGTCTGGCAAGGGACGCTCTGCTGAAGACTACCAAAGTCCAATTGGAATTATTATCTGAATTGAACATGTTGCTCATGTTCGAAAGGGCTGCGAGAGGTGGCGTCTCGATGATCTCCCACAGATATTCTGAAGCTAACAATCCTTACATGAAAGAAGGTTTCGCTTTGAAACAGTCGAATAAATACATACAGTATTGGGACGCTAATAATCTGTATGGTTGGGCTATGAGTCATCCTTTACCGATTGGAAATTTCAAATGGGTGACAGAACCGGAAGAGATGCAAAAATGGAGAGAGTATCCTTGCATTTTAGAAGTCGATTTGAACTATCCTGAAGAATTACATGATCTACGCAACGATTATCCGCTGGCTCCCGAATGAATGGAACCAAACGAAGGAGACGAGGAAAAACTCATTCCCAATTTATTTAACAAACGTAACTACGTCATCTACAGCGAGAATTTGAAACAATACGTTGATTACGGGATGAAATTAGTTGACATACATTGCATCATTCGATTCGACGAAGAGCCTTGGCTGAAAAAATACATCGATCTCAACACGAATCTCAGAATTCGAGCCGAGAACGATTTCGAAAAAGATTTCTTCAAACTCATGAACAACTGCATGTACGGTAAATCAATGGAAAACATCAGGAAGAGAACCAACGTTCGACTCATCACGTCTGAGAAAAGAGCTAAAAAATTAGCGGCGAAACCCAATTACAAACACCGAACCATATTCAATGAAAATCTAGTGGCCGTTCACATGCAAAAGACAAACCTGAAATTCGACAAACCCTATTATCTCGGATCGATCATCTTAGATATCAGCAAGAGATTGATGTACGAGTTTCACTACGATTATGTGAAACGAATATTTGGTGATAAAGCCAAACTACTGTTCACCGACATGGACAGTTTAGTTTATGAGATAGAGATGAAAGACGACTACCGAGATATATCTCCGGACATGGCCACGTGGTTCGACACAAGCAATTATCCCGTCGATCACCCATCCAACATTCAATCGAACAACAACAAGAAGGTGTTGGGTAAATTTAAGGACGAGAGAGGCGGTGAACAAATCGTCGAATTCGTGGGCTTGAGACCCAAACTGTATGCTTATCGTCTATAAGATGAAGAGATCAAGAAGTGCAAAGGGGTTAAAGCATGCGTGGTGAAGAAAAACATCTCTTTCCAAGAGTATAAAGATTGTCTGTTAGGAAGTGGTCCGGTGTATAAGACTATGAAATCGATTCGAAGCGAAAATCACGACTTGTATACCAAAATATTCAACAAGATTTTGCTGACGGCCGACGACGATAAGAGATTTGTGTTAGGCGATAAAATAAGCACTTTGGCACTCGGACATTGGACTTTGGATCTAATTAGAGACGATATGATTGTGGATAAGATTCCAGATATGATTGTGGATGATAGGATTCCCAATATGAGTAAGGATGATAGGATTCCAGAAAATCAAGAGGAATTAGACGGATTCGAGATTATGGAAATCAATAGAGACATCGAGAGAGTTAGTTTAAAAATAAAAATAAAAAAATAAAAAAAAAACACGTCATTTTAGTGAATTATAATAAAATAAATGAATAACAAAAAAATATATACGCATTTATGAATAAGAAAATAGAGGTATCTGTAGAAGGTGTCGTCTTACCTAACGAACCCCTATCCAACATCAATCTGTCGAATGCGGCGAAGGATTTGAAAATCAAAGATTTTCTAGGCGTGTTTTCCAGAGATGCCTTGCCGAAGAGAAGACCTCGACAATTGGAATGCGGAATTTTAAATCTAGACGATTTATCAGGTGAAGGCACTCACTGGGTCGTGTGGTTCAAGACCGGGAAGAAGAATTATTATTTCGACAGCTACGGAATCTCGCCACCGAAAAGAAATAAAGAACTGTTTCAACAAATCGATGGTTCGTTACAACATGGAACGAGTGCAATCACCAGATCAAGTGTTTTGCGGGCACCTCTGTCTCTACATTCTCAAGAGATGGTCTGAAGGAGATTGGTTTCAAGACATTCTCAATGATTTACATTAGAGAGAGATTTATTTTTTTTTTATAGTATATAAAGATAAACAAATTATTTTAAAAAAATTTTAATCGAATAAAAACGCAAAATAAGAATAAAATAATTCATTTTTAATAAACTGCATTTTGAAATATATTTTTTTAAAAAAAACAAAAAATCTCAAAACAACATGCCAGTCGATAAATTTGGTAGAAGTGATGACGAAAAAGACAACCTAAGAAAGAAGAAGAAGACGTTCGAAGTCGACGATGGTTATGACGTTGCCAACTTGGACGAATGTTACGTTTGGAGATACGAACCTCGAGAGGAACCTTTGAACATGAACGATAAGAAGCTCTACAATCTTCCCGAGCCGATAGATCTCACAGATGCTGCGACTAAAAAATACGTCGAGAGGGGGAACGCCAATTTCGAACGAATCATGCTAGATAATTACGTGGATAAAACCATGACCGACGATCTAGATCTGAAATCCAAACGTTTGTTGAACGTCGCAAATCCCATAGATCCCACGGATGCCGCGACCAAGAAATACGTGGATGACTCTCACGCGAGATTCAGTGAACACGTGAGAAATTGATATGTTCAGAAAACGATGCACTCAGAATTGAATGCCAATTCTAACAAGATAACGAACGTGGCCACTCCCACGAATCCCAAGGACGTGGCGACCAAACACTATGTAGATCTGGAACAGAGAAAGTCTGACAGACGAGAACTGAAATCGGATCTGTATGCGAGATTCAACAAGATATTGAATCTGTCGAAGGTCGATGACACGGGTGCGGACTCAACCACAGTCAACAAGGGCTACGTAGATTATGCTGTGATACGATCACAAGAATACCTAGAATCGCAAGTGGACAATCTCTACCTGAACAAACAATCTGGCGGAACAATGGAGGGTGGTATCGACATGAACGGTGAGAATTTATTCGGACTCAGTCGCGATCCCGAATTCGATTCCAGTGCAGTCAGCAGGAAGTACGTGGACGACAACTCGGTCTGGAGAAAGGGCGACATCAATGAAGGTAAACTAGACATGGGTGGACACGCGCTCACGAATCTACCGGATCCCGTGAACATGACGATGCTTGCACCCTGATTTCGGTGGTGGAGAAAGTCAAATATGCTAGACAATTGGTCACCGTGTGAGCCGAGGAGGCCGGCACCTTAGAGAGGGAAAAGCTGAGTGGTCTTTTGGAAATGGAGGTAGCAGATCGAAACATTGTCAGGTGGGATATCCCATGCCGCTGGGAGGTGAAATCCTTCGAATGAGTCTGGCTTCCTCAGATTTGAATAACAAAGCGGTCATCAATCTCATGGTGAATGGAGTAGAGAGCGATAAGAGATACAGCGTCGAAAAGACTGAGAATCAACACGCGAATGTTAGCACGTTCGGCACGCCTCTCAAAGTGAACGCCGGAGACAGGATTAATTTCGTTACGAAAACCAATAATCCCGAAGCCGCCACTTTCGTGGTGAGTCTACTGATCGAACTAGTTCCTTTGAACAAACAGTGAACGCATGGAAAATAATTAATTAAAAAAAAATAATGTGTGATTATTAACAACAAAAAAAAAGTAATGAGATTTAGAAAGATGTTCAATCTCTCTAGATCACATTACTTTATTTATTTTTTTGTTTGTTTTTTTTTGTTTTTTTTTAATAATTACTCATTACTTTTTTTAAATTTTTTTTTTTTTTTTTTTTTTTCACACACGTCTCTCATCGAATGATCGACATCTTATTTCCATCCGATTCGAATTGTAATTCTCTGTCCAACAGGACCAGGGCAAAGGCTTCGGTTTTTCTCGGCATGTTCCTATTGAATTGCATCTTGATCTGAATGTCTAAGACGCTACTCTTGAGTCGTTCACTCTGTTTACTAACGTCGAATACGAACATGGGATACATCGACTTGTATTCGCCGGGAGATATGTTAGGATTGCTCATCAATTCGTCTGGACCGTGATACTTCTTTCTAAAATCAGCGGCGTCGCCGTACAGTCTGCAGAAATAGTTCTTGTCGAACGACGTGTTGTAATCGATTGCTGGATATCTCGTGGCGTTCAGAAACACTTGCATGTTTCTCAAATGGCAGTGATCGAACAGCGACGCATTCTTTTCCTGAGACCCATCCCTATCGGTCTGAAACGCAACCACGATGAAACGCGGTCTCTCGGAAGTGGATTTCACCATCAATCTCCAATCGAAGTGATTCGTGGAGAGATGAATGCTAGCCGTGTCGCACTGTCTCATTCTAAATCCCACGGGTAATTTACTCTTGGATTCTATGATCTTGTAGAGACGCGCTTTTTCCACGATCGAAGGCTCCACGTTCGGAACGAATCACGATATCTTGTGTAGAGTTATCTTACCCGCATTGGTCGCAGTGAGTCTCACTATTGCGTCATCGTCTCCTTTTCGAATCAATGTCAGATTGTGTTTGAATCCGTACATGATCTTGTTGTAATCGTCCGCAAATCCGAAGATGAGTTTCAAAGGTATCCTGAACGAAAACGTTCCTTTAGGTCTGGACGTCTTGACGACGTAGTCGAATATCGCGGCGGCGCCGGCGCTAGCAGGGCCGACGGTGTCTTTCACCCACAACTGATTAAGTCCTTTGGATTTCGAAAAATCATCAGGATACGTCAAGAGTCCGAACATCGTGGTGGCCTGACCGGGATGAAACACAGATTCTATCTCTTGTCCGGATAGCATGTATTTTATATTACTGAATAGATGCATGATGCCATTATTGGCTAGAGTAACCGTGTCGTCGTCGGCGTAGTCGCTCCCATCTTCCTTGGTGAGACGTCCCTGCACCACTATGTAACTCTCGATAGGATGTATGAATAGATCTTGAGTGTCGACGTTGATTCTTATCTCTCCCGCATTGTTCAAACTCGTTCCGGTTACCGGTTCGTATTCGTGAACCTCATATTCTTGAATACTTTCATCTTTCACTATGGTTTGTGCTATATCTAGTATATTTGTCATTTTTAAAGGATTTTTGGTTTTTTTTGTTTATTAATTAGCTTGCTTTTTTTTTATCTAAAAATAGTTTTAATTATTTTTTTATTATTATTTTTCTCTCCTATATATATATGTGTGTAAACAAGAAAATGTTAAAGAGAGTAAATAAAAGAAATTTGATTTCTTTATCAAAACTTTGTCTTCTGTAATTGTTGTTCGTAAAACTTTCCGATGATTTCTTCTCCATCCAAAGCTTCGATTTCGTAAGTCACCGGATCAGTGTGAAATATTTTGATTATCACGAAGATTTCCGAGGTTCATCGAGGAGTTTAACCCTTTTCGAAGTTCTTCTTATAAGCGTAGATTCTCACTCGATCACCGACCGCAAATTTCGGCGTTCTAGACTTCTTCCTAATCTTAGATCTTTCAGGATATACATTCGCGTAGGCCCGTTTTTCATTTCGCGGATCGCTAGCTTCCACGGGAGTCATCTTGATCGGTCTGTGTCGCGTGTTGTTGTAATCTTTGAACAGACCGTTCAGAGCGTATATGTATTTCTTGGTCGAATTCGCAGTGAAGTATCTGTGCATCTTTTCCTTCATCGTTCGATTCCAACGTTCCACCACACTGGCTTTCTCTTCGTTTTCGATCGAGTAGAGGTCGACCAATCGATGAACGTGCTTGTTGTAGAATTCCTTTCCCTTATCCACCCACAATTTACTCGGTTTTCGAGAAGACGAGTCAAACACGCTCTTCAGAGCCTCGGCGACGCAAGGTCCCGATTTATTCTTCAAAGCTCTGATCCAACCGTATTTGGAAAACACGTCGATGACCGTCAATAGATATTTGACACCCTCGTTCCACCTCGAAAACGATCTCATGTCGACCAAGTCGGCAGACCAAATATCATCCAAACCCTTCTCTTTCGAAATTTACGCACGATGGGTTTGTGTAACTCCTCGGCCAATTCGCTCGTCAATAATCGTTTCTTCTTCTTTTCAGATGCACTTTTTTTTTGAACGCCCCATCCGAATCGACGTTTCGCATCGATCAGATTGCCGACCAGCGAACGTTCTATCTTCTCTCTCCTGGTCGGATTCGATATGCCTCTCAATTTCCCCAACATGTTTTTATCGCAGACGTCGTTGCGAGTCTTGGTGTCGGGATGTCCGGCGTAGCACAGATCGTGATCATACGCGGCCGCGTCCACCCTATTCACAGGTTTGCTCCAAGATTTAGGAGTCAGATCGGCGTTGAGTCTCTTGTTCAATTTCGTTCCGGGTCCCGTGAAACTGTGACCAGGTAGATGCATTTCGAAAGGTAGATTATTGATCATTTTATTCACGATGCCTTTACCTTTGCTCGCGTTCTTTTTTTTTGATGAATCGAGTCTTGATAGAACCACACACGTCGCAAATTCCGCGAAGCATCTGTCTGTCGTTTTTAATTCGTACGCCGCGAATGTGATTTCACAGGTTTATGGTACGTTCTGTTCGTCCGAATATGTCCGCATTGTCGAAAGCGTCCGAAAGTCGATTACGCACACAAAACACAAGCAGATTACATTGCGGACACAAATGACGTAATCGCTTATCCAGGGGAGGTTTGACTCGTGCGAACACACCTCCCCACCAATTTGGAGTCACACCAAACGGTCTAACTCCATTTGCCATTCGAGAGGTTTGATAAACTGGGGTGACCTCACTTGCCACGATTCATCGCACTCTCTGTAGCGTAGCCACAGAGAGTGCGATGCACAGGCGTTTGAATTAGAAATCCTGTCACTGTACTGCGCAGTAGTTTGACGTAGTAGCGCGCTAAGTTAGTGCACCTTTTTCCCTATCAAACTCAAACTTCCCATTAGGGTAATTCAACTGATGTAGAAAAAACTGTGTGCCCAACAATTCTACACTACTAGTAAATAGTGATCATTAACATGATTCCTCACCCCCACTGGAATACATATATATGTGATGACGTAAATAGATATTAAAATTCAACTGCACATACAACATGGAGTGAGTGGATTACTACTTAATCTCAGCGCCATATATTCTCCACTCGAACAATATTTGCAAGTGTTCATAACACCACGAGAAACACCTGCAAACTTTCATCACATGGACCACCGGATACAACCCGGTGGTCCATCTGATGAACGTTTGCAAGTGCTTCTGTGTCTTATCCTCAGAAATTGTAAATATTATTTCCACCGCGATTTAGTAGTAATCCACCCTCCACATACTGTAGACTCAATGTTTTCGTCCTGTTTGATCGGTTCATTTCGTGATTTCACTACCGACCTCGCTAATAGTGATTTCTGACTGTAGCTGTAGTGGAAATGAGACACGGAGACCTGAAGAGGGCCCCCTGTCGCTCTTGGAGTCGTTTCCATCTGCTACGGAGGCAACAGAATGACGTGTGGGAGACGGACGTTTACGGTTTCGATAAAATAAAAGCGAAACGTTACCAAATGACATGTTATTATGCGTTGTTATGTAATATGTTAACATCATTTGTAGGGAATGCTCACCACTAATCTATGTTGATGATAGAGCTTTCCAAGAACATAAGATGTGGAGGTGACATCAGTTATAAAAAAAAACAACATTGGGCTCTTACATACCGTTTTTCTCGAACAGGTACTGTGAAATCAAGGAGAGAGTATTCTTTAATTTTTGTCATGGCTGCTTTACAGCATCCATGACTGGATTTGATGAAAAATCCAAATAACACAGAAAACATTCGTGAAATAATTGACCTAATGTACATGGCTATATGCTGTTAATCGGAGAGGTATTCACCCTATTCTGGTAACAAGTGCATTATCGACCAGCTGAAGATATCCGCCGACAGTATGGGGGTGGGGGAGGGGGGAGGGGGGGGACGAAGAAC
Organism: Pictodentalium vernedei; assembly: GCA_031216915.1. Classification (NCBI taxonomy): domain Eukaryota; kingdom Metazoa; phylum Mollusca; class Scaphopoda; order Dentaliida; family Dentaliidae; genus Pictodentalium; species Pictodentalium vernedei. Next base: position 63,449,377 of record CM062295.1, on the reverse strand, counting down.
AAATGTGTGACATAACGTGTTGGAGGGTGGGTGGGTACCCATTGGTCAAAAACGCGTTTTTTCCAGATAATGCAATTTTTTTCCTTATCCACGTTTATAGAGTATTTTTGTCCCAAAACACCTTTACCATGCATTGCATCTTATTTTCACCATGCATCGCATCTTATTGCATACCAACCATAAGAAAATCTGAGCAGTATATATGCATACAAGGATAGGAAACTTAGGTGATTGCCACTGGAACTCATGTGGAAACAGGGGTGGTTTTCTTGTGCACAATAGAAAAAAAATGCATGCATTTTTTTCCACACTGTCTACTTTGAAAGCAGTACATGGGTTTTCCTAATTTATGCAACCAGCTTCCACATTCAAACTCATGTAATACGCAGAGATTGTACAAAAATGACGATATCCCCGGATATTCCCTTTATATGCTGTTGTGAGGTTACAATTGTTACTCTCATGCGTACCCTAACTGTCTAGAGCTAACTTGAGAGTTGGGGCAGCAACCACAGATCACCATTGTGATTCCCACCGTTGTGTCCGGCATAGGAAATCTTTGATAAAGACACTTGTATGTCTTCAGTCTTTTGTAAGCATAAGGAAATAAATAAAACTTTGATTGTTTTTTGATTGGCATGAAAATTAAAGAAAAGGAAACTATAAAACCACCTGCGGTATGTCATCGCATCAGCTTGCTGTTGATAAAATATCACTCAACCTGATTCAATATCATAACAGAAATATCATTATTCATATATTTGTTACTTCTATTGGAATTACTTTGTCAGATCTGGTGTCAACTTTAACTGGTAAGGTGCTAAAACATTTCCTGATCACACACGACACAAGAGTTTTTCCATCAAATATTGCTCTATCACATTTCGTTGGATAGTGCTTCTGGGCACTATCCAATCAAATGTGACAGAGCCATATGTCTTGGCTTCCAGCACTCTACCAGTTAACCCTTTACCCAACGTAACGGCAAAAACCGGCCAGCGCTATTCTCAAAAATCGCCAATTAATTTTCATTATTTTTTCATTTTTTGTCTCAAAAACATAGGTTATGACCCCCTCGTTGGAACGAGCTCGTTGAGCTCGTTCCAACGAGGGGTCATAACCTATGTTTTTGAGACACAAAATAAAAAAAAATAGTTATTCAAGAATTTTTTTTCCAAGTGTCGTCTGCTTTTCATGTTAGGTAAAGGGTTAATTGTTTGGGTTATATTTGGTGACAGGTATTGAACATGCATTGATGGCATTGATCATGCACATCAAATTTACATATTATTATATTGACTTGCAAAACCATTCAGATTCCACTTACCTGCAAAACATAAGCTTTTGATGTGTGTGTGTGTGGGGGGGGGGGGGGGGGGGGGCGTGGGGTAGGACTACTTACCGAGAATAACCGAGAACAAATTAAAATAATAAATAACGGCAAAAATAAATATTAATTGTTAGCATATAGGTGCTCTATGTTGTATATAAAATAAGAAAAGTCAAATTCAGAGCTGTTAGACCGACTCAGTCAGTGGGGGATTATTTATCAATTTCGTATTCGCCTCCAAACCGAGAAGAGACTACTCGCCGAGAACAAGATTGTGACTGTTAATTAACACTGATTGCGCGTAGCTTCATTTGTTCTCGGTAAGTAGTCTGTTCTCGGTGTAAAAACAAAATTAATAAATAATTCCCATCACATAGACTTTAAATTTGTTTTTTTTAACTGGTAAAGTGCTGAGTTTTTTTCTGACAACAAATCAAAGCTCATCATATACTGCTCTATTACATTTAATTGGTTAGTGCCTTATAGGCGCTATCCAATTAAATGTCAGAGAGCAACGTATTGTATAAAAAATCTGATTCATATCGGGGACAATAAAGGCTTCCTTAGGCAGAATGTAGCTACATACAGTTGTTGCCTGTCACTTTTAGTAAAGCCCAAAATAGGGCTTCCAGCACTCTACCAGTTAAATATAGAAACACAATTCCCATCACCATTTACCGGACTTTGGACCTGCAAGTCATAGACTTGACTGGTGATTTATGATGATTTAGTTTATTTAACGGTATAAATCAAATACAGTTACAATGTAATAACAATACCATAAATTTGCAATTGATTTACACCGTTGGGAGATGACATAGCCAGGTTGGCTGTCTACCTGTCATCTCCCACCAATTTTAAACTCTAAACTCCAACACTGCCAACAATTACCCCGTAAGCCTCTAGACTTGTTGATTTACGGACCAGGTGACTCCTTATACATTTAAGGGTGGACGAGCTATCCAGGAGCAATTATTCAGAAGCAAGTAATAACAAGGGTAATTATACGGACACTGGAAAGAATAAATAATGTCTAGATATTTCAAGTCAAGACAACAGAATAACTGCACAACGTTCTGAATAGAGTGAAATTTTCAAACATTTTGTCTAATACCAGCGGAGAAGAAAGCAAATAGCTGAACACATCCCGCCCTTCCCCAGATCAGTCAAGAAACTATTTGTGATGAGACTAATTAGTCTAGGTACACATTTCGAAAGGGGGGGGGGGATAACCAGGGTCTTTCAGGATACACTACTCCTGTTTTTACATTCCAGCAATCGGTATGATAACTTATTGTCCAGGTTGACACTCGAGCCAGTTGGGGTTGTCGCACAGAAAGCTTTTCTGATACGAAGAGAGAAGTCTCTCTTTTAATTTCTTTTTGAATTCATTTCTATTACCTGTTCCTCGCAGGGTTGGATCCAGTTCATTCCAGAGTCTGGGAAAGGCATATACCGCTAGTCTATCCAGTGCTTTTGTTCGAGTTTTCGTAATTTGAACTTGACCCGACTGTCTTGTATTTGTGTCGGAAATACTGAAAAATGTCCCGAATGAGACTGGGAGCTTGCCGTTTTTCCAGTCAAACATGAAAAGACAAGCATGTAATTTAAACAGATCATTGACTTTTAGTATCTTATCCTTTGCGAACAATGGATCTGTATGGGAGTTGAACCTTTTGTTATTTACTATGCTGATCGAGCGCTTTTGTATTTTCAATACGTCCCTAATTGCCCTACAATTGCCCGTAGGTGAATACCGTATATTAAATGACATTGTACAAGGGAAAAATAAAGTATTTTCATGATCTTTTGGGGTAATATTTTTTTTGCTTTATTTAAAGTAAAATTAGCCCATCTTATCTTTGCGCAGATTTTTGATATGTGGGCTTGATATGATAGGGTTTCATCAATATTTATACCCAGGAAACTCACTGATTTTTCTTCCTCGTTTAGTCCAACCCGCGTTATCTTTTGGTTATTTATATAAATGTTAGGATATCTCCGATTTTGTGTTGTTTGATTTGGGTTTATAACAATATACTTTGTTTTGCCGGCGTTTAATGCAAGTTGGTTTGCACAACACCATTCATGAATTTTGGTGAGTTCGAGATTGAAATTTGTGTCCACTGAATCGATTTCGGTTTGTGGGATAGGGTCATGGACAGTAGTATCATCAGCAAAAGACAGAAGGTCCAGGGATGTCGACCGGCTAATATCATTTATATACAATAGAAATAGAACAGGTCCAAGGATAGATCCCCGTGGAACACCGCATTGAATTTCAGTTAAGTTTGATTCATGTTCGCCATATTTGACATATTGTGCCCTGTTTGAAAGATAGCTTCTGAACCAATTGTAACTGGTGCTCCTGAAGCCATACCTCTCCATTTTCTTTAATAAAAAGCCATGGTTAATTGTATCGAATGCTTTTGAAAGGTCTAGAAATACCGCTAATGTACTATTTTTACTTTCCTTGTTGTTTTCTGTTCCTATTACTTTTAGTAATTGCATAATCGGATGAATAGTGGAGTGATTTTTCCTAAACCCATATTGATGGGGATATAAAATATCGCACTTTTCTAGATAAGATGTAATTCTATTGCACATTAATTTTTCCAGAAATTTGGAAAAGTCTGGTAGAATACTTATAGGCCTGTAGTTATTGAATTTGCACTCATTTCCATTTTTAGAAATCGGAATCACTTTAGCTACTTTCATTCTGTCTGGAACAATGCCGCTGTTGAAGGAGATATTGATAATATGAGTTAAAGCAGGGGCTGTAGCATTAATTGTATACTTGAGTAATTGTGTTGATATACCATCACAATCCTCGGTTTTCTTCGACTTCAGTGATTTGGCAACAGCAACAACCTCATATTCAGTTGTTGGAGTGGTAAAAAAACTTTTGGGTAGGTCGTTGCCCATAAAGTCTATGAAGTGTTTATTGGGTCTGCTAATCTGTTCACTGGTGCGTTTTCAAACTTGGGCAAAGTACAGTTAAAACTAAAAGTCCTGTCCTGAAATGCGCACAAATAGCACGTTGATATGTGCGTTAATCTACGCGATATGACCATAGTAAGGCTATCAAATTCTGTAAATATAGCCTGTACACAAGCAATGTTTCAGCCAATGGACCTCCGGGTAACCCGGAGGTCCATTGGCAGAAACATTGCCCGTGTTTGCTATGAGTAATCAGGAGAACCTGTCGTGCTTTGGACGTCATTCTATATGGCAATTGCGCGCAATTCCTACGCGCAATTAAGCCTAGATAAGCGCACAGTTCGTGACAGGACTTCTAGTTTTAACTGTAGTTATTAAAATTGGTGTGCAATTTCGATCGCGTCGTTTATTTCTTTGTTATTTTCTGTTATAAAGAATGTTGGAAGAGCAGCGTCATTCTTTGACTTATCTAAGGCATTATTTATTATTTGCCAAGTTCTGCGTAGGTTAGTTTTGTTTTTTTCCATAATCTTTGAATAATACATTGCTTTACTTTGTTTTTTTTTATCTTATTGAATATTCTACAATAATTTTTGTAGTTTTTAATATTATTTTCCGACGGATATTTTAATTTTTTATTGTAAAATTTTGATTTATTATTTGATGACACTAAGAGTCCTTTAGTCATCCACGGATTTCTTCTCACGAATTTTTTTCTCAACCTGCTGGTTACTAGGGGAAATGCCTTTTCGTATGCCGACCGGAAAATATCCATAAAGGTATCATATGCTGCATTTGGAGAATCAGATACGAAAACGGCGGAAAAGTCCATTTGAGAGAGAAGCGTTTCAAACTGGGATATGCTTTCTGAGTTTATTTTCCGCGTCAAGCCTACTGCTGGAGGTTTGTCACTTTTATTATGTGTTATCAAGTAGAAAATGCCAAAGTGGTCCGAAACATCTGTAATGATGATACCTGATCGAGATGACGGGCCAAAATTATTTGTAAAGACGTGCTCTATCAGTGTAGCTGAATGGCTCGTTACTCTGGTCGGTCTGGTGATATATGGTGAGAAACCTTGACTAATGAATATATCCAAATATGAGTTCGTCTTGGCATGTATATCTGATTTCAAAAGATCAATATTAAAATCACCCGTTAAATATGTCTCTTTGTGTTCCTGATTGATTTTATCGGTTAATACATTTAGTTTGTCTAAGAACAGATCAATGTCTGCCATAGGTTGTGTATTGGGCCTATAAATTATCCCTATCAACTTCGTACATTTATAGAATTCAATTTCAATGAACAAGGATTCGAAGACATGTGGAATAAATACCGAGAGATCTCTACGAATCTTGAAGGGTATATTTTCTTTGATGTATATGCCAACGCCACCTCGACCGTCGTCTCCTTCTGATCTATTGGAGCTGATAATGGAATGGTAGCCGTCAAGTGTACAGGAACATCCAGGCGGGATTTGAAATATCTCTGTTAGACCAATGACGTCAAAACTGTTATAGCTGCCCTGTGTTTTAAAGAGCATCTCGTTAAGAGAGTCCCAATGAGCCTTAAGGCTTTGACAGTTTAAGTGAAAGACCGAAAATTGCTCCTTCGAACTGCCTAATAATAGGGGAATTTCTTCAGGTAGGTAATATTTGCAATCACTTTTTATAAAATTGGAAGGGAACTCATCACCAGAGGAAGTTTCGTTTAGTTTCTCCTTAAAAATCCCTTCAAAATCGTATTCCGAATTATTCTGGACCTCGTCCAATGATATATTATGCGCCATTATGATTGTGGTCACCAGGTCTCTTTAATTTAAACAAGCTGTGTTCTATAATTGTACGGGGTAATATTTGACATTCTTTTACACCAAAGTTAACCTTACTGACTGAGTTGTCATTCTGAATTGTTTGCAGTGTTGGAGTTATTAATTGAGTGTTGGAGTATAACAATGAAAATGAAAACAATAACATATATACATACTTCATAATTACTTTCGTAAATGACTATCTGTCTTTGTGTTTAAGGAGGAGAGTTTTATTCTTTAATGAATTTACCGTAGAGGTCAGCAGTGTCCAGTGTCTGAACGGGTCAGACAGCCTATTCATCCATTCGCCGGTCTGTCGATCACTGAGTGAGGTAATAAACGGGGAGATAAGATAGAGAAAAGATAACAAGAGCATGAACCAGTAACCGGGCAACCGTTAACTAGTTCCACTTTTTAGGGCGACGACGATATTCCGTTTGTCTTCACTCTCTGTGTGAAGTTGTCCAGTTATAAATGGACGTTATTACTTTATAGCGGACAGTTTGCTCGTCTACGTAAAAAATAACCAGCAATTGATCACATTCACTCACGAAATCAAACCCCACCCAACCATCCACCCACCCACCCACTCATAGAAACTCATTCTCCCATCCACGAATGAATGAATGAATGAATGAATGAATGAATGAATGAATGAATGAAGGGAGGAAGGAATGAATGAATGAATGAATGAATGAATGAATGAATGAATGAATGAATGAAGGGAGGAAGGAATGAATGAATGAATGAATGAATGAATGAATGAATGAATGAATGAATGAAAAACATAGGTTATGACCCCTCGTTGGAACGAGCTCGACGAGCTCGTTCCAACGAGGGGTCATAACCTATGTTTTTGAGACAAAAAATGAAAATATTTTGAAAATTAATTGGCGATTTTTGAGAATAGCGCTGGCCGGTTTTGGCCGTTACGTTGGGTAAAGGGTTAACCTCAATCAAGTACGTTAATCATTGCCTACGACCCATCATTCAAGCGAGCTCACAGAGCCCGCTCCAAAGAGGGGTCATAAGTCATTGATTGGATGAAGAACTTCAGAAACATCTGTGGAAATAGAGCATGCCCCAATGGGGTGGGTGGGGGGGGGGGGTCATAAGCCATTGTTTGGATGAAAAGCTTCAGGAACTTCAGTGCAAATAGAGCCCGTTGCAATGGGGGGGGGGGGGGGTGCCATGAACTACTGTAACTTGATTCAGTTTTTTCCTCCGAACCATGACCTACGAACTCCCACTCGAACGAGCTCGTGAAGCCTGCTCCAGTAAGGGGTCACAAGACACTTCACGGATGAAAACAATTCGAAAACTTCAGTACTACAAACAGAAGGCAATTCTAACTAACGCCATCTTCTCTAATATGATTTACTTTCATTTAATATTCTGAATCATAACATGGAACCCGCAATCCGACACTTCACTAAAAAACAAACACAGAAAGATATTTTTTTTGCCTCAGTCCAGTTCGTTAACCGATAGTTCATGGCCCCTCATTCAAACGAGCCCGAAGAGACCGTTGGAATGAGGGCCATGAGACATTGTTCGAATTGAAAAAATTTAGAAACTTCAGTGCAAAAAAAAAAAAAAAAAAAAAAAAAATTATTTTGTCTAACACCGAGCGATTTTGGCTGTTACGTGTGGGAAAAAGTTATCGTCCAAAGGAGCTGCTACAAATTGTTAACAAAATGAAAGTGAAAGGAGAAACCACAAAAAAAAAAAAAAAAAAAAACAACCCAGAAAACATTAAAAACAAAAACATGAAGAGATATGTTTTGCCTCAATTCAGTCTCAGTTTCAGAGTCACCAATGTCTTTAAAGTGACGATTTACCTTCCATATGCTTCAGCTGTACGATAACTGATAAATGTAAGCACTTCATTTACCCTTTGCCCAACCTGTCCGTTTCTAAATTCTTTCATCTCCTGAACCATAGCCCACGAATCCCACTAGAACGATTTAGCGGATCCCATTCCAGTGAGGGCCTACAAGCCACTGCCCTGATGGAAAAGAAAAAAAATCGAAAACTTCTTTCAGTGCGAAAAGAGGGCACTTGTTTTTAACGCAAAATTGTGGTTGTTATTTTGGGGAAGGAATCAACGACCAAAGGGGCTGTAGTAGACAGTTGAGGAAATGAAAAGGGGACAAAACAAAGAAAAAGAATATCTTTCTCTCTTTGCATCAATCCAGTTCGCTAGCTAACGCTTATTGAAGCCAATGGCCGCTCATTCGAACGAGGGGAAACATCAGTGCAAAAAGAGTACACTCCAATGGGGTTTCAAAAGCCACATTGATGAAGAACTTCAGAAACTTCAATTTGGATGAAGAACTTCATAAAAAAAACGTAAAAAAAAAAAATATTTATTTTGCTTCAATCAAGTTCGGTTAACTCAACCAAGTTCGTCGATCATAGCCTATGACCCCCTCATTCAAACGAGCTCGTAGAGGCCGTTCCAAGGAGGGGTCACAAGTCATGATTTGGATGAAGAACTTCAGTGCAAATAGAGCACGCCCCAATGTGGGTGGGGGGGGGGGTCATAAGCCATTGTTTCGATGAAGAACTTCAGGATCTTCAGTGACAATAGAGCCCTTTGCAATGTATGTGTGTGTGTGTGTGTGTGTGTGGGGGGGGGGGGGGGGGGGGGTCATGAACTTACTACTGTAACTTAATTCAGTTTTTTCCTCCGTACCATGACCTACGAACCCCCACTCGAACGTGCTCGGGAAGCCTGCTCCAATGAGGGGGTCACACGACACTTCACGGGTGGAAAAAAAATCGACAACTTCAGTGTCTCTTTACTCAGCTTCGCCATTTAAGAAAAAAAAAATAATATATAAAAAAATAATAAAAAAAAAAATATATAAAAAACACAAAACAAAAAGCTGACGTTATCTACTCTGAAATAACTTCGGTTCATCTGTTCGTCCGAATCGTGGATCATGAACCCCCCTCCCCCCCCCCCCCCCCCCCACTCGAACGAGCTCGTAGAGCCCCTTCCAACGAGGAGGTGATAGGCCACTGATCATATGGGAAAATTCGAATAAAAACTTAAGTGCGAATAGAAGACAATTCTGTTTTTAGCGGCGGACCATTTTGGCTGTTACATTGTGGAAGCCAACGGCCTAAGAAGCTAGAATAAACGTTTAAGATAGTGGAATGAGAAAAAATAACAAAAACAAAACAATCAAATATAAAACAGATATTTTTTGCCTCATTCCGGTTCGTTAACCATAGTTCATGGCTCCCAATCTGAACGAGCTCATAGAGCCCGTTCCAATGAGCGGTCATAAGTCACAATTCGGATGAAAAATTTGAAAGTTTTCAGTGTGAATAGAAGATAATTCTGTCTTTAACGCCTGACGAATTTAGCTGATGTGTTGGGGAAAGGATTAACGACCAAAGTATCTGGAGTTAACTTTTTGGAGAATAAACAGGGAGGGGAGGGGGGGGGGGAGAAAACAGTATTTTCCATTACTTTTTTAGCATTAATTTAGTTACAGTTTCAGAATCTCTAATGTCCTTAATGTGGTGGTTTACCTTCCAATTTCTCCAGCTGCACAAAATCGGTGTCCAAATCCACCACCGAAATGTGGTTATTGATTAGCTTCACAAAAATTTTCCCATCGTTTGACCAGGCATCTTGCACACACTGTTGTTTTTTGGCCATCATCATTAGCTGAAAGTATTTACGTGCTAGGTCTTCTCGCACAACAATTTGAGTTCCTTTGAGCACTTTCCTGCGTTTAATAATTTCTAGTTTATTTTTCCGCTTGAAGAAACGTACTATTATAGGCCTATTAAGTTTCTTGTTGGGGTTAGGTTTACCTATTCTATGACAATCTATGTGCCATATCAATGTCCTCTGTCGAAAGGCTCAAGCTCAAGTGTTTATTTAACGATTCACATACCTTAATACAACACTCCTCCCATGTCTCGGATCTATTGTCTCCGTCGATTCCCCAAATTCGCAAAGAGGACTTCCTAGAGTACTGCTCGTTCCGGTTAGCATGAACTAATGCTTGACAAATTTCATTTTCGTGGCAGTCTTGTTCACTCTTTATTCTGGATTCTACTCCCTGAATGATACATTTATTTTTATCATTGTCTCTTTTCAAAGATTGTATTTCCTCTTTCAGTCTATCATTTTCGTTTCTTAGTCCTGAGATGTGAGCCTCCAAGTCCTCACATTTTTTAATCAGCTTATCATTAAGCTCTCCTGGGCTGTCCTTGATTTCCTCCGTGGTGACCAAGCTGTCTATTTTTTTTACCTAAACATTCTATCATTCCTTTCGTAGGCAGGGACTCAATTTTTTTCTCCAGGGCTTCCAGCCGTGTGAACATAGTTACTTCTACAGTATGAGCCATAACTGTCTGTGTCCCACACAATAATTTCCCGTCGTTATCACAAGGGTCACAAGAGTCCTCTTCTGTGAGCGCTTTAGTCTTTTTCTTGGTTTTCAACTGTAGGTTTTCCTCAATACTGTGATTTGGATCACTCGAAGAACTCGAATATCGAGACTTTTTCTTCTTGTGCTTTGGAGGCATCGTATATGGATGTAAGTGTACTTTTTGGATTAAGATAAAATATATCCAAGGATATTTCCAATGGTTATTTCAAAAATCTGATCCAGCAAAAAAGAAAACAAGGTGGCAGCAAGATAAAAACGAACAAGTAATGAATAATGAGTAACGAGTGTTCACTGCACGTTCACTGAATAGTTCACCGAATAGTCACAATGGTCATTTAGCTTTGTAGTGATTCATCAGCGCATCGCAAAATTACGAATTACAGTGGTAAATGTGTACAGCACCAGCCAAAGCGTACCGCATATTGCAGATGACTTTCTCCTCTTCCGATTCGCCAATTTAAAGTTAGGAGTCAAAGAATCGTCTCTGTCCTCATAACGGAAAACGGTGCAACGAACTCAATAAATTCAGAATACTACGTTTTGTTAACTCGCTCACTCCACTGTGGCAAAGCTAATTTATCTCCTCTCGGTACCAGTCGGTACAACGAAATAAGGAAGCTTGACTCGGTTATCTCATAAGTCCAGTATTGGAACAAAAAAAAAATCATTATACATGGTTCCACCGCAGACCTTTAATATCACATGAGTTTTCCAACACAATTTCCCACCAATGCACTAAAAAGATGCCAAATATCAATAAATTCTCCTCCTTGACAAAGACAGAGCATCTCACCTGTCCGCCATTATCGTCTAGTCAGTGGCGGCGCTACGGGGGGAGGGGGGTGGGGGGGGGGGGGGGGTGGAGGGGGGGGGGCATTTGCCCCCCAAACGAAGGCTTTGCCCCCCAACCATCTCGCATGCATTTCCATCCACCCTCACACACAAACACATTCAGTCACTCTCTCTCTCTCACACACACACCCCTCTCTTTTTTATTCCCAATAATTTCCCATACACACTTAGCCCAAAGCCTCAGGCTAGCTGATGAACACATCCAGGCAGTAGAGATTTAAAGACTCGGATGCAGATACTTATAAGTTATAATTAAGTTATGAGGTAACAAAGGCATGTCTATCCATATCCCTTGTCTAAAAAAATCATGGATTTCGCATTATGACAGACGGGCATTATGAGTCTCTCTCTCTCTCTCGTTCTCTCTCACGCACAGACCCACCAGACGCGGATCCAGGATTTTTTGAAAGGAGGACCGCTAATTACAATTACATTTAGTCGAAACTTGGACCCAAAGTCCGTAAAATAATTGTTTGGTTTGGTACGTCCACAGGACGTACCAAACCAAAAAAAGTATATTACGGACTTTGGGTCCAAGTTTGGACTACCTCATAACAAAGTAATGATATGATCTTTTACGTATTTGCCCCCCTTCATGGGAGTCTGCCCCCTAGTTGCCCCCCCCCACAAAAAAATTTCTGGCGCCACCACTGCGTCTAGTTTAAAATTGTCTGTTCTTTTGTCGCCAAAACTGGTACATACAATTCCCATCACCATTTACCGGGGCTTTGGACCTGGAAGTCATACATGTTGACTTGGCTGGTTTATTATTAGGTCGACCAATCTTGACTTATTCAAAGCCAACTCAACGCAGGTACGAACTCTCAGTTCCGTGGAACAAGACTCATCTCCAAACAAGGCAACCGATATGGCATTAAATAGACAGCTTCCTTTCCCAGTCATCGCAATTGCAACAGAGTCTTTCCACTGAGGACCGAGAAGCTGGCGGGCAAATTTATCCTGGTAATATCTTCTCATAGGATGGTAGAAATGTATGTCAGCGACCTTTATTGTATGGCTTTCATTACGCAAGAAGATTTTCTCCCTCCTTGCAGCATCAAAAACTGACCCATTGTTGGCCGCTGCCGTGAAAAAAAATTTGTTACTAATTTGTACATAATATATAGTAGGTCATACGTGCCTTGTACGCACACAATAAACTTTTATTTTCATTTTGAAATATTATCTTGTTTTGTTCTCGGCAAGTAGTCTCTAGAGTAGATACATGCCTTATACGCAAACAATAGACTTCTGTTTTCATTTTTAAATTTTGCTTGTTCTCGGCAAGTAGCCTCTTCTCGGTTCGGCTCCGAATGTGGGAATTAATAAATAATCCCATTCACCATTGACCTGGCTGGTTTAAAATTGTTTGGTTACTAATTTGCACATAATATAGAGTACATACATGCTTTATATGCTAACAATAAAACTTTTATTTCGATCTTTATATATTATTTTGTTTTGTTCTCGACAAGTAGTCTCTTCTCGGTTCGGCGCCGAAGGCAAAGGATCAATGAATAACCCCCTTCACCATAGACTTGGTCGGTCTAAAGTTCTTTTACATAAATAGAGTACCTATATGCCAACAATTAATATTTATTTTTGCCTTTATTTATTATTTTAATTTGTTCTCGGTTGTTTGTTCTCTGTTGTTCTCGGTAAGTAGTCTCACCGGTGTGTGTGTGTGGGGGGGGGGGGGGGGGGAGTGGATATCAAATAAAAATTTGTCGGAAAAAAATTGCAGGTAAGGGTAGGTGGGTCCGAAAAATGACAATACCAAAAAATACCCCCTCCCCCTTGGGGTAGTATGTAATTAGTTAACGTGTTGTGCAAATGGAGACACGCGATCAAGCTTTACACTAAAAAAGAAATGTTGTGGGGTATCGATTTTAGAGTTAATAAAGGCATTATATACTTGATTATTGTGATACATGCCCCGTTGTATCCCCTGGTGTCTCTCATGCAAACAAGTTGTTGCATGGGCTATGGCCACCGACCAGATGAGCAAGTACCAAATTTTAAAAAGCATCTTGTGGCTTCATATAAAAATATGACATAAGTAAAGAAGTAGTAGAGTGGGTCCGACAATTAAGAACTATGTTTGGTTTTCACAGACAGATACCCAAGAATATTGTGACTCAGAAGCCCATTGATAAATGTCCAACCCGGCAAAGGCGCAGAGACAAAACCACGCGGATAAAAACTCTATCGTCAAATAGCACAAACAAAAATCGTAAAAGATGGACACAATCTAACTTACAATTGACTTGTATGTGAAGGCAACTCTCTATGCCTTCAAGCTGGCATTCCCTGTTTTCCTTTGAATTTCTTCTTTGTACTCTCTTTCCATCTTCTCCTTCCATCACATGCAAGGTTTAAACAATATCATGTATCGCCGCCTGGTAGTTTGACTCCCCATGCCTATTTTTCTACGTCTCGAATTACCACCAACTTTCTCCCCAGTTTTGTCTCTGGTCGGGGGGTGTCGCGTCCTTTCACTCGCAGTTACCTGCGTGTGTCGAGCACGATGCCGTCAAGCAAAATGTGAATGAACTCTCGTGTATTTGCTCCCAGGTTGAGATTCATACGGCCACTAGACAACCCCCCATTGTGTGTGTATGAATGCGGTTTGGCGCCTTCTGGTGATGAAGTTACTGACCGACCATAGGCAATGGGTTCCAGCCGACGATATATGAGTCCATCCACTATATTATACCACCTTTTGGGGTATGCCTATGAATGACTCAGGGAGATGACTAACATAAGCTCCTAGCTTTCTGCCAGATCCCCACATTACATCGCAAATTGGTTTCCTTTGTTAATATATGTTATATTTTTGATGTTCAATATATATACAGTTAAAACTAGAAGTCCTGTCATGAAATGCGCACAAACAGCACGTCGATCTGCGCGTTAATCTACGCGTTATGGCCAAAGTAAGGCTATTCAATTATGTACATATGGCCTGTGCACAAGCAATGTTTCAGCCAATGGACCTCCGGGTAACCCGGAGGTCCATTGGCAGAAACATTGCCTGTGTTTGGGATGAGTAACCAGGAGAACCTGCCGTGCGCAATTCACACGCGCAGTTAAGCCTAGATAAGCGCACATTTCGTGACAGGACTTCTAGTTTTAACTGTACTGTTACTTTTTTTGGTTGTTCATCCTGTAATATATATATAACATATTCATTGAATAAATATTGTTTAAACTAAAATCATAAAATATGTTTTATTAAATAATAAGGTGCGTTCATTAAATATATGTAAGCTTTATTTTATATGTAAATAACGTTGTCTTCAATCATTACTTTGTTTTCAAATTGAGTAACGGAAACATCAGTTGATATTTTTAAAGGCTGAATTGTTAAAACATCTTCCTTTTGATTGCATTCAATCGCACTTCTCATTGTAAAATAAGTTTTGATGGAAATTGCAAATTGTTCCTGGAAAACTTCTTTTTAATCTTCCAAGAAATTGTCACAGGCACAGATCTACTCCGATTTCCAACCTCCGGACTAAATCAGCGCATGGTTCGTTCTCTTGAACATTGTAACTAAATCACCCGCAGAGTGGAGTTATCACCCAAGCTATAACTTTCAAATTTTGTACATATCGTCAAAAAACACAAGCAATGTTTCAGCCAATGGACCTCCGGGTTTAACCCGGAGGTCCATTGGCTGAAACTTTGCTGGTGCTGGTTATGCTTTGCAACACATTTGCAATTATTGCTCGGGTGGAATCTCCACTCTGCGGGTGATTTAATGATAATACACTCTCCACGTCCTGTACATCGCAAATTGGTTTCTTTTGTTAATATATGTTATATTTTGGATCTCCAATATATATTTTGTTACTTTTTTGGTTGTAATATATAAAATATTCATTGAGTATATACTGTTTAAACTAAAATCTCAAAATATGTTTTTTTTAAATAATAAGGTTTGTTCATTAAATATATATAAGCTTTATTTTATATGCAAATAATCTTGACCTCATTCATTACTTTGTATTCAAACTGAGTAACGCAAACATCAGTGGATATTTTTAAAGGCTTGATTGTTAACAGATCTTCCTTTTGATTGCATTCAGTCTCATGTCTCATTGTAAAATAAGTATTGTTGGAAATTTAAACTTCATTTGAATCTTCCAAGAAATTATCACAGGCCCAGATCTACTCCGATTTCCAACCTCCGGACTAAATCAGCACATGGTTCGTTCTCTTGAACATTACTTGAAACCAAATTCACTCGATCGGGAGACCAGTTGAAAAAAATATTCCCACATACGAGTAATTTCCTGATAGAAAATCAGCCAGAGTGAATTTCTGCTAAACTGTCTTAGCAGTAATATAATGTATACTCCTATCTGAATGGTATCTGAAGACGATTAAGCCAGTATAACCAAGTTCACTCTGGGATTTCTCCCACTAAACTAATGATATGCTACAGTTAAAACTAGAAGTCCTGTCATGAAATGCGCACAAATAGCACGGTGATCTGCGCGTTAATCTACGCGTTATGACCATAGTAAGGCTATCAAGTTCTGTAAATATAGACTTACACAAGCAATGCTTCAGCCAATGGACCTCCGGGTACCCCGGAGGTCCATTGGCAGAAACATTGCCTGTGTTTGCAGTGAGTAACCAGGAGAACCTGCCGTGCTTTGGATGCCATTCGATATGGCAATTGCGCGCAATTCCTACGCGCAATTAAGCCAAGATAAGCGCACAGTTCATGACAGGCCTTCTAGTTTTAACTGTACATGGATGACAATTTCCTTCATTTGGAAAAGATTTACAGGGAAATTGACTCCTTTTATCCTCATAATTTCACAAAGCTGTCAGTAAATTAAATACTAAGGTCATGGGATTGCATATTAAAATTGAAATTTCGAAATGTTAGTGATTTTGTATCATCGATGTGGGCATCATTTTACGAACTACGGGCATATTGCTATACAGTAGTATATGAATATAAAAAATGGTGTCTTAAAATTTGTCCCAATGAGTTCGAGCATTTGATTGTCTCTATTAAACCCATTAAAAAATGAGAGAACGGCGTTTTCACCTTCTTTTGATGTTCTGTGACAGTTTTTCTGTAAAATATATCAACAGTGTGCGCATCGTGGAATATAATACAGATACTATCCTTTCCACTAATATAAAAGTTTAGATGAGATTTGCTAATTTGTTTTGTATGGAAAAATTAACGTGCCATAAAAAGCCAAATTTCCTTTTGTTATCTTTAATAAACGAAAACGAATTAGAAGCAGTTAGTTCACAGATAACCCATCATTAAAAACATCAATCAGTATCACCCCGTACACTAATTGTCCATTTTGGCGCTTCGTTTAGCGAATGTATTTTTTTTCAGTTTCAGTTGTAGTGTTAACATTTTTGTATTAATGTTGTTTTGCTTTATCTCGCGCATTTGTCAAAATATGTGGGCTTTTGGAACTGTGCAATTAAACTGTAATTACAACAGGCGGATTGTTAGTTAGTATTCACGTTGGTTATTCACACTATTTTTTCTCTTGAATATTCCAGACCGTGTTTATAAGCCTAATTTGAAAAGAATAACACTGCTGTGTGTACAAACGTTGATATGATTGGAATGATATAAATGGCAGATACTTCGGCAGCGTAAAAGCCAAGTTTCCTTTTGTCTCATTTAACAAAGAACACAACAGTCAGCTCAGAAAGTAACAAACGGATAATTGGCTTTATTTTCTACTGATGTCACAGGTGTTTTCTCAACTATTACTTGCTTCTTAGCTGGGCCTTTCTCGCTCATCTAATAATTTCAAGGGTGATAACTTTATAGAAATTCGATTTTCATGAGGAGAACATCAGGGGTGATGACATACAGTTAAAACTAGAAGTCCTGTCACGAACTGTGCGCTTATCTAGGAATAATTGCGCGTAGGAATTGCGCGCAATTGCCATATCGAATGGCATCCAAAGCACGTCAGGTTCTCCTACTCATCGAAAACACATGCAATGTTTCTGCCAGTGGACCTCCGGGCTACCCGGAGGTCCATTGGCTGAAACATTGATCGTGCTCAGGCCATATGAACAGAATTTGATAGCCTTACTATGGTCATAACGCGCAGATCGACGTGCTATTTGTGCGCATTTCGTGATAGGACTTCTAGTTTTAACTGTTCACCGTTAGGTAGAGCCCTTTCCAACAGTGTGTCACATAATTACATCCTCAATGCTATTGTAAAGGGACGCATCAAGGTTGATCTCTCTATCAATGCGAGTCACGCCATCGAAGGAAACATTGATCGTGCTCAGGCCATATGAACAGAATTTGATAGCCTTACTATGGTCATAACGCGCAGATCGACGTGCTATTTGTGCGCATTTTGTGATAGGACTTCTAGTTTTAACTGTTCACCGTTAGATAGAGCCCTTTCCAACAGTGTGTCACATAATTACATCCTCAATGCTATTGTAAAGGGACGCATCAAGGTTGATCTCTCTATCAATGAGAGTCACGCCATCGAAGGAACTTACAATGATCCGCCTGCAGTAATTACAGTTTAATTGCACCGTTTCACGAGCCCACACGTTTTTGACAAATGGGCGAGATAAAGCAAAAAACATTCATACAAAATTATGCACCGAGTTATGAAAAAACTTCCCTCAACCAATTATATGCATGCAAAAGAAATTTGAAATATTTACGTATGTTATTAGCTTAGTGTTAGAATAAAGCAATTTGGCGTGTCTTTTAGATTAATTAAAATTTTGTAGAATTATAGACTTTTCAACAGAAGAAAACATAATTTTTCTTTCATCTTAAAAAAAAACATGCGTTGGCCGAATATGTCAATCATGGTTTTATTTTGAAATTTCAAACGCAAAACTTTGAAGCAAAATTATATACAGAAAACAGAATACAATAGCCAGGTATATTCATTGCAATGCAACAACTCATTCGAAAAATCCGCTCTTAAAATTAATTCACACCCCACTTTTTGAAACAAACCAATCTTTTATCAAACGTGTTTTTTGGCTTAACCGGTAAGCCAACCGTTTTAAGGGACATCGCTTGACTTTATTTCAGATACATGGGAATAGGAGGGGGAGGGGATAACATCAAACAACAAGACGCAGTAGCGGAATTAATAAACATCATGTTTTTGTATAGTTTTTTGCTTGGCAATTAATATTATTTTTTTGCACTATTTTATATTTTCACCTCTGACAATACTATTAAATTATTAATTAAATCCACATGTTTTGTTGTGAAATTCGAAAAAAATTATCCAATATTTCCTTCAGGGCTTTCATCTTCAGGGCTTTTCCGCGTACTCGACTCAAGGTGTACCACAAGGAAAATTACTAATATAACAATAGGGAGTTTGCGATTTCAAACGTGTACGTGTACGGGTACGTGTAGCAGATAATTTGTGAAGTACGTCACACTTCTTGCACACGCTTACACGTTTGCTACACGTAAAACTGTCGGGTTGAAATTTGAAAATTCCAGTGATTTAAAAAGACAAAATGTGTTTCAGTTGAATGCACAAATTAGTGCCAGCTACAATCCCGTGGTTCCTAGAAGCTTTCTAATTGCAACTATCGAAATAATCAGCGTGTTTGTGAAACAAATTAGTTTAATTTTGTTGTAATAAGGACATGTCAACACTGGCATTAATCACGAAATAATTCGTTTTGGTCAGGAAAAGTCATTACGTGTACGTGTACGGGTAGACGAAAATCTTGTCGACAACATCATAAAGTTCGCTTACTTCCACACGTACACGTTTTTATCCAACGTGTAGAAGTAGGTTTACAAGTTTCGACGAACGGGTAGATATGGATTTGTTAAAATAATAATGGTTTCATTTTCTTTCTACATATATAATATAACAGGTTATTCTCGTTGTAATCCTTGTGTTCTGGAAGAATTCTATGCGGATATCAAGGGGAAATTGTTGTTGTGTTTGTTGTGGATTGAATATTTAAGATCTAAAACGCAGCTGTTTTCTCGAACAGTCTTGGAGAATATATTTTCCCTTTCTTCCAACGATGAAGTATCACACGAGGATGTTTCTGTTACGTTGCCACTACGCCTATGAACGATCACTATTATATATTTGATTATTTTATTCTTAATTTATTTATTTTCGTGTATGGGGTGAGTGTGTGTGTGTGGTGTGAGGGTGTGTGTGTGGGGGGAGGGGTGGGGGAGAATTGATTTAGTAGTGGGGAAGTTCGATTGAATCAGATGGCTTACTACGATGGTTGTGAGCTAGGAACAATATGAGGGGGGGGGGGGGGGGCACGTAAGTTGATTACTGAGCCGGAGGCAGATCCCAAAGTGCACAACACTGAGATGAGGAGTATGGGAAGGGTGCCCCTCCCAATGTGGATAATCAGGAGGTTCTCCCCAGGGACATTCAAGTCCCCCATTGATAACAATCGAACTACTGAATTATTTTTGAAAATTATTTTATATACCCTGTTTGTTTCAAAATTATTTATACCCTGTTTGTTTTTGTGTTTTTAAATGCGCGCTTCATTTTAAATGGGAGCGGGTCATGACGTGGGTGTGTGTGTGTATGTATGGGGGAGGAGAGCTCTCCCAGGCCTTGCTACGTCACTGAGTAATGGCTTTCCGATGGAAGGTGTTTGTAGCAGGGACCTGCTGAAAGGTAGAGAGCAAGGCATAAGCATAAGGAGAGCAAAACAAAAACAAAACAAAAAAAATAGTTTTCACGTGCCAAAGGGGCGCAAGTACGACGTGGGGTTTTAAAACCATTGCGAACCGAATGGCTATCATTGGATTTATAGTGTCAGACAGAACCAAGGAGGCCGGATAGCAACCAAGATCCAGCTCGTGAAAAGAGATTACACATTGCATTGAATGCGTTTACCGGAGGGCCAGCCCCCACCAGCCACGTTATTCTAGGATGTGAGATTTATGCAGCCTGGCTCACCAAGCTACCACAAGGATTCCAATCGACCAGTGGTTCATTTGCTAGGTGCCGAGGCACACACAGGTGTAATGCGTTTATTGGGATGAAGTCATGGCATCTAATTAATGACGCAAAACAATCTTCGTTAAAGAGAGAAGAAAAACACAAACAGAACGCTGCTTTGGGAGCAGCGCCAGCATGATTTCCATAGCAGTTACAAAATGGAAAGAACGCCACCAAAACAGACCAATATGACGGTTTGTAAAAGCTGGAATCATCCATTAGCTTACAGAATGAAAGGTTGGCAATTCGGTCTCCCTTTGGGAGAACTGATGACTAAATACAGCAACCAAAAAACAATCACACGCCCACCTTATGACCCCTCACATACACCACATGCCCTTGTCGTGGGCTGGTTGTAGACATATTTATTTCCTTATTAAGAGAGTCAAACACTTGTCCTAGCCAGACAAGTTTCAATCATTAGCTTGCGTTTAGTCATTCTCTGTGGCTGTTGGCAAGTGGCGTGTTAGCTCACTTGACTGAAAATCAGGGTGAGCTATTCTAATCACTCTTTGCCCGTCGCGCGTCCGTCGTCCGTCGTGAAGGTGATGTTTGGGAACACTTTAATGGAATTTCACTTGAGTAGCGGTTATGTAGTGGCATTTTTTTTAAATAATATTTTTGCTCGTATTGAGGAGGGGGGGGGGGTGGTGTGGGGCCAAAATGCGCCAATTGGTAAAACATCTTCTCTTGAACCAGCGGTAGCAGAGACCGTTATGCTGCTTCCCTTTGGGGTGTAGAACCCAATTTGTTTAAGAGAAGTTCGAGGGGCAATATTCACCGTCGTCATGGGAGGGGCAAGAATTTTTGCCCCGCCAAAAATTTATATTTTCTGACCGAGCGGCCGATTTGAACCAAATTTATTATGAAGTATATTAATGGGTCATAAGTATTTATGCCCCCAACAATTTCCAGTAGCCCCGTGGGAACCGCGGCAGCTAAAAATAGAAATATTTTTTGTTAAACGCCCATATCTCCAAAACCACAATGCACTGAGATTTCTTATTTGGTGTGAAGCTTCCTTGGAACCAACCAACAGAAAGGAATAGTGAAAAAATGTCATTAGTTTTGTCGTAGAATACAGCTTCCGTACTTTGAAAAAATGCTAAGTCCGCATTTTTTTAACACTGTGGATAATATAAAAAAACATTTAAAAATCTGTTTTTTTTCTAAGCCACTGCCTCAAATGATTCATATTTGATATATGGCATCACTGTGAGTAGGATTTTCAGGTCTATTTAAATTGATCCCTTTGGGGCACATTTAGCGGGAAAAAATGTGGCCCATGCATGGGCCTCAAAATACAAAAAAAAAAAAAAAAATTAAACGCAACTTTGGCTAAATCTGGACGTATCAGGTCATTGATATTTGGTACGGAGCATATTTGGAGCGGGTAGCATCCAACCGGCAAAAAAACCCCCGGGTTTTACATGGGTTGCCACATGGTGTTATGAAATATTTGGATATACAAGTCTGCGCAGCATGATGCACAACCCTTCTGTGTCAGATACAACGGTGCCATTCTCACAAACGATTGATTGGGGTAATTGGAATGTAGTGTTAACTTGGCTAAACCGTCCTTGTCAAACCTAAACATTTGACGGCATTCATCATTTGTAAATCGTGACAAGTCAAGGCTTGGGTAATGAAACCTAATGTAAGAAGCTGAACGTTCATCAGTTGTGGATTACAACACTAATTCTACGTCGTCTTCAATTGCACCGAACATCAGCAGATCTGAGGAAGCCATTGTTGGTCAACAACATAATGACCCTGAACTCACAGAGTTGCTGACCCGTTACCCGTACACGTACACGCTAATTACAAGGTCGTTTCGCAACTCAATTTTTCTCAAATCCCAACGTGTACGGGTACGTGTAGCTACACGTACCCGTACCCGTACACGTTTGAAATCGCAAACTCCCTAATAACTTTGGAGGGGATTGTGGTTTATTAACGGCGCAACAGGGGTGAATAGCAGCCGACAGCTTATAAAAGGCCCGAGACGAAGTCGATGGCCGTTAATAAGCTGAAGGGCTTTTTTCACACATATTGGGCCGTTAATAAACCACAAGACCTGAAAAAGTCACGTTATTACTATTATTACCACGACGATTCTGAGAAAGTTTTGACCCTGTACCTCACACGGCAGCTACCAACAGCCAATTGGTCTTTATTCAATTCGCTTGATTGAGACCTTTTTAACGTTTTCAATTTTGGCAGATGATATTATCGACAATTTATCGTCTGTTCTCAAACGAACTGCTGTCACATGATTATCACGTGATCGACACCGGTACTCTTTCAGTTGCAACGAAGTTAGACAACTTAAAAACAGACCCGATATTTACCGCTTTTATGTCGGGAATATGACTTAAAACGTCTTACTTACCATATACAGCTGCTGGTTCTTATGGGACTAACTTTGCTGGAAATTTTACATATTTGATAATTTGAATAAAAATCACATTGTTTACTAATTGAAGCCATTTCTGGAAACTATTTCCATTTTCGAGTGTACGACAGCGAGGAGCAAACGTCACTTGACGTGTCGGGCTGTTAATGAGATGTTTAACCCATTAACGGCCCGACACATCACCCTGACTTTTTAAGTTGAGCGTCACGTTCTTGTAATGCCCTGTTAAACTTTGTTAATATACCATGGAACGCCCTATAAAGCTGTAATAATCAATATTAGTGCCGGATGCTCCTCAAACTACGCAGTGGGTGAAAAGACATTGTCTTTCAATTTTCACCCCGCAGCATTGTAGTAACCCATCGGCCGGAACAGAAGTGTGAAAACAATAAATACGAGATGTTATATTCATTTGGTTTTCGTGATTTGGTCTTGGATTTCGAAATATGAAATCTGAGTGGGGTACATTAGTCGCCATGGACTGGTCGAATGCCACGTGTGGGCAATGATGTCCACGCACCCGTCTACCAGGTAATAAAAATCATCAGGAGCAAAATTTTATTTAACCCTTCACCCAACGCAGACAATATCAAAATTTATTATTTTAAATATAATTTTTTTCAATTTTTCAAAAAATTTCAACAAAACCATATCATGTGAGCTCGTTCCAACGAGGGGTCACATGATATGGTTTTGTTGAAATGTTTTGAAAAATAATATTTTTTCAACTGCTGAATTTGCATATTACGCGGGCGGATGCGACCGATTCGTTGGGTAAAGAGTTAATGAAGCACCTGGATTTACTCTGTGCTTCTTAATGAAATTTTTAGTCAGTATTCCCATAGAGAGTGCGGTGGCTCAGTAGATAGAGGTGCAGGCTGCAAGCCGAGAGGTCCTCGGTTCGAATCCCACCTGCGGCAACCGCGTTGTGTCCTTGGGCAAGACACTTCATCTCCATTGCCCGCGTTGGGGCACGATGACACCGTGTACTAAGGCGTACTGCACGTCGATGGTACGCATGTCTTCAACCAATCTAACCCTGCTTGTGCTGCAGTGCGGAGTTACGATGTTGGTGAGCTGGCAGCTGCTCGTCGTTGCTCGGTGGTTCTCTCCGGGTACTCCGGCTTCCTCCACCCGTACAACTGTCACGGTCCTGGTTAGCCATTGTGCATAAATATGTGACCTTAAACATTAATAAATAAATAAATAGTATTCCTATAATTAGTGTTTGCAATCTAATATTATAGCTTCCATGGAAATAGTTGTAAGTGACCAGTTCACGGCGGCCATACCGTATAGCAATCCGGTCGCGATCTGATCGAGAAAATACCACTTTTATGATCGCAGTGCAGTAATATGGCCAGCAAATTTAAGATATAACCCCCAGTTCAGACGAACGCAATTTGGATGAATCTAATCCTATTAGTCTGTGTGAAACACACATACTATTGTTTTTGTACGGTATCTTTTTCTTTTTTTTTATTTTTCTTCTTCTTCTTCTTCTTCTTTCTTCTTCTTCTTCTTCTTCTTCTTCTTCTTCTTCTTCTTCTTCTTCTTCTTCTTCTTCTTCTCCTGTCTTCTGTCTTCTATGCACTTCCTTGTCCTCACGATAACTCGAAAACGAATCGTCATATTCCGCTAATTTTTGGCATACTGGTGGACAGTCAAAAGTTCTCGGCCACCTATGTTTTTCAGGTCGCTAGAGCCACTGAGTATGGCCTAATCGGCCACAGGGCTTTCACAGCCTCCAATTTCCTGATACAGTAAATTCTCCCCAAGCTATAGGATGCTATGTTATTCACACTGGAGATAAACACCAAGCTATAGGATGCTATGTTATTCACACTGGAGATAAACACCAGTGGAGTAGCTGTCAAGAAATGAAATATAATCGACTAACCTTATGATAATGGGATGTAAGTTCCTGGAACTAAGTTGAGAAAAACCCTTTACCTTGCAAGGAAACAGATTATAAATTATTCAGTTCAGTGCCTTTAACCCTCTCAAGTCTTCAAGGTGGATTGCACATATTTTATTTCAGGCAGAATAAAGTTAACCCTTTCCAAAAAACTGCACTGAATAATTGTAAAATTTGTTGAAACCTGTCTTATTCAGTTCAATGTTTTTAACCCTCTCAAGACTCAATGTGGATTGTACATATTTTATTTCAGGCAGAATAAAGTTAACCCTTTCCATAAAACTGCACTGAATAGTTGTAAAATTTGTTGAAACCTATGTTGTTCAGTTCAATGCTTTTAACCCTCTCACGACTTCAATGTGGATTGCACATATTTTATTTCAGGCAGAATAAAGTTAACCCTTTCCATAAAACTGCACTGAATAATTGTAAAATTTGTGGAAACCTATCTTATTCAGTTCAATGCTTTTAACCCTCTCAAGACTTCAATGTGGATTGCACGTATTTTATTTCAGGCAGAATAAAGTTAACCCTTTCCATAAAACTGCACTGAATAATTGTAAACTTTGTTGAAACCTGTCTTATTCAGTTCAATGTTTTTAACCCTCTCGAGACTCAATGTGGATTGCACATATTTTATTTCAGGCAGAATAAAGTTAACCCTTTCCAAAAAACTGCACTGAATAATTGTAAAATTTGTTGAAACCTGTCTTATTCAGTTCAATGTTTTTAACCCTCTCGAGACTCACGTATGGATTGCACATATTTTATTTCAGGCAGAATAAAGTTAACCCTTTCCAAAAAACTGCACTGAATAATTGTAAAATTTGTTGAAACCTGTCTTATTCAGTTCAATGTTTTTAACCCTCTCGAGACTCAATGTGGATTGTACATATTTTATTTCAGGCAGAATAAAGTTAACCCTTTCCATAAAACTGCACTGAATAATTGTAAAATTTGTTGAAACCTATCTTATTCAGTTCAATGCGTTTAACCCTCTCAAGACTTCAATGTGGATTGCACATATTTTATTTCAGGCAGAATAAAGTTAACCCTTTCCACAAAACTGCATTGAATAATTGTAAAATTTGTTGAAACCTATCTTATTCAGTTCAATGCTTTTAACCCTCTCAAGACTTCAATGTGGATTGCACATATTTTGTATCAGCAGAACAAAGTAACCCTTTCCATAAAACTGCACTGAATAATTGTAAAATTTGTTGAAACCTATCTAATTCAGTTCAATGCCTTTAACCCTCTCAAGACTTCAATGTGGATTGCACATATTTTATTTCAGACAGAATAAAGTTAACCTTTTCCATAAAACTGCATTGAATAATTGTTGAAACCTATCACAAAACTGTCAGGGTGTCGGTAACAATACTGACATGGTCGACTGTACTGTTAACTGTGTTAGGGCTACGACTGTTTAAAACTCATTTGTTAGAGGAGTTCTATAGTCTTTCGCTGTGCCCGGCTCGGTCTCACCGAGAGTGCAGAAACCTTTGGTGCCAAAGTGCCATTAAGAGAATGTCTCTGATTTGTGCCGTTCCACCCCCCCCCCCCCCCCCCCCGGAGTTCAAAAGCAGGTACTGTCAGCCGAGAAACTAAATGTTTTTCGCTTTATTTTCTTAATATTTAATTCTATGTGGAATGGGACACCCTTCCAGTGTGCCTTCCAAAGTAAGGGATTCTTAACCCTTTAGCCAACATAACGGCGAAAACCGGTCAACATTATTCACAGAAACGTCTATTCAGTTTTAATTACCTTCTCATTTTTGCTTGAAAAACATAGCTTATGCCCCTTTATTG
This sequence comes from Pictodentalium vernedei, assembly GCA_031216915.1. NCBI lineage: Eukaryota > Metazoa > Mollusca > Scaphopoda > Dentaliida > Dentaliidae > Pictodentalium > Pictodentalium vernedei. The sequence goes on along the minus strand of CM062295.1, from coordinate 63,422,882 downwards.
GATTGAGCTCATTTTTAGAGGATTATTTTTTCATTGGTGTTTAATGTCACATATTTCTGCACAATGGCTAATCATGACCACGGCAGTTTTTCAGGTGGAGGAAATCGGAGATCCCCCACATACTAACTCCACACAAGCAGGGTTAGCCTTGGTTGAAGACGGGTGCACCATCGATGTGCAGTACGCTTTAGTACACAGCGCCACCATGCACCCACGTGGGCTATGGGGTGAAGTGTCATGCCCAAGGGCAGAGTACGTACCTCACGCCTTGCAGCCTGCACCTCTGCCAGCTGAGCCACTGCGCTCCTATTTAAAGGATTAAAATGGAGTATTTAAAGAGAATATTTTAACCCTCTAAGTATCTTAATATGGGGGGCATTATTCAGAAAGACTGGGAAATGCATTTTATTACACCTTAATGCATTTCTAAAGTTTATGAATGTATTTCATCACTCAAATTAATGGGCAGAGCCAAAAATGTCCATTTCTGATTCGTGTATCAAACCCTTTGAATGCTGGTCACATATATGCCATTTCTGGTTTCTTATAAAGATGTTCTGATTCCTGTATGAATATCTGTAAATACTGCAAACGAAAACCCATTTCTGATTTGTTAAAAAATATTTTACTCCCGAAAAATAAGCCACCATGAATTCTCTTTCTTTATAGTCTATTCCTGATACTTTAACCCTTTTCACACAGACTTGAATTTACTGGTGGCAGTAAATTCTGTTTCTCTAGTTGTATCAGTTGCGTCTACAGTCGTTCCCGTTGATGCAGACGCACGCACGCTTTATCACGAAATCTAATTCAATTGTCCGGTATACTTGTGACAGTCTCCTCCGGCTGTTAACCCTTTCCCTACTGGGCCCGCTTTTGTACATTTCTAACATAACCAATTAGACAATAACAATTTGATTTGGCAACAGGGATGCTCTAATTAGCATAAACCAGTATACGAACAATAATATCCGAACAGGACCGAAAATCTGCGGAACATTAGACTAGATTCGTCGTTAGTTCGAGTGTCTGAATTAAACGACGCATCGAATCTAACAGATGTATTAAATGTGTCGCTCTCAGAGTAAGACTTGTTGAACCTGTCACACGATAATGTCCCTGTGCTCAGGGATCGGGACTGGTTCGGGATAAGGTTTGAGGTTGGGTAAGGTTTTTTTATCGCACTTTAAACCTTTACCTAACACGAAAGGCAGACGACACGTGCAAAAAAAATTATTGAACAACTAAAGTTTTCATTTTTTTGCATCAAAAAGATTGCTTATCACCCCTCGTTGGAACGAGATCAACGAGCACGTTCCAATGACTGACGTGTCACAAGCTATGCTTTTGAGAAAAAAAATGGAAAAAAAATAATAAAAATTGAATGATGATTTTTGTGAACAGCGCTGGCCGTTTTTTTCCGTTAAATTGGGCAAAGGGTTAATGGTAAAATAACGCGTGTCTACAGTTTTTATGTTTCTTACATGTACTATTAAAATAGTACTCTCAACTTAACCGGCACAAAATACTGTAATTTTACGGTATGTCGGTAAAAATAGTTTTCATTAAAAATACATGGCAATTTATTTCCAAATAAAACAAAATACTGCATTTTGATTGGCTGAGAGGTATGGTGTAACTTGCAATCCACAGTGGCTTTTTTTTTACACCGTGTTAAACCACGGCGTAAAAACAAGAATATACAAGAGCAAGTTATATGGCTAAAAAGTACCCATTTTTCATTATTAATCCATACCTTCTGCTCGGTAATGTTAGAAGAAAAATAAAAATACAGGAAATTTAAAATTTATGTGCAAAAAATTATTACAGATATGGATGTTACTGGAACTGGCTCATTGAGCCAGTTCCAATGACATCCATATTTGTCTGGTTTTATTTAAGAAACTTGCAAAGTACAAATTTTCTGTCAGTTTTTGCCCACAAAGTAGGTTAAATTATTAAGTACACCAACATTTTTGAAAATAAATCCGTTATCCTTGTGTTTTCTAGGGTGTACGGAAATTTACACCGGTTTGGGAACTCATACACCCTTCGGCTTCGCCTCAGGGTGTATGAGTTCCAAAACCGGTGTAAATTCCCATACATCCTGGAAAACACAAGGATAACTAATAGTATCGCAACATTTATAGGGCTGGGTGTTGGTGTGGATGGGTAAATGGAACTTTTGTGGAAAAACACAACAAAATCTTATCAAACCTTCATGTGATGGAAGTGCACAATAGAAATTGAACAGATGTTGACATCACGTTCATTGATACACAAAATACACTGGTCATGCATTTTTAAATGTGTTGTCATTCCATTGAATTTCTGGCGCGAACACATAGGAGAGGGACTGAGGCAAGGGCGATAACGCCTTTAAGTTTAGGTTCTGTCGAATTCTTTTTTATTAATTACTGGTCCAATTTTGCGATTGAATGACAGCAAAAAGATTGTCTTAGACACCCACTTTGAAATTTTACCAAAGGCAAGACGGTTCCACTGTCTTGTAATAACCTCCTCTATTTTACATTGCCACTTTTTGCTGAAACATTCAATGTATTTCTCCCCAACCGGAAAAAAACTGTCTGTGCCACTATTGAATATTTCAACACCAGGGACCGACCTGGGCATGCGCCAGTGCGTATTTGGTTCTGAAACATCAGGACCTGGCTCTTAAATCTCAGAAATAGGCTTCTCAGTTGGCGCGTAACTTCTCAGACCATATTTTGATATTCTTTCGATGGATAATCGAGAGAGACACTCTTACATGTATTATATATATGATTATCATTTATCATTGTTGTAGAGTGCTTAAGTTAATACTTCAAGTCTTAATTACCAAGCATTAATCTTCACTGTGGTTTCTGATCAAGTCTTGGCTGCCTAAATAGGCAGCCAAGACTTGATCAGAAACCACAGTGAAGATTAATGTTTGCTATAGTGTACAAAATGAAAATGATGAGAGCTATTACATACTTGCAGTGTGTGTTACAAACAGCAGTGTGACTCCGTAAATTGAAATCTGGCGCATGAATTGAAAAATAGTCTCCGAGGCTAGAGCGTATTTTAAATAGTCCTGATCGGTCCATGCAACACCATGAGTGTTAAATTATCTTTTGACAAATGTTGACTTGAAGAAAGGAGCATAACCTCAACGGACTGTCAACAATCCATCCAAATGAAATCTGGTATAAGTGGGTGTAAATACTTGTTCGAATTGGGAACGCGGTGTCTCATTGATTACTACATTGGACTACAAATCGAAAGGTCGACGGTTCCATCCCCGCTAGGGGTAACTGCCTTGTATCCTTGGACAAGGCACATAATCCTCACGTGGGATCACGGTGACACTATGTACTAAGGCGTGCTGCACGTCGAACGATGCGCTTGTCTTCGACCAGTGCTAATCCTGCTTATGCAAAGTTGGTGCGTTGGGAAGTTCGATGGTTGCTCGGTGGTTCTCTCGGGTACTAGGGCTTCCTCCACCCGTACAACTGTCCTACACGAGCCCGGAAAGAACAATATTTATTCAGTATTTCCGTGCAGGATATCTAAATACGGTACTCACGAGAACTGTGTTAAAATATCTTGCATGAAAATACGAAATATAATCGTTCAGTTAATTAGTCAGTGTGAATCACACACACTATTGTTTTTGTACGGTTTCATTTTCTTTTTTCTTTTTTTTTCTTCTTTTTCTTCTTTTTCTTCTTCTTCTTCTTCTTCTTCTTCTTCTTCTTCTTCTTCTTCTTCTTCTATGCGATTCCTTGTCCGCACGATAACTCGAAAACGAATTGTCCAGTCTCGGTGATTTTGGGGATACTGATAGACAGCCACAAGTTCTCGGCCACCTACGTTTTTCAGATTACTGTGGCATTAGGGGTGTCCGTAGGGGTGTTTTGAATGTGGGTCACGCCCATATCTCAGGAATAGCATGACGTATGAACCTGGGACCAACACCAAATGAGTCGACAATCGATTAAGATTCAAAATATGGGGCAAGGTCACTGGGGTCACTAGAGGTTATTGAGTGCATTTTTCAGAATTTCTGGAAATCACAGTTTTTGACCCCCTAATGCATTCCTGAACTTCATACATGCACTTTTACATGAGAAAAGTGAGCGCCGCCAAAACTTTTGAAAGTGTGTCACGCTGATATCTCAAGCATGATATGACGTATGAACCTGGGCAAATGAGTCTAAACTCAATGGAGGTTCAAAATATGGGTCAAGGTCACTGAGGTCATCCAAGGGTCATTGAGACCATTTTTCAGAATTGCTGGAAATCACATTTTTGGACCCCCCCCCCCCCCCCCCCTTTATGCACTCCCAAAGTCCATATATGCATTTTTACGTAAAAAACAGTGGCGTGGCCAAAGTTTATGAAAGTGAGTCACGCTCATATCTCAAGCATGGTATGACGGATGGACCTAGGACCAACAGCAAATGAGTTGAAACTCAATGGAGTTTCAAAATATGGGTCAAGGTCACTGAGGTCATCCAAGGGTCGTTGCGTGCATTTTTTAGAATTGCTGAAAATTACATTTTTGGATCCCCTGATGCATTCCCAAAGTCCATACATGCATTTTTATGCATAAAAGTGGCCATGGCCAAAATTTTTGAAAGTGGGTCATGCTCATATCTCAATCCTGGTATGACGAATGGACAAGGGACCAACACCAAATGAGAGTCGACACTCGATGGAGGTTCAAAATATGGGTCAAGGTCACTGAGGTCACCCAGGGGGCACTGAGTGCATTTTCCAGATTTGCTGAAAAATCACATTTTTGGATCCCCTAATGCATGTCCAAAGTCCAGACATGCATGTTTACACAAAAAAGTGGGCATGGCCAAAATTTTTGAAAGTGGGTAGCGCTCATATCTCAATCATGGTATGACGAATGGACCTGGGACCAAAACCAAATGAGTCGCCACTCGCTGGAGATTCAAAATATGGGTCAAGGTCAATGAGGTCACCCAAGGGCATTGAGTGCATTTTCCAGATTTGCTGGAAATCACATTTTGTTCATCTCTTAATGCATTGCCGCAGTTCACACATGTATTTTTATTCTCAAAACATTTGGCAGTGGAACGGGGAACAATTTTTGCTCTTGCTCTAAACACACACATCGATCAGACCTCGATATTTTGCCAGTGCCAGTAGGCATTGAGAGGGGCTCTTGGAGCCTTTAAGTCCTTTTTACGTCTATTTCCAAACATTACTGATTTGTTTGACTGACAATATATTTCCAGATGTACTATATATCTTAACATTTTTTAGCTAATGTGAATATTTGCTATCATCACAAAATATGGAAGATCTGGAATTTGTAGATCCAATATTTTTAATGTGCTTTATACTCATACTTCAGGCTTGGTATGACCTATAGACATGGGACCTACATTGGTTGAGTTGAAACTTCCTAGACATTCAAAATCTGGTCCACCGCAATGCAGTCAATAGATGTCATTAAGTGCATATTTTTCAGAACTATTAGGAAATAATTATAACAACTAATGCAGTTCTGAAGATTTTTCATGTGTCATCATTCAAATAAGTGGTAGAGCCAAAAAATGTCCGTTTCTGATTCCTTGATCGAGCCTATTGAATGCTGTGCACTTATACTCCTGAAAATAAGCCTCCATAAATTTCCTTTCTATATAGTTTTTTCCTGATACTTTAACCCTTTTCACACAGTCTTGAATTTACTGGGTGCAGTAAATTCTGTTTCTCTAGTTTTTCCAACTGAATTTGTTCAACTGAAGAATACAGGAATTAAATGTATTCGTTAATTATTTCATCAATCTGAACGCAAATCAGTGTCAGAAACTATCGGTCACAGGTACTGATAACTACATTCGGATTCTGAACTGGTCTACTGGTATATCGCGATATGTTTTTCAATACGATACCCGTATTGAAATTGGAAAACCGTGCAGCTCTTACACGGTGTGACACTTGCTGTCGAAAAAGTGTCATTAAAACAAAATAAAAAAAACTTGTCCAAATGAGTTCAGTGTTTCAAAAGTTATTGGTGCAAAACTCATATCTGAAACAAAATTATTCAGTGAAGGTATATTTTCGTTTGTTTTTTTCATGTGCACTGTGTACCTGCAGATAATGACATTTCACAAAAGAGCTAAACACTGACCGGAATAACATATACAACACGGATAGTGGATTACAATGTGAAACTCCCTTTGAATAGAATTTCCACACAGGAAATACATTTTTGATCCTGTGTAACAAAGCAGAGAAGCACAATCGAGTGTTTTTTCGTCCATTAGACCTTCGGGTGCAAACCAAAGTACAATGATACAACTTCACTTGAGCTGTTGACGCTCTTCTACAAAATATGTCTTGTGAAACCAATGGAAACTCCACTATGTGGGTGGTTATGCCAACCCACTATCCAAGCAGGGTTCAGTACCGTGATCGCAAAGGGAGGGGGGGGGGGGGAAGAATTTCGTGTGGATCGCGACCGTGTCGCGATTCGGTCGAAATTCTCTCTTCTTAACTTCCCGTATCACTACAGAACGATCTAAAGATAAAATATATACAAAATATATACAAACTAGTGGTGACAGTGGAGCACATTCGTTCACACTGCACTGATTTTAATAATGTCAGAGGGCAGTATTTCACTGTAGAATCTCTAAAAGATCTATTTTATCATACGAACCCCCTAAAATTTAGTCTATCAATTCTGAAAGTAATCAACCTTATTACTAACTTTTAATTGTTTCTATTGTTCATAAACTAGCCTTTTCAAGTCTCAAATCGTCAGGTTGATTTAGAAGGTTTTTACTTTACTGGTATCATAGTTCATTTCTCTTTAAATCACCCCTCTCTCTCTTTTGACACTTCTATTGTAATAATTTCCTATTTTTATTTAATAATTTTATTTTATAACTGACATGACATGATTTACTTTCTACCGTTTGCTCGCCACGATATAGCCTTAGTCGCTGATGTGGAATTAAGCACCAAAAATAAATAAATTAATTCTATTGCAATTATTTCCTATCTTTATTCAACCCTTTTACTTCATACTTTGACAATGACATGTTTTACTTTTTCATAATTGATTCTTTCACAACTGACATGACATGTTTTAGTTTCTACCGTTTTCTCGCCACGGTATAGCCTTAGTCGCTGATGTGGAATTAAGCACCAGAAATATATGAATAAATTCTATTGTAATTATCTCCTATTTTTATTCAATCTTTTTACTTCATACTAGAGCTGAAACGGTTGGTTCATTTTCGTAACCGACTAACCGAGAGCTATAACCGGATACTATCCTGTTATCCGTGGCCATTATTTCACCGAATATGGGATCAAGACTATTGAAATTGGAAAGCAGTATTCTCAAACAATTACGTCGTGTGAATACAAACGAACGTTGTCGAGTACTCGACAACGTTCGTTTGTATTCACACTACGGAATAGTTTCTGCGATTTCCATTACTCACGGAAAGTGCCGATCATTAACGAAGTCTTGAACGCCAAAGTCGATTATTTCTCAATATATACTACGCGGCTTCGATGTGTAATCTATCACAAATGAGAAACGGCAGATTTACTACGTTTTAAACGTGGAATGACGATCACTATCGATATTTCGGATAACCGGTTGACGGTTTTTCTAATCGGTTAGGCAGCTAACTGGTTTCAAACCGATTATCTGGTTAATCATTTCAGTACTAGTTCATACTTGACAATGACATGTTTTAATTTCTACCGTTTTCTCGCCACGATATAGCCGTAGAGCTGAGGTGGCATTAAGCACCAATAACTTAATAAATCACTACAGAATCTCACCTGCCCAGAAAGATAAATGACTTTGCATCTGAACTGATATTTTCGTTTTCATGTGCACAGCCAAAATTTTCTTAGGATGGCATTAGAGTGTGGATAGTGGTTTACAGCATAAACACCCATAGCATGGATTCTGCAACCATAACTGTGTCGAATTATGTAAAGGAACCAAAACACAGGCAACGGTTCAGGTGGTGAACATCATGACTTAACCTAGACGTCCATTTAGTTAAACGTTGCTTGTTCTTCTTAACTAATTGGGGGTTAGATTATCTATGGGTGTCTGAAATTATGTGTTTTATTACAAATTATGGTTTTAGTTGTAACCCACTTTCTGTGTCCTGTACTCGATTCATTTTAACCATCATTCGCCATCCCACTTTGTTTATGTTATGAATTCAACTTGCACAACACTATTTGATTTTCTTACTATCTTACTTGATATACATCAAATTATTTTCCATGTACAGTTGAGAGAAACTAGTACTGAAGCTACAAAACATTCGCCGTGGACTGATCGTAACCCACTCGTGGGCAGTAATCTACACGCATGAGTTTACCAGGTAATAAAAGTCGTCCGTTTTGTTCACTTTAAAACATTTGATATTTTGTTTTCATATTGATCAGTGATAAATAAAGCCTTCCGTCAGTTTCATTGGTTAATTTCAAAACTGGACAATTTGATTGGCTGAACAAAATACAACTGGGCCACATTTTCGTAATTTGCATAATTAGAGTTGGGAGCTTTCATTGGTCAATTTCAAAACTGAACAATTTGATTGGATAAACAAAATACAACTGGGTTGCATTTGCATAATTTCAGTTGGGAGAATTTACGTTATCTGTCCTATTTAGGTTGGGTTATATTGTATTAATCTTTTACCGACAAGGAAAACGCCATTCATTTATTTTATATTTTCACGTTTAGCTTCCAAAACATAGGTTATGACCCCTCATTGGAACGAGCTCGACGAGCTCGTTCCAATGAGGTGTCACAACCTATGTTTTGGAAGCAAAAAATGAAAATTTTTAGTTATACGAGGATGTTTTTTCCAAGTGCCGTCTGCAACTCAAGTTTGGTGATGTGTTAAAAAGTCATACTAAGCCTCTAATTTTTGCGTGTGTGTGTCATATGAAAAATAAAATATGAAATGAGTGTTTTTCTCATATAATATTTATGAAACTCGTCCGAGGCTCGCCCAAACGGAAAATTCTTAGACTCGTTTCATAAATATTATATGAGAAAAACACTCATTCCAAATCCTCTATTTATCAGAAAAATTGTTGTACCATTGTATATTCAGTTAACAGGGTTATTCAGTTAAGAGATATCCAATTAAGTGTGCTCCACTGTAATAAATATCATGATCAGCAAAATTTTAATTAACGAAGCAATGGGTTCTACCCTGTGCTGCATTAATTACATTTTCGTTGATTATTCCTATAATTAGTGTTTGGAATCTAATATCATTGTGTCCGTGGAAATATTGCCCACCCGTCGAAAGTGACAAGTCCACGGCGACCGTACTCGTGTAGGACTGTTACGAGTGGAGGAAGCCGGAGAACCCAGAAAGAACCACTGAGCAACGACCAGACTCCCCAACATACTAACTCCACACAAAAAGGGTTAGCATTGGTTGGAGACAAGTGCACCATCGACGTGCAGTACGCCTTAGAACACAACATCACCGTGCCCTCGTGCGGACAATCGGGATAAAGTACAGTACGTGGAGAGTGTATTATAACTAAATCACCCGCAGAGTGGAGATTCCACCCAAAACATAATTGCAAATTTGTTGCAAAGCATAACCAGCACAAGCAAAGTTTCAGCCAATGGACCTCCGGGTTAAACCCGGAGGTCCATTGGCTGAAACATTGCTTGTTTTTGTGTCGATATGTAAAAAAATTGTATGTTATAGTTTGGGTGATAACTCCACTCTGCGGGTGATTTAGTTACAATCCACTCTCCACGTACTGTACCTTGCCCAAGGACACAACGCAGTTTCCCCTGGCGGGGATCGAACCACGGACCTTTCGGTTTGGAGACAAATTCCGTAACCACAGAGCCATCACGCTCCCTAGTGACACCTGTAATACACTTGTGCAAAACTCTTCTGACACGGTGAATACTATATTCCACAGCCAAAGTTAGACCAGGTATACAATTTGCGCAAAATACACCTGAGTATGTTATCTTCTTTTGTTTTTCCAGGTTGGAGGTCATCAACTTGTTTAAAGTGCAAAGTTTAAATCAGGAACATACTTCGCTTGAAACAGCAAAGCAAAAAATATGACAAGATTCTAAGACATGTGCTGAAACCTTGAACTTTATTTTTAAGGTTTTTGCCTCTTTTCAACCGGTGTCCCATTTCACCCCAATTTTCGGTACAAGGAATTTTTTTAAAGAAGGAAATGATTATCTGTAAGCGGGTAGTAGGAAGGTATGATTAATATGAGATTGTAAATATTTGGTTTTAACCAGAAGACAATAACTATGAGAGGCGTTTTCCATGCATTCAACTCTGGGTACATAATATTGATGTAGCTGACACCGATTGTTTAATTTCCTTCTGATTTCACTGTTAACATCCCGTTTTGCTGACCGTTTTAATAATTGCGGCAGGACAACACAGTAGAACGATGGGAAACTGTCATGTAGCCCGCCCGTGACTTGCTCAAAGGTTATGACTCTCAGTTCATTTTATTTTTGTAAACTTGGGATCGTTAGAGATACCAACAAGATAATAAGATTGATTCTTTATCAATGACTATATTTTGAAACACACACAATTGTACTTACGTTGTACAATATTATTAGTTACACAGTTTGTTGGTGGCCTAATATGGTATATATGGTACCAGTTAATTTCATATTGGACGAGAGCGAAAACTGGCACCATATATACCATATTAGGCCACCAACAAACTGTGTAACGAATATATCTTACCGACTGCTGCATCGATGCACAGAACTAATAACAACAGCGATCAAAATTAAATGAGAGAATTCTCACAATGTGTTCACGTGTCTTTGCCTTGTTATAATTTATGGGAGAGGCACTCTTCCATAAATTGTAACAAGGCAAATTCATACATACCAAACAGTTTCATTTCGAAGGTGGTAACATGACACACATCCACAGAATATGAAGCATTTTAAGTTGCCTAACCTGCACTTCCGACCAAATATGGGCTTCCAACACTCAATCTTTCAACTTGAAGCGTTTATAGGCTGCCGCTATTTTGAATAAACAATGAACAAAGGGGAGATTACCCATAGCTGTCAGCGTATATTGATGTTGACAGGCAGTATATGGTTTTGTATGCAGCATGCATGTGACGTCTTTGAACCAATGGAATTCCCAGATACTTATAGGAGGTAAGATATATATATATATATATTGTAAGTAGCACAATCTAATTAATAATAAAATGAAGTTCACGCAATAAAGTAAACAAAATGGAACTTAAGTTAAACAAAATTTATATTGAGAATAGCAGTCTAATTAAAGTTCACAAAATATACAAGAATACACAAAATTCAACATACAGTTCTTTAAAAAGATCACATGTAATAGAAATAAATTTGGACCTTGACAAATAAAAATACAGTGGAGCCCGCTTAATTGGATATCTCTTAACTGAATAACCCTGTTAATTTAATATAATTTCCCAACACAAAACCATTTACCATACCTCCAGTACAATTTTGACCTGTTAATTGAATATAGGTTATAGAGTAAACTCTTGTTAATTGAATAAAAAATCTTGTAACCTGTCGAGAAATTACCCTGACTCTGTCCAGTTTTCCTTCGTTTATAGACCTATTTGGCCTCAATACCTCCACTACAGATATTTAGTCTATTGTATCTTGTTTGACAGAGCTCATGGAGCTCTGTCAAACAAGATATAATAGAATAGATGCTAAGTTTATCTCTGGAATACAGGAAATTGACACAATCCCTGGTAATTGAAAACTCCTGTTAATTGAATAATTTTCATTGGCAAAGCGGCTATTCAATTAACAGGGTTCCACTGTATATACAAAATGTGAGAGTTTATTCACAAACATTATACGTTATTGTGATGAACTGACGGAGGCGTGTTCTGAGGTTTGCGGCTTGGGGCGTATGTTCAACCTTTTAGGTTGAACATACGCGCCGAGCTGCAAACTTCCGACTATGTTACTGTCAATTTATCACAATAACGTTTTTGTTCCAATAAAACCCAACTCGTAACCCAAAACCCACATCGTGAAATGAACAAGGCAACTTTTAACAATAACATGTCTTGTAAATAAATCTCTCGTGTACCACAGGACGTCAGTGGCCAAATAGGCAATCAATAAGAGACTGACATCCGAGAATAATTCGTTGACTGATACATCGGTGACGTCAAATTGATAGCATATGCTGTGGAACCGTGAACATAGGACAAACTACACGAGCTCTCATTCAATATGTATTTATTTATTGGTGTTTAAGGTCACATATTTCTGCACAATGGCTAATCATGACCTCGACAGTTTTACGGTGGAGGAAGCCGGAGTACCCGGAGAAACCACCGAGCAACGGCGAGCAACTGTCAGCTTCCCAACATACTAACTCCAAACAAGCAGGGTTAGCATTGGTTGAAGATAGTGCACCATCGACGAGCACTACGCCTTAGTGCACAACGTCACCGTGCACCCACGTGGGCAAATATACAGAACCACACTTATGTTTGAATGGGTTAACGATTACTGAACGAGAGCGAGTGGCGCAGGGATACCACGAGAGCCGGTAGGCTCGAGTGGTTATCCCGGCGCCACACGCTCGAGTTCAGTAATTGTTAACCCATTCAAACATAAGTGTGGTTCTGTATTTATTACACACCCAACCCTGAAAATGAATTCACTGTAATTAATCGCTAATTTAATTAAATAGTCGACGATTTGAACGGTTGAAAGAATTTTAGAGAGAAACGGGCAATTTTGTCAGAGAACCAGTCTTAAGTCTTTGACCTTGCCACCTGTAGAATCGCTGTTGATTCATTTTGTTCCCCCAAAAATGTCGGACCGACTATTTAAAACTGAAAAGATTGCGTTCATCATATCAGCCGTCACAAATTATGTGATCTGAAATGTGTTTTCAAAAGTGGGTGTGCAGGCATCATTATATCTGGAGGATGGAAAATGTACAAGGATTTTAATTTAAATACGGTGCGAACTGGCCGCTCTGTTTAAGTTTCGTGCTTTTTAAACTGAAAGTGAAACTAAAATAGAAGTTTGAACTCTGCTTGATTTTACATGCACTAGATCTACTGCCACTAGGCTATCGCCTATCTCATGTGGACATCGCCGGTCATTTCTGTTCTGCACTGTAACAAAAGCACACATTGGACGAGAAAAGACATTTTGTGCAATAAATTACCCTTCCGGGGCATTCATTCAATCGTTCAGAGTAACTGGGGCAGTTTGAGATTCCATTCTGAGTGAACTTTACACTATACAGTCTTGGTAAGTTAGCACTTTATTTTTCAACATTATAATGTTTCTGACTTGAAATTTAGCCTTCTTTTTATTTATCTCAAGTCTTGGTAACTGTTGTTTGAAATGGGCTGCACTTACAAAATAAAGGCTTTAGGTTGTCCACATTTACTACAGATACAACATGTATACAAAGGGAGAATATATTGCACGATAACTGCAAGAAAATGTCATGTCTTATCTCCACAAGTAGTTCAGACTGTACACCAATTTTACACCCCCCCCCCCCTACTCATCTATAACCTGACAGCATTTTCTCGAAAGCTCACGAAATGGGTATCCAACAGTCTTAGTCAGAGGCTCAAAGAGAAATCAGGGGGGGGGGGGGCGGGGGGGGGGGGGGGTTCTCACAGTAAGCTCCAACTTATTTTGGTTGATCATAATATTTTCAAAGATTGATTAATGTTTACATTATTTTGTGCTAGTAATAAAACTATACTTCACCAGTTTGTTATCTCAACGGGTCTGTCAATATTTTATTCTTGGTATCTGGTTTCAAAACAAAATAATTGTTTATGTGTCTGCTCCAATATCTTGTCAATCTTAAATATGGAATTTGGTATTTTGAATTTGCATTTAGTAAGAAGTTTTAAAGAGGACTGATAGAATGTGACTAATGATAGGCTTTTGGACATTTTCGTGGCGATGGGGGCTGACCAATCAAACTGCCCTGAACTATTGTTTCAAAATCAAAATGCAGACCCTTTCCTCGAATTTGCCTATGAAAATGATCTGCCCACCACCCTGATATTTGCCAAAATTATAAAAATACCCCCTCCCTCTGAACAATCTGTTCTGAAAATACCAGTCCCTTTCAATGAAAACTGCAAAATTAGCTGCTTATTGGTGAAGGGGGATAAAAGTGCCGCAACCCCTATCCCATCCCATACACCCATGTAGCTAATTCATATAGGGGACATTCAATTTAAGTTTTGTTGCTGATAATTAAAGCAAAATAATACCCTTGTATAAAACAGAAATACTAGCAAATAATTCTTAACTAGTCATTTAAAAATACACATCAATCTGTGTCTGGAAAATATTGTCATATTGACTGTGTTTTAAATATTCTAATAATTATTTTTGAATTTCATGGAAGTCATCTCATAAAACTGACAATATATTGCATTCATCACACCACATGTATTTACCACCCCTCCCCCCTTCATAGTCTCATTCCCATCCTACTCAAGACCGTTCAGAATTTCAGTAGTGGGTAGCTGGTAACTTTTTTTAATTACCCCAGTACAAACTCCAGAAAAAGTCATATTTTAGCAATACTACTTCCCCTGCCCCCCCCCCCCCCCCGCAAAAAATAAAATAAAATAAAACTGTTGCCCCAACAGGCAACACCCACTACAACGTAAAAAAACATTGGTTCCACAAATGTAAACTACTTAGTTTTTTCTTATAAAACCAGGCTTTTCATTCTTCCGAATTTATTTTCTTTATTGAGCTAGTGTGGGGAGGGGGGGGGGGGGATAAGGATGGAATTGGTGATAGTTAATCAGTAACTGCATGTACTACTAGCTGCCAAACACCTCAAGTCAGTCAAGGCGCTTTCGGCGTGTCGCCACCTGTTTTTCCGTTTCATGGTGACCAGTTTTCAAGATTGATTTAGTCTTGCTTCCCGAGAACTACTTCAACTTAACATGCTCTTCAAAGTATGTTTGCCTTTAGCAAACGTGCTGTTTCATTGCCGAAGTGTGAATCGAATAGGATTACACAGTAGACCTCGTATCGACTCGTCGGCAGCAAGCGGTGAGGGCAACATTGTAACAAAATTTATGGGAACTGTACAGGTGGCTGGCTGAAATATCGAACCCAATTGTACTTTTTTGCTCTAAAATTAACCAAGTTTTCCTCGGTTTTCAATAACGGAGCAAAGGTTGAGTTTCCCTGTTCAATTTCTTAGCAGAGATCATGTGTCTTTCATGACTTACAATAGTTTTTAGCACAGTTGTGCATCAAACATTTTGGTATGAGAATCGGTAATTCCGACAGATAAATATAGCCGATGGTTCTCATTGGTTATGTCCCACTGAACGCTGCAAACTATAAGAACCAGTCTATCGAGAGAACTTGTGCACGCGAAGGGTACTTTTTATCGGATCGCACTAGAGCTTTCTGGTTAAAATTACCGCATGCCCCTAAAATCCATGTGATCGTGACAAATACAGTTACGGGTGTGTAATAATAGGGGTGAAGTGTCTTGCCAAAGGACACAACGCAGTCGCCGCAGGTGGGTTTCGAACCGAGGACCTCTCGGCTTGCAGCCTGCACCTCCACCTACTGAGCCACCGCGCCCCCTCTCATTCAATCAAAGGGCGAAGATTTTAGTCTTAATTAAACATTAATATATGAATTAATTTCACGATTCCACATGTAACAATTCTGATGCATGATCTGCATACATTACGGCGTCGTGGACTGTTCATTTTCCACGAGTGGACAATATTTCCACCGCCGCAATACTATTAGATTCCAAACACTAATTATAGGAATAATCATAAAAAATTCAGCCCAGTGCTTCATTAATTAAAATTTTGCTCATGATGATTTTTATTACCTAGTAAACTAATGCGTGGAGAATCCTGCCCACGTGTGGATTACGAACTTCCCACGGCGGCTGTACTGTTGGCCAAAGTGTTAGATTATTATAATCCCTGATGGGTACGGGTATGGGATGGGAAAATCTCACCCGAGGGCAAGATCTTTTGGCCATACACGACGCTTGCCGAGTGTCTGGACGAAATATCTTGTCCCGGGGTTGAGATTTTCCCATCCCACACCCGTACCCATCAGGGATTATTTTTCTCCCACACCATACAGCGGTTACGTTAGCCAGAGGTAATCGGCGGTCACGTGCTGATATAATCAAATCATTTGGCATTCGTTATTTTGAAAAACTAATGACACCATCGGAAAGAGCATGTAAAAGTTATGTATATACACGAAATCAATTAGGAACGGCGGCATCTTGTGGTTTAAAGAGTTTTAGAGCATCAAACTTTGATCACACGGTATTCTGATGACGTCAATATGAATTAGTTGGTAGCCAGAAACTGACACGATATGCATAACGTCATAATAACGTTGTAAATGTATAACGTCACGTGGGTGGGGTGGGATACATCTGTCTCTCCCTGCTATCTCATCCTGGACAGACGCATGTTACACATGCAGTGGGGGGGGGGGGGGGGGGACCCCATCCATTTAACAGTCGTTATTTAAAAACTGTTAATCTGCTGTCAATATTATATATTTTCTCCTCTTCTGTGGTGGAATAGCACCCACTTCAAACTGAATCTGCGTAATTTTATTGAAGTTTAGATCCATTCAGTGGCGGCCAATAAGGCAGTGGTCTGATCACCCCTAGCAGCATCCTTTGGGGGCGGAATCTCTTAGGGTCGTCAACATATGTCAAAATGTATCAATAAATCCATGGAATTTAGATATGTACACGAAACCAGCTATTTAAAATACTTAGCGATGCATTGTATTGGGATAAAACGGCACCTTAGTTGGCTAGGGTGGCAACCTAAGCTTGCCTGCCGCTTGTTTCCTTTGATGTGGTGAATGAATCAAAATTATTTCATGGGAAATTAGGATTTTTTTTTCACCTTTGTTGTGCCGTGACGTATTTGCAGTAAATCTGATCGGTGCCGAACGTTAGCTAATGTTTATGCAAGCATGAAATCACACACACACACACACAGTAGAACAATACACACCTGCACACATCCACATCCACATCCACACACATACACACTCACAAGCATACACACATACACTTCTTCCTCCAATCTAAGAAGTCATATGAATATTTACTAAACCTATTTTGCGGTCATTCCTGTGAGACAAACGGGACCCCTATATTCTGAGAACACTCCAGTCTCACTTAAGTCCTAATGTAGAATTAAGTTCAAATTCGAACTCAAACACAAATCTTTCATCAAGATCTTGAGCCATCAAAAACGGTGCTTTCTATAGAAATAAGTTGAATAATATTTTATGTTTTGGGACGGGTTTATTTATCCTTTAACCCTTTACCTAACATGAAAAGCAGACGACACTTGCAAACAAAATTCTTGAATAACTAATATTTTTCATTTTTGTCTCAAAAACATAGGTTATGACCCCTCATTGGTGCGAGCTCGTTCCAATGAGGGGTCATAACCTATGTTTATGAGACAAAAAATGAAAATATAATGAATAGTAATTGGCGATTTTTGAGAATAGCGCTGGCCGGTTTTGGCCGTTACGTTGAGTAAAGGGTCAAATATATTTTTTGTTTAGGGTCAAATATATTATACTGTTCCCTACTCGACCGCTGGATTTTTAATGCAAAAAATTATGCGTACCAGTTGAGGGTTAAACGTCAATTTAGGGAGCGCGATGGCTTTGTGGCTACGGCATTGGACTTCGAACCGAAAGATTCAAGGTTCGATCCCCGTCATGGGTAACTACATTGTGCCCTTGGCCAAGGCACGTAATGCCCACGTGGGGACTGGGGTGGGGGGGGGGGGGGGGAGTGACGCTAAACGTCAACTTAAATTTACGAACTATCCAATTTCATCGGGGAAATCACAAATAGTGAAATACACTTTGAAGGTTTTAATGGTCCGCAATTTCGCATTTACCACAATTGCACAAAGAAATCTTTCAAAACGTTATTGTACTAGCCGTTATTAAGATTTCTGCAATTGGAAGGCAGACGACAGTTTAAGATTTGTGCATCACTCAGTACGATTGTAGTAAAAAGTGGGTACACGATGTCTGTTGCGATTTGGAAAAGTCCGAGTTTGAAGTATTTTCCCTCATTTCCAAAGAAATGCCTCCCCATAGCGGGGAGAAATGAATCAAGTATGATACTCAGTTGTTCGGCAATAGGGAGTGTTAAGATTGTCAAGCCTAAAGTTATTCCTGTAAGTTTCAGAGGTGGGGTGGGGGGGGGGGGGTGGGTGGGGGGTAAACTGAACATTCAAAGGGTACAATTTTTGTACAGAAATTGACTGGGCACATTTATGCACGCTAAACCACCTCCCCGTCCCACAACGTTTTCAAAATTACTTGAGAAATAGTGGGAGACACACATAAGAGAGAGAGAGAGAGAGAGAGAGAGAGAGAGAGAGAGAGAGAGAGAGAGACGCCGAGAGACAAAGAGACAGAGAGAAGGAGAGAGACAGAGAGAGAGGGTTTGTACTAGTGATTTTAAATTCGAGAAAAATGCACATTTTGGCTCTATATTTAACAAATTCTTGTTAAATATAAAATATTGAGCCAAACTGTACATTTCTATCAATGTTGAGGTGCGTGAGTGTCCCAAACATAACCGTTATAATGTATTCCCACCATGCTACTGGAGTACATGAGTCAGCACATATACAATATGTGGAGAGCGGATTGTAACTAAATCACCTGTGGAGTGGAGTTATCAGCCAAAGTATCACTTTCAAATTATGTACATATGGACAAAAAACACAAGCAATGCTTCAGCTAATGGACCTCCGGGTTTAACCCGGAGGTCCATTGGTTGGAACTTTGCTTGTGCTTGTTATGCTTTGCATACAATTTGCAATCATTGCTTGGGTGGAATCTTCACTCTATGGTGATTTAGAGATAACACACTCTCCACGTACTGTATACATCAGTGTGTGGCTGCCATTATATGACTGCCCTCACCTCCTCCACGAAGTTTGAAATGTTTCGTAGGTGCCTGGCTTCAATTTCCTTGAAACATTCAGTCCCGAAGCGCGTGCGGTGCGTTCATTGGGCCAAGTAATGTGCAGGACCAATAAGAGGGTGGAGGAGCCCGGGAAATAACTTGCCCATTGGTGAGTTGGAGGCAAGGGTAAGGGTTTTAAGATTCGTGGTTGACCCAGACGGTGCAGGTACCTAGCCGATTCATATTCTGTCATAATCATGCAACACAGCACTATGAGAATCGATGAGTTAATCGTATGTACTGGTGGACTTTCACAAATATGTCCCTGTTGGTTGCTGTGCTGTAGGTCGTAGACGGTATTTGGGACAAACCGGAAGACCGAACCTCAGGACCCAGCATAAACCGGACGAAAGGTTTTACTTAGGGACCTGCCAATTGCCGATTTTGATCGAATCAAATATCGAACTGAATTGGTGAAAAATCTGTAACGACACTGATCTAACCCCGCCTAGACCCTTCCTCTGAGCCGACGCTCTCGGCCGAAACTCACTTACAAGAAGTGAGTTCCACAAGACAGCCCCGCAAAGAAGTCAAGCAAGATCTAGTCGTACACAAATTTGTTGTCTGGGGTTTCTGCAGGTTCGTTCCTAAATAGTGATTAGTTTCCTTTCTCAGACACCTAGGACTATCACAAACGTTTCACGCTGCCTTGGCACCCCTCTTGCGCCGTTGCTCTCGGCTCGAACCCTCTTATAAGAAATGAGTTCCAGCCGACAGCCCCGTCGCAAAAGCCAACCAAGGGTAATCATACACATAGGTGAATTGAAAGGGCATGTTTCAAATCCACTATTGAACCGCGTTTAATGATAAAAAAAATAATAACAATATCCGGTCAAGGCTCAATGAAAGGGCTATAAGCTGGAAAAAAAACAATCAACAACAAATGACGAAAGATTTAAATATATATATTGATTCAACATTTATTACAATTCCCCCAATTACTAATACAACTTCGGAGGAAGTCACATGGAATTTTGGATTTACATTTTTCATATTCCAATTGGCATGTACAACTACATCTCCACTCTATAGGTGTAAACAAATTTATTCTACCGTCTATTAGGTATTCACTTTTCAGGCCATAACTACTGTTTCGATCACCAAATCCCACTTCCCCGGCAAAAGAGTTACATACCAAACATCGACAATGCTTATAAATATTACGGCTGCTACCACCCTTGGCTAAAGAAGGGGAGCGCTCAGGCTGCTACCACCCTTGGCTAAAGAAGGGGAGCGCATAACAGGTCAGAACCAAAAGTTCCAACACCCGAAACTCTCTACCGGCGGAAGGGTTACGCCATCGATCGTATAAAACTACGAATTTTCACATCAAGAGCTGTTCAATCTGAATCCCTAGCGCTCACAAATTTTGTCTACACATCTAAAATTTTAGGCCGTTACACCAAACAGCCTGCCCGTCGTATCTCACCTTCTTCCCCCTTGAATAAAAATACATTTTTTATAGACAACGATACCCGGGTTGACGACCCAAGCGACATCGCTAATAAATTTAACTTATTTTTTGTTGAAATCGGAAAAAATGTTAAATAACCAAGTGCACCCAACTCAACGGCAATACTTTGAACATCTTAAAGAAACTAACAGCAATGACTCTTTCTTCATATCGCCTACAAACAAACAAGAAGTAATCCTCACGGTTAGTTCATTCCCACCTAAAACAAGTAAAGACTGTAATAATGTTACTCCAAGAATATTGAAAGACGTAATATATCAAGTGGCTGACCCATTAGCCCATATCATTAATCTTTCGTTCTTGACAGGCACAGTTCCCAATAAAATGAAGACTGCCAAAGTCATACCGATTTATAAGCCCGGTGATAAGCACACTTTCAACAATTACAGACCGGTCAGCATATTACCTGCTTTTTCAAAAGTCCTCGAAAAGATAATGTACACACGGCTTTCAAATTATCTTAATACCCATAAAATTTTGTATCAGTTCCAATTCGGGTTCAGAAAATGCCATTCATGTTTTCACCCAATTCTTCATCTTCTCAATAATGTAGCAACAATGAACGACCAAACTAACAAAGATTCCACCTTATTTTTATTTATTGACTTTTCGAAAGCCTTTGATACAATTGATCACGCGATACTAGTAAGAAAGTTAAATCACTATGGAATCAGGGGCCTTGCAAACTCTTGGTTTAAAGATTACCTATCTGAAAGAAGCCAATATGTACAATTTCAAGATACCGTCTCAGAGCCGCAGCCGATTTCGACTGGTGTTCCCCAGGAATCCATTCTTGGACCCATTTTATTCCTTATCTACATCAATGACTTACCCGAATGCACCACTCTCAATATTTTCAATATTTTATCTTTTGCCGATGATACAACAACTCTCAACTCAGGTAGTAATTAAGACACACTTTTTATTATTACGAATTCCGAGCTTATAAAAATTCAGGATTGGTGTGCTGTCAATAAATTAACCATTAACGCATCCAAAACTAAATATATCCTGCTTCATCCACCCAATGATTCATGCCAAATTGGTAATAGGGGACTGAACTTAGGAGATACAGCTAAATTTCTTGGTGTCCACGTGGATGAAAATTTATCTTTCAAGCATCATATTTCAATTGTTTGTTCTAATGTGGCGAGAGTCATATACGCCATCAATAGAGCAAAGAATATACTGCCACTAAATGCACTGAAAACCTTGTATTTTTCTTTAATCCACAGTCACTTTTTATATGGCATTCAAGTTTGGGGACATTCTCCATCAGCAAGGAGTGTCTTCAAATTACAGAAAAGGGCTATACGCATTATAAGTAGAAAAAAAGAACATCACACCCCGACCCGCTTTTTAAATCCCTCAAAATTATCAAATTTGATGACCTCTACAAACTCCAAGATCTTCTGTTCATGCACGATTGGCAGAATAACAGATTACCAATATCATTTAAGAATTCGTTTCAGCAATATTCGAATCCAACAGGCATGATGACCAGGCAGACAGGTAAATTCCAACTTTTTAAACCAAGGACAAAATTCTCAACTGACCTGCCTTTCCATTCTTCCCCAAGGCTGTGGAATACCATTGACCACGATACTCAGAACTTAAGTAGGCCACAAATCAAAAAGAAAATGAAGGACTCATATCTCAACACATATTCCGAGAATGTTCGCTGTAATTTTCGAAACTGCCCCGACTGTGTTAATTGAAGGGTTGAATGGGAAAAATAAAGGAAAAGAGGAAAAGGAAGAAAAGGGAAACAAAGGGAAGGGAGGAACAGGGAAGGAAAGAAAGGAAAGGAAGAAAAAAGAATTCCCTCTCTCACTGGAACCTCTTCCCATTTTGTGAGCAGTCCACCGACTTGATCTAACATCCTGGAGAGTCCTTCAAACTTTATTTCTTTTTTTGTTAAATTCTGCACCATGATGTGTTCAGACAGCAAGTTAAGAGCAGGTTAAGTAACCTAATGCACGAAACACGAGACCCCATTTAAAGGAGATCTCGGGTGCCGGCACTGGGTACATTATTATTATAAGATGGAGACAGCATTTTATTTTTCTTTGTCACTTTACGACTCAATACATCATGGAACTTTGTACTGCCTAATAATTATCAAGTCGTTTTTGTCTTGTATCCTCGTCAATACAACTATTAATCCCTCAACAGCTGTGATCCTTATTTGCTCGTCCATGTCGTCAATGTGACACTATCATCCGCCTTAAAAATCGTTTTAAATACACGGTCTGCTGTCGAGAATATTTTTTTTGCTTCGTCTGAGGAGCGACAGGAAGACAGCATTTTCTGCTATGTCGCATCCTTGCAGTGTATCAAAATTGCGTTTGATTGATTGATCGAACGTCGAATCAAATCACAGTTAATGGATACGTCGTCAAAAGAAAAGTTCTTTTTCGAAAATAATACCCCCGATTATTAAGACACATAGTTATGTAGAGTGCATTTTTCGCCTCACCACTTCTCGTGCTAAAAACTGAAATAAATAAAAATACGGAATTTCTAAAACGAAACAATAATTCAACGCCGAATGGAGTCGATCCGCTTGTAAATTAGAGTCTGCTCCACTTCTGTTTATATAATAATCAGGGGTATTCTTTTAGAAAACCGTTGCCTTTGACAATGTATCTAGTAACTGTGATCGAACAGAACAATACTCAATATGAAATAATGGGGAACAAATCATTTATTGAAGCTGAACAGCTGAATAACTTTTCAAAGTTCTAAACTTAAAATTCTCATAAATGGTCACTGGTCAATAAGTTGAAACGAACAGTTGTACCAGTAACAGTGATTGTAGCGATGTAGCTACAACTGTTAGACAGTTGTAGCTACATCGCTACAAACACTGTTACCGCTACAAGTCAGTTACGTTTCCACTCAGAACTGTCACATACTTATGGCCGGAATATATTCGAAAATATTCGAATTTCCGGTTTCGAATATCGAATCGAATATTGAGTTTCGAATCGAATTTCGAATTTTCGCTGGAGCCTAGTTTTACTGTATTTGGGGACAACCCGATCAAACTATCTTAATGGGAGGAAACTGGATTAGTAGAAGTGTATATGGACTCGTCACTTAGTTTATCCAGTCATTGCCACATTTTCTCCCTCATTGGTTTGTCCATTGGGTGAGTCAAGGGATCTGATGTGACAATAAGAACACAACAGAATTAGAAGAACTTTATTCATTTGTCACCCTGTTGTTTTCTAACCCGCTAGGGTTAGCAACTGATCCCCTAGAACCTCGAAGAATGATCAAAGGGACCCCAATCGTGATATTTACAGATGGAGATTTTTGAGGTGAGAGGGGTCGTACAAACTATTAACCCTTTACCTAACGAATCGCCCGCATCTGCCTGTGTAATATGCAAATTCAGCAGTTGAAAAAATATTATTTTTCCAAAACTTTCAACACAATCATGTCATGTGACCCCTCGTTGGAACGAGCGCGTCGAGCTCGTACCAACGAGGGGTCACATGATATGGTTGTGTTGAAATTTGTTGAAAAATTTGAAAAAATGATATTTAAAATAATAAATTTTGATATCGTCTGCGTTGGGTAAAGGGTTAACTCTTTTGGCGCGGAATAATCTGAGAAACAGAATTATTAGCGCCTAATATTCATCAGGAATTTTACAAAAAGTATAGGTTGTTAAACTAAAGCGTTATTATTTTAAAAGATGTTCTAATGATCTCATTGACAGTTTTTCAAATGATTTCCTGTATATATTTAAATGGCACCCTTATACTTTCAAGGCACTATATCGTTGTTCATGGATAGGACATAAATGGTACATGAAACATAGGAATACGTATGTTTGTTCAACCCTTTACCTCGTCGAGCTCGTGCCAACGAGGGGTCACATGATATGGTTTTGTTGAAATTTTATGAAAAATTTGAAAAAATGATATTTAAAATAATAAATTTTGATATCGTCTGCGTTGGGTAAGGGGTTAAAAGCACTTGGAAATGGACACATACAGTTGGTTAAAATGACTACCGCAGTAGCTTTCTACGATCTGTCGTCTGTCGACTGTAGTCGCCTGTCGCGCCAAAAGAGTTAAGGGGCCTGACGTGTAATTTATTATATGCTCTTAACCCAGAGACGCTAAAACTAAACCTGAATTTTTTTCCTGAAACCAAACCGTAACCCGTACCGGATCGGAAAATTCAAAACATCCCAGCTCTACAGGTTGTCTATTACCTCATTCACTCTCCTGTCTCACAACTATAACAACCATTAAAGGGTCCGGGTCGCACAATAAAATTAACCCGGATCCGGAATTCCTTTTAATGGTAGGACCAGGCTTGGCAATTTCAGGAGAGCGATTTTTTAGCTCTCCTTACTGCCCTCCTGAAAGAATTAAGGAGAGCGAAAAATTGCCCTCCTAAATATTTTGGTCTGGGATGATTGAGATTACATGTATTATGCTCACATTAAATTTTTGTTGTAAAGCAAAAATGTAATTTAACTTCGAAGTCACATAACATCACGTAATTTCATTTTGAAAGTGGTTTAGTGGTAAAAGGTAATGGCTGCAACCATACCCAAACACAGTTGCAATCATTTGAAGCAAAATGGGTCACAGCAATATTTTCTTTCTGTCAGTTTCAAGTTCAACAACAGACATCACAGTTTGAGGGGTAATTATTCAAGGAATATTGGCACTATAATATACTACCATTACTACTATCCTGTCACTTGAAGCACTTGCACCAGGATGTGACTGTAGATTCAAGCAGACCTGTTGTCCAAGAAAGTCATACGCCTACTACTACCACCTTCAACCCCATTTTGGGGGGGGGGGGGGGGGGGTTGAAGGTGGTAGTGGTAGGCGTATGACTTTTTTGGACAACAGGTCTGGGTACACACACAGGTCTTGTCAAGTGTGTGTTCGGTTGTTGAGTGAGACATCTAGATGTCTAAGAGATTTCGCTTTACCTTAGTAAAGTTAATAAAATCACTGATGTAGTCTGTTGGTTTCAGTTTCAATGAGTTCGTTCAACTGGATACTTAAAGCTAATTGCTCTCCTAAGCTGATTGAGGAGAGCGATTTTTTGCCCTCCTGCATTTTTCAGAATGCGAGGCCTGTAGGACTAATGTGTCAAAGCAAGAAAACGCTAAAATATCTACCCATAACTGGAAGAGATTTAGAACAGAATCCAATCAGAGCATGTATAATTCAGTTCACATAAAAATTATGTCAGTTTATAGGAATGTTGCTTGTGCTTTGGGTGGATGATGTCTTTTGTGCAGTATTTGTATAAGATAGTACACCAATTGAACATTTAACGGTTTTAACCTGACACCAGTTTAGCTTGCTACATGTTGTGACTTTAGTTATAGGTTCAGTAGCACTTGATATGTTTTTACACAAACCATTTTAAAAGTACAGCGTTTATACAAAGGTTATTTGAAATCATAACACAAAAGATACAAGGAGTGGGAAAGTAAAATACTTCTTACACCCATTATACTGGTTATCAATAGCATGAAGTAACATAAAAGTACATTAACATAATAAAGAACATAATATAGAGACTGACGGACTTTGTTTTTTATCGATCAATTTTGTTATCAACCCTCACTGAAACAAGTTCGATTAGTTCGTTTCAGCGAGTTGTCCATCTGCTATGGCCAAATAAAACCGTAACAATGAAAGAAAAGTGCTATTTTTGAGTATATATTTCAGGTTGAATATAGACAGTTCGGTAGGACAAGTTTGTTTGTCTTTTCGAATCTAACGACACTATCAACAGCCCGATCATATCGTGGCCGATGGGTACGTGGGAAGATGAAACCAGAGTACCAGAAAAGATCCACGGAGCAGCGGTGAGAAACCGTAAGGTCTCCAAATTTCTCATCCGATGCAAGCAGTGACAACATTGGTTGAATGCAAGAGTACCACCGAGGTGTTGTACACTTCAGTTCACGGCGCCACCATACTTCCACTTGGGCAAATTAAACCCTAGGGTACTGGTAAGGTAACAAATTGTTCTCCAGTCACTCTGGTTTTCTCTTATTTAACTACGTATAATACCAATCATAACTTGTTTGACAGAGCTGATTGAGCTCTGTCAAACAAGGTATATTTGATTAAATATCAAACAGCATTATGGGAAATATTTGCTGCTGAAAACTTTACCACTTTGACATCAGAGTGCAGACGGTTAAGTGTGTCGCTCAATGCGACAACGAAGTTGACGCCATCAGGGTCGAACAGCCAATGTTTCAGCCGTTCCCAGGTAGGACAAGTGTTGAACCGAGAAACCTTTTATACGTATAATACCAATCCCTCTTATTGTGTTAATTGTTAAAATGAAATAGACTCTAATTTCATAGCATATTAATAATAGATTTTTTTTTTCATTTTAATAACATGCAGTTAAATGCAGTGGCGGCGCCAGAAATTTTTTTGTGGGGGGGGGGGGGGGGCAACTAGGGGGGCAGACTCCCATGAAGGGGGGCAAATACGTAAAGGATCATATCATTACTTTGTTATGAGGTAGTCCAAACTTGGACCCAAAGTCCGTAATATACTTTTTTGGTTCGGTACGTCCTGTGGACGTACCAAACCAAAAAATTATATTACGGACTTTGGGTCCAAGTTTCGACTAAATGTAATGGTAATTAGCGGTCCTCTTTTCAAAAAAACCTGGATCCGCGTCTGGTGGGTCTGTTCGTGAGAGAGAGAGAGAGAGAGAGAGAGAGAGAGAGAGAGAGAGAGAGAGAGAGAGAGAGAGAGAGAAAGAGACTCATAATGCCCGTCTGTCATAATGCGAAATCCATGAATTTTTTTAGACAAGGGATATGGATAGACATGCCTTTGTTGGCTCATAACTTAATTATAACTTATAAGTATCTGCATCCGAGTCTTTAAATCTCTACTGCCTGGATGTGTTCATCAGCTAGCCTGAGGCTTTGGGCTAAGTGTGTATGGGAAATTATTGGGAATAAAAAAAGAGAGGGGTGTGTGTGTGTGAGAGAGAGTCACTGAATGTGTTTGTGTGTGAGGGTGGATGGAAATGCATGCGAGATGGTGTGGGGGGGGGCAACTGGGAGGGGGGGCAAAACCTTCGTTGGGGGGGGGGGGGGGGGGCAAATGCATGCGTATGGTATCGATATCGAATCGAATCTCGAATATTCGCAGGACCCTATTTGAGAGTTAACAATTTCAACCGTACCAGGGCTCAAAATAAGCAGTGTCGCGTCGCTTTTTGCTATAGAAAACTTGCAAAAAGCTACACAATATTCAATTATGTATAGAAAATTGCGATACAAGATAATCAACTGCAGCCTATTAGGCTGCAGTTGATTATCTTGTATCGCAAAATGTAAATGAAAATTTGCGAATAAATTTGAAAACTAGTTCACTGATGCTTTACTTCTGATTGTGGAACATTCCAGGCATAACTCAGATTAACTCTCCATCAAGCATCATTAACAACTTCATATGTAAGATGAATTCTATTGGTTAAAATTCTTCCTGTTTTTACAACATTTTGCATAAAATGTCCATTAAAAATAACTTCAAGGCCATCAAATTAAAAATCCCAACTTCCATTTTGAGAACTCTATGAAACAACCAAGACGCCATTTGAAAATTTCCAAGTCCATGCAACCCTTAAAGGCAGTTCAGTTAAAAAAAAAACATAGTAAATGTTTCATGTGTTGCAGATCATTTGGAAATGTCCAGAAATGGATGAAACTATTCTATCTACTTAGAAGAATTCAATACAAAACAGCATAACATAACTCTGGTATATAAAAACAGCTATGTAATTTTATAAAATGCTATTCATGTTTTGGAAATGTGTAGCATTTTGCTACGTAAAGTAAAAAAGTTATTTTGAGCACTGAACCGTTCGCCCGTGAATAATCCCCGAGTACAAAACTTTCTACTCGAAATATTTGTTGAGGAAATTCCGTTGTAAATTAGACTTACAGTCCCTTACGGAGTGGATTTAATGCCGACTCTCTTTGATGGTGTATATCTACTTTTTCAGCACAATTCAAAGTAGAAACAGACCCACAAAACTAAACGCAAAAACAATTTAACAAAATCAAAAGTAAAAATAATAAATCATCAGATAGTTGCATCTAAGTACTTAATTCTACGAACTGCATCCCAGAAGCAATCAACGACACTTGTCTTTTTCAAATTTCTCGGATGCCATAGAATTAAGAAAGGACGCTGGTTTTGTTTACATTGGCATGGCGGGGGTTCGAACCCACGCCGAGAGAGTTTTCTTCGGCACCAACTGCCAAGCGAAACTATACTGAACCACGCACACCACTCGGCCACCGACAGACCCGATAAAAGGAATGCTAGTTAGCCAAGTATATACGAGGCCAGTACCGAACACACGAAGTACTCAATTATTTAATTATTCAGCAGATAGTTGCATCTAAGTACTTAATTCTACGAACTGCACCTCAGAAGAAATCAACGACACTTGTCTTTTTACAAATTTTCCGTATGCCATAGAATTAAGAAAGGACAATGTAAATAATAATAAAGCCCGCAAAATATTTCTGGGGTTGCGCTTTTATCATGTTTTTGTGATACAAAAATTACAAATCATCTTTCAGCTAAGTCGAATATGTCAGCTTGCTAAGCTTCAGATGCTACAGTTAAAACTAGAAGTCGAGTCGCGAACTCTGCGCTTCTAGGCTTAATTGAGCGTAGGAATTGGGCGCAATTGCCATATCGAATGGCATCCAAAGCACGACAGGTTCTCCATAAACACAGGCAATGTTTCTGCCAATGGACCTCCGGCTTACCCGGAGGTCCATTGGCTGAAACATTGCTTGTGCATAGGCCATATGTACCGAATTTGATAGCCTTACTATGGTCATAACGCGAAGTTTGACGCGCAGATCGACGTACTATTTGTGCGCATTTCATGACAGGACTTCTAGTTTTAACTGTAGGTTTAATTACCGCGCATGATCAATCATATACCACTACTGTGTCATCAAAGGTGCTCTCTTTTACCCCTAGAAGAAAAATAACGTACGGATACAACTTTTCTTTTTTCTGTTTATTCATTGTGTGTTCTATCGCTGGTATCCATTTTCAGTCTGGCCGCTCATCAAGAAAGGAATAAGATCAAAAGGGCGTGTGTACACCCTAAAATCAATTTTAAGTTAAAAATCAACCCTGATCAACAGTATTGAGTGGATATGAACCCAGTTGTGTTCATAGTCACTCAACCCAGTTGATTCGGGTTGATTTTTAACCCAGCTGATTTTACAGTTTAATTTGCGTGGTAATAGGAAAAAAACCCTTTCTATGTGCGCCTGCTCATAAGTGTTGCACTCGACCTGCCCCTGTGGCTTTAGGTTGAGAGTTCCTTTGTCAATTAGAGACCCCTTCGGAAAATGTTGAGAACTTCCACGACTGTTAAAAATTAGAGTTATTCTGAATGAGGTGTTATCTTTTCTCAGTATAATGATTGATTTAAGAAACGACACAGGCATGCCGATTTGTCGGGTCCGACACAGACCGGCTGAAACGCAGAGTAAGTGACACCCCAATGCGTTATTTCCACGGGAGTGGATTGATAAAGCTTGACCATGCTGTGTTTTCTGAAAAAGACAGCATCTGTGTTACACATATTAGGGAATTAATTAAAACTAATTATGGGGTATTTGAAGTTGAACGAACTGTACCAAGTTGCATATCTGAATTGGCTCCTTTTAGCCGTGACTTCATATCGGATGTATCCGGATAGAGCCACAAAGCAGCGACGAGCAACTATCAAGACTCCAGAACTTACTAACTCTGCATAAGCAGTGTCAGCGGCGGTTGAAAGCAAGTACACCATCAGCATCCAGTACACAGCGCAACGGGATGCCCACAATCGAGATTAAGTACACCATCAGCATTCAGTACACAGCGCAACGGGATACCCACAATCGAGATTAAGCACGCCATCAGCATTCATTACACAACGCAACGGGACGCCCACAGTCGAGATTAAGTACACCATCACCATTCAGTACACAGCGCAACGGGATGCCTACAATCGAGATTACGTACACCATCAGCATTCAGTACACAGTGCAATGGGATGCTCACAATCGAGATTAAGTACACCATCAGCATTCAGTACACAGCGCAACGGGATACCCACAATCGAGATTAAGTACACCATCAGCATTCAGTACACAACGCAACGGGATGCCCACAATCGAGATTAAGTACACTATCAGCATTCAGTACACAGCGCAACGGGATGCCCGCAATCGAGATTAAGTACATCATCAGCATTCAGTACACAGCGCAACGGGATGCCCACAATCGAGATTAAGTACACCGTCAGCATTCAGTACACAGCGTAACGAAATGCCCACACTCGAGGTTAAGTACACCATCAATATTCAGTATACAGCGCAACGTGATGCCCACAATCGAGATTAAGTACACCATCAGCATCCAGTACACAACGCAACGGGATACCCACAATCGAGATTACGTACACCATCAGCATTCAGTACACAACGCAACGGGATACCCACAATCGAGTTTAAGTACACCACCAGCATTCAGTACACAACGCAACGGGATACCCACAATCGAGATTAAGGACACCATCAGTATTCAGTACACAGCGCAACGGGATGCTCACATCGAGATTAAGTACACCATCAGCATTCAGTACACAGCGCAACAGGATACCCGCAATTGAGATTAAGTACACCATCAGCATTCAGTACACAACGCAACGGGATGCCCACAATCGAGATTAAGTACACAATCAGCAATCAGTACACAGCGCAACGGGTTGCCCACAATCGAGATTAAGTACTCCATCAGCATTCAGTACACAGCGCAACGGGATGCCCACAA
This sequence comes from Pictodentalium vernedei, assembly GCA_031216915.1. Taxonomy (NCBI): domain Eukaryota; kingdom Metazoa; phylum Mollusca; class Scaphopoda; order Dentaliida; family Dentaliidae; genus Pictodentalium; species Pictodentalium vernedei. The sequence continues at coordinate 63,391,446 of CM062295.1, read as the reverse complement.
TCGAGATTAAGTACACCATCAGCATTCAGTACACAACGCAACGGAATGCCCACAATCGAGATTAAGTACACCATCAATATTCAGTACACAGCGCAACGGAATGCTCACATCGAGATTAAGTACACCATCAGCATTCAGTACACAGCGCAACGGGATACCCGCAATTGAGATTAAGTACACCATCAGCATTCAGTACACAGCGCAACGGGATGCCCACAATCGAGATTAAGTACACCATCAGCATTCAGTACACAGCGCAACGGGATACCCGCAATTGAGATTAAGTACACCATCAGCATTCAGTACACAACGCAACGGGATGCCTACAATCGAGATTAAGTACACCATCAGCATTCAGTACACAACGCAACGGGATGCCCACAATCGAGATTAAGTACACCATCAGCATTCAGTACACAGCGCAACGGGATGCCCACAATCGAGATTAAGTACACCATCAGCATTCAGTACACAGCGTAACGGAATGCCCACAATCGAGATTAAGTACACCATCAATATTCAGTATACAACACAACGGGATGCTGCCCACAATCGAGATTAAGAGTCTTGCCCTCGGCCACACAGTTACCGCTGGTCAGGAACTAACCGTGGATCTTTCAGTTTCATTTCCAATCAACACATAGATAAGAAGCAATGTGCATTAACTTATTTTTCATGAGGTAGTTAATTGTTATATTTGAACAGTTCATAAATATTGGAATAGGGAACTTAATCCTTTACCCAACGTAACGGCCAAAACCGGCCAGCGCTATTCTCAAAAATCGCCAATTAATTTTCATTATTTTTTCATTTTTTGTCTCAAAAACATAGGTTATGACCCTCGTCGAGCTCGTTCCAACGAGGGGTCATAACCTATGTTTTTGAGACAAAAAATGAAAAAAAATAGTTATTCAAGAATTATTTTTGCAAGTGTCGTCTGCTTTTCAGGTTAGGTAAAGGGTTAAGGAAGGGGGAAGTTGGAAATACCATTTCTATTTTTATTTTCATCGCAAACAGACATTTGGAATCATCATCAACCTACCTGCACTATTTGTAGTTTGTAGAGAACAATGATAGAACGGTGAAATATCACCTCGTTTTCGATACGTCATTGAACAAAGCATGGCCAACGCCGAGAGGATGGCCAGCTCTGTTTTGGAGACCACTGCCGATGTGTACTATCATGGCTGTAGGCCATTTTAGAAGCTGAAAATGGTATTTAAAGTTTTGATGTTATTTGTATTGTAACTCAAACAAGGTTGTTCGTCAATTCGAACGGTACTTGTCAGTATTCGAGAAATGTCACTGCCTTGGCGACATGCGACGTTTGGTCGCTGTAACTGTTATGGTTATGGCTATAGGCAGCGTGACACATCTCCTATCGTTATTTTCACATTTTTAATATTATTTGTGTGGTAACTCCAAACGTTTTGCGTTAGTCAAAGCGAAACTTCGCAATGCTCGAGAAATGTTCTTGACACGACGATCTGCGATGTTTGATCTCTGTAAGTGCTATGGTTATTGCTATGAACCTGATTCAATCTGACAGTGGCATTTGGTTTTGACGTTATTTGCGTCGTACCTCCAACAGTTTTCTGTCAGTAGAAAAGAAACTGGGCTCTACGCTTGACACGCCAAAGGGTGTATTTTTTTTTACTGTTTAGCGTTATTTGTGTTGTAATTCCAAATGGTTTGTGTCAATCACAAACAAATATGGCAATGGTGGAGAAACGCCATTAGCTCGCCAACTTCAGATGTTTCGTCTCTGTAAGTGCTATGGCATTTGGACACCAAAAACTCAGTTTGACGTAAAAACGTCAAAAATGGCGTTGAATTAAAAAAAAATCGAAAGAAAGCACGCCATTGTATTTTTTAAGTTCCACAACATATTAAAATTTCATGTAAATCAGATGCACTTTAATTCTTGCGACGTTGATGTCCGACCACCACCTCAACGGCATCTCCAGGCTAATATTTTGTCGGCTAAAACTGATTGCATTTTTGAATATGGATTTTATTGGAGATTGTCGTTCTAAAATTATGAGAGCGAGAGTTCAATAAAGTGCTTAAACGTTTGTGTGAAAGACGTCAATATGATGGTATTTTAGGTGAAGGTTGATACTGTAAAAACTATGTTGAATAGAGACACCATCAACACTTGAACGTGTAAAATATCCTAGTTGTGTGTATTATTAACCCTTTATCTAACGAATCGCCCGCATCCGCCGTGTAATATGCAAATTCAGCAGTTGAAAAAATATTATTTTTCAAAAAATTTCAACAAAACCATATCATGTGACCCCTCGTTGGAACGAGCTAGTCGAGCTCGTTCCAACGAGGGGTCACATGATATGGTTTTGGTTGAAATTTGTTGAAACATTTGAAAAATGATATTTAAAATAATAAATTTTGATATCGTCTGCGTTGGGTAAATGGTTAATAGAAAGCTGCGCTTGTTAGAAAATCAACGTTTTTAATGGAAAGTGTTTACAAAGACCCCAAAATCTGAAGTGGCGTTAAAACATAAAAGTGGCGATAAATCGAAAACTAAGAAACACATATCTCTTACTAATTTGAGCTCTACAAGGTACTAAAATATTTTTGAAATCGGCCGACATTTACGTTTTGGTGACGTCGACATCAATAACGTCATCCGAAAGACCGGCCATAACTGTTGAGAATTTCTTAGGTTGATCACAGTTATAGATATGTTCTTTATTGGAGAATTTTTTTCCACAATTTTGAAAATGAAAGTTTAATATTAAAAGTTAGGGGCGCGGTGGCGTCGTGGTAACCGGTTCACGTCAGATCACCGAAGTTAAGCAACGTCGAGCGCGGTTAGTAGTTGGAAGGGTGGCCATTTCAGCGACTGATTCGCGCTCCCGCGTTGTGTCCTTGGAAAAAGCACTTAACCCCGATTGTCTACTTGGGGGCACGATGACCCTGTGCACTAAGGCGTACTGCGCGTCGATGGTGCGCATGTCTTCAACCAATCTGACCCTGCCTGTGCCGCGGTTTGGAGTTACGATGTTGGAAAGCTGCAGCTGCTCATCGTTGCTAGGTGGTTCTCTCCGGGTACTCCGGCTTTCTCCACCCGTAAAACTGTCACGGTCACGATTAGCCATTGTGTATAAGTATGTGACCTTAAACACCAATAAACAAGGTCCCTATTTACTCACTATTAACCAATTAATATTTTATGTGGATTTGAAATTGTCTGCCCTTTGATTCGGGACCTGAATCTCTTCGAGGTTGAGCCAACGGTTGATAGGTTCTTTGCATGGGCAAAACTCATTATAGGTCCTTCATTTTAATTTTAATTGTTATGAGCGATATGATATCACATTTTGTCAAAAGTAATGCTGTTATATACTCCCTGCTGTCTTGGTTATGTTTATCATTGCCTAGTTAAGGAATGACAGGAAGACAGCCTTTTCGGCTATGCTCTCTCCTTGCAGAATATTTCTCAAATATCTGCTATTCTATACAATTGTTGTATTTGATTTAAACTGCAAAATAAAGATTTGATTTCGATTTGATAAATATAACATTAAAAGTTACAAAAATGCCTAATTTGGGCGCCGTTTTTGGTAAAGGCACCGAATCAAAAATCTAAAGCAACCCTGAGAAGAAGGGAAAGGGGTCTATAACTTGCCAAATCATCGTCTGAGTGCTAGAATGTCCTATGTCCCAAAGGGGAAATAGGACATTCTAGCACTCAGGCGACGAAATGGCATATAAATTTATATATTTTACATAAATTCACCTCCCTAACACCATTGATACCTCCACCCTGAAGAAAAATTATTTTCCATCCTACACCCTTGCGGTACCCAGAAAGATGTGACCACCCCCCCCCCCCCCCCCACACACACACACTTTGTTGGAGCTTCCGTCGCCTCTGCTTTCAGAAACTTCTCCCCATGTTCTTCACGGCCTTACATCATCTTGTAATTTCATCCTCTGCTTAAGGGTTGATATTTATTGCAGGAAAATGTACCGCCTCACCACCCCCCCCCCCCCCCCCCCACTACGCCAGAACAAGCTACCTACACCAGTGGCGTGTACATGAACTTGTCTCAGAATGTATAGCCTCACTCCCCCGCCAGAACGAGCTATCTACACCACTGGCTTGTACATGAACTTGTATCAAAATGTATGGCCTCACTCCCCCGCCAGAACAAGCTATCTACACCACTGGCTTGTACATGAACTTGTATAAAAATGTATGACCTCACTCCCCCGCCAGAACAAGCTATCTACTCCATTGGCTTGTACCATGAACTTGTATCAAAATGTATGGCCTCACTCCCCCGCCAGAACAAACTATCTACAGTACACCACTCGCCTGTACATGAACGTATACCAAACTGTATGTCCTCACTCCCCCGCCAGAACAGGCTATCTACACCACTGGTTTGTACATAAACATGTATCAAAATGTTTGGCCTCATTACCCCCCAAAACAAGCTGGCTACACCACTGGCTTAAACATGAACTTGAATAAAAATGTATGGCCTCACTCCCCAGCCAGAACAGGTTGTCTACACCACTGGCTTGTACATGGACTTATACCAATATATATATAGCCTCACTCCCCCGCCAGAACAAGCTATCTACACCACTGGCTAGTACATGAACTTGTATCAAATTAGAGATCGAGTTGAGGAGGACGGTGAATCGCGATGTTTTGCTCGATTCGAACTCGAATCGAATCAAGGTTCGAAATCGAATCGAGTCTCGAATTGAATCCACTTCCCAATGGTAATGATACTACTGTCGTCACACTGGTGCTGTCTATAACACATGTGGACCAAATTCCATTACACGAACTGGTTAGAATATTTACCACCATCGAACCGCAAGTACAAGTAGATGTGCCTATCACTTGTTTCTGAAAGGTTGAGGAATGTACTGTACGTGGAGAGTGGATTGTAACTAAATCATCGGCGGAGTGGAGTTATCACCCAAACTATAACTTTCAAATTTTATGCATATTGACAAAAATCACAAGTAATGTTTCAGCCAATGGACCTCCGGGTTTAACCCGGAGGTCCATTGGTCGAAACTTTGCTTGTGCTTGTTATGCTTCGCAACAAATTTGCAATTATTGCTTGGGTGGAATCTCCACTCTGTGGGTGATTTAGTGATAATACGCTCCCCATGTACTGTATTCAATTGGCAACCAAGGGTATTCCGTGTGGAAAGTTCGGCATGGTAAAGTACATAGACCGAAATTCAACCCACTTTCATTCACATTAGAACCATGTCGTGCCTTGAGTTCCAATGTGTTCTATGTGCCAGTAGGCTGCCAGTAGGCCAGTAGGCTGCCAGTAGGCACATAGAACACATTGGAATTCAGGGGACGATATAGGTCGAGGTTCTGACGCACTGATATTCAAATCAAAAATTACTCAAAACTCAACCGTCGCTTTGAATGTATCACTTCCAAATGAGTTTTTATATTTTCTGTCCTTAATATGCTTGTGGTGATAATTCATTCCACAATTATATTTGCAGTTCTACTAGATTGAAAACAAGAACTGACCATGTATTACCCAGGTGGACGATGCAAAAGCTATATATCGTTCCTTGAGTGGAGCAAAGCGCCATCTGCGATGCTTCAGCATTGCAGATGGCGTCTTGTTCCACCCAAGGGACGATATATTGTGCACAATAGACGTAATGCGCTCTGCGCTATCGTTTTAAATGGCATTTTCAACAATTTGCTGAATAGAGTTTGTCTTCTAGTTAGATTGGATACTGTTCATATTCTTGTACAGAATACCGATAATAAATTCATTTCTTCGATGTCACTTCCATTGACATGGCAAAACACTGATTCGAAAAAATAACCTTTTTTCTGAAATGATCCTAACAGTCTTTTAGCGAACCCGAGAACACGGTTAAATACAGATTTTTACAACAGTCACTTCGTCTGGGTTGCCACATTCCGTCGAGTTCAAACGAAATGCCGTATGACAACGCAGATTAAATCAGAGAAACCCCAGCAATTAGGAAACATGCACTCTATTACTCTTGGTGAGCTCAGTGACATCGATCCATATTTTGAAACTCTACTGACTTACGATTTACTTGGAGTTGGTCCTAGGTACATAGGTCGTACCATGCTTCAGATATGATAGGGGCCCACTTTCAAAAGCACCCTTAGGGACACCACCAATGCCCCAAGACTCTGAGAAATATAGATTGCCGAGTATTGCAGACAGTCCCTATCGGTGAAAAAGGCCAAAAAGCAGGGAGTTAGGAAAATTTATATTTGAGTTATCGTGCGGACAAGGATATGACAAAAAACTAGAAGAATAAAAAGAAGAAAAGGGAAGAAGAAGCAGAAAAGAAACCATACAAAACAATAGTCTTCGTGTTTCCCAGTCTTACAGGAGAACATTTTTTTTACTGTCATCAGTAACTTCGAGTGTGTGTGAAAATGGAGACATAATTTCAGGAGTAAAATATTGCAAAAGAAATCAGAAATATTTTTATTTGTGTGTATGTGGGTGGGGGAGCCGCCCCCCCCCCCCCCAGCTAGGAGTATTTTTTTCAATAGTTGGAAATTCCGAGGTCAAAAATCAAATAGTTGGAAATTCAATAAATTAACACTGTTCATGAAAAATATTAAAATTCCAACTAATGATGAGAAATTTTGATCTTTTATTTCCAACTGAAAACTTGAGTTTCAGATTTCCCAGACACATTATAAATGATGCTTTTTCCGTTTCAGGACTAGTGAACATTTTCAGTAGGGTTCATAACCCTTTACCCAACGCAGACGATTTCAAAATTCATTATTTTAAATATCATTTTAAAAAAATTTTTAAAAACAAATTTCAACAAAACCATATCATGTGACCCCTCTTGGGAACGAGATCGACGAGCTCGTTCCAAAGAGGGGTCACATGATATGGTTTTGCTGAAATTTTTCGAAAAATAATATTTTTTCAGCAGCTGTATTTGCATATTACGCGGGCGAATGCGGGCGATTCGTTGGGTAAAGAGTTAAAAGATATCACTCAGCGCTGCAGTGAAATCACCTATCGAAACCACTCACAGTTGGAATTTACACCGGTGGCACCCCCCCCCCCCCCCAGCTGAAACCCTCTAGCCACATCCCTGACTGAGTGACCACCCCCTCATATTTTAAACCGTGTATTGGACCCAGTTAATATGACTGATATGCAAGTGTTTTCTGATTTCAAAATCTTGACTCTCGGCACACCAACAGCTATAATACACACTCAATAACAACAAGTCACTCGAAAGACTTTGGCACACATTTTAAACTTCCAATAAGTTTCAACTTGATTTTCGCTGCTCGGTGGTTTTATCCGGGTACTCCGGGTTTCTCCACTCTTAAAACTGTCCGACACGAGGTAACCCTGTCTGTCGAAAGTGTCGTGAAACCCCAATAAATAAATAGATTTAAGTGTAGAAAAATTATATGAGGGCTCATAATATGCAATTTCCAGTAATTCGGGAAAATGAACTGTATGACCCATGGGTGACCTTGGCCCATATGTTGAACCAAAAGAAGAGAAGAAGAAGACGTCGAAGAAGAAGAGGAGAAGGAAACAATACAAATACTTGCGTGAGATATCAGATTAACCCAATTTCAAAATGTTTGTTCCCTCCCCCCTCCCCCACACATATTTTCTCAGTGTAAAAATATACTCAATAACTACCGGGTAACCTCAGTGTCAAAGAACCATATTCTGATCATCCATTCAGTTAGACTCATTTATTGTTTGCCCCAGATCCATAGCTCATTCCGTGCTGGAGATATGAGCATGGCCCACATTCAGTTTTGTTTTGCTTCGCTTACTTTTTTGTGTGATTAAATTCTCCCAACTCACTCTTCGAAGTGTTGAAATGCACGTATGAACTTCGTGAATACATTAGAGGTATAAATTGCGAATTTCTGAAGTTCTGAAAATGCATTCAATGACCTGTGGTCACTTCAGTGACCATGACCCATATTTGGAACCTCCACTGAGTTTCAACTCATTTGGTATTGATCCCTGGTCCATACAGTTAAAACTAGAAGTCCTGTCATGAAATGCGCACAGATAACACGTCGATCTGCGCGTTAATCTACGCTTTATGGCTATCAAATTCTGTACATATGGCCTGAGCACAAGCTATGTTTCAGCCAATGGACCTCCGGGTAACCCGGAGATCCATTGACAGAAACATTGCCTGTGTTTGCAGTGAGTAACCAGGAGAACCTGTCATGCTTTGGATGCCATTCGACATGGCAATTGCGCACAATACCTACGTTCAATTAAGCCTAGATAAGCGCACAGTTCGTGACAGGACTTTTAGTTTTAACTGTAGGTTATACCATGTTTGAGATATGAGCGTGACCCACTCCCAGAACATCGTTAGCGACGCCACCAATGCCCAGACACCCGCGAGATATAGATGACCGAGTACGCGCGACTGTCTACCAGTATGCCAAAAACACGGAGGTAGTCAAATTTATATCTGAATTATCTACTGGAAGAAGAATAAATAAAATAAAAGAAAAAAAAGAAACCATACAAAATCAATAGTCTGTGTTTCACACAGACTAATTATGGAATGTTTGATAAGATTATTTTGTGCAAAGACACTCGTGTTTTTATTTCGTTTCAAAAATTGTCAGCTCGAACATTTCCTCACGCCAGTGGCGTTTGAGACAGACATGAAATAAATTTTCAACTGCTAAGACTCTCGTTTTTCGACAAGTCAGAATTGATCGGCTAATTTCAATTGAATTGGACAGCCTGACAGTTGACACATACTTTTGTGACATATAACATGTAGGCAAAAATAGGCATTGAAACACATGTACGTGGGAAGTATAGTGCACTACATATCACACTGCACACAGTGATGTAGGAGGGGGCTGCACAGGGCGAACGTGGTCCCCAATGTTGAGAGAGAGAGAGAGAGAGAGAGAGAGAGAGAGAGAGAGAGAGAGAGTATAGGATAACTTTATCTTTACCAACCCGCCATTGTAACCTTATTTCGAGTTAGCAGGCATGGGATGTGGAGCGATATTCACTAAAACAGCGTAGATTTTCTTTTCAATATATGCTTCATGACATTTTATTGCGCAATATTCAGCCCCATTCGACGGCAAGCAGTTTCAAGACAATAACAAAAAGCTGCTGACATTTCCTTCGAGGTGACGTTAAAGGTGACGCCATGCGCCGAAGCGTAGCGTCATTTTGGAAGCTACTGAAAAAGTTCATTGTGTGGATCTGAAAATATTATTCTTCACTAGCGCAAGCGCTCGCGAAAAATGAAACTTTCAGGTCCACGCTCATGAGATAATTCCCGACACAGACTAAAACAGAGTATATTTTCTTTTTTTATTGTATGCTACGAGACATTTTATTGCTCAATATTCAACCCAATTCGACCCTAAATGTGTACGTTTCAAAACAATAACAAAGATCAGCTGAACGTGCCCTCAAGGCGACGTCATGCGCCGAAGCCTGACGTTATTTAGGAAGCCACTGAGAAATATTCTCGATATCTATCGAGTCGATAGATATCGAGAAATATCTTTCAGACAATTTGAGAAAATTCACAGGCTAGCAAATGATAAAAACCGATATTTAGCGCTAAAGCGTGAGGTAAGCTTTTCATTCCTTGAAGGTAAAACATAGCCACCAAGTGTCCTTAGTACCTAGAAAATGCTGGGTTAATAATGGGTTGTTACTAAACACTCACAGAGCGGAGATGTCACTCCATAATAATCCCCAAAATCTGTATAGGAGAAGCCTACTGGGCAGAAGCAAAGTTTCGACGAATCGACCTCAGGGTTCATATCGGCCGAGATATCAGCCCAAGGTAACTTCATATCAGCCTGAGACCGAAGGTAGAAGGCTGATGGGAAGTTACCGAGGGCTGATATTTCGGCCGAAATGAGACTAACCCAAATATTTAGCTCTTTATTTATTTAGCCAAAACAAATAATTACAAAATTTCTCACTGTTTTGAGAGTGTTATTGTTGCTCCTTCTGTTCACAAAGTCCAAAGTATCCCCTTCTCCTTCTCGTAGTCCAGCTATCTGAACGTCTCCGATTCCCCATTCGGAAAGCCGCAGAGTTCGGATAGCTACACAACCTCTTCCCCAACTTCGATGAATCTCCGTCTACGACTCTCAATTCTGTTTTGCGATTAATTCTCTGTACAACTTTCTTCTTTCTTCTTTCTTCCGCCCTATCCTTGCACATTGCCATCCTTAATTCCTCACCATACAAAACTCTGTTCCAAATCTCTCCACCAAACCTGGTAACGTCAATTTTTCCGATTTTGGTCGACGAATAACTGTTTATTACACGTCTGTTCTATGCAATCCCCCATCTACAGCAACACTAAACCATGCGGAAAATACAAATCTGTTCCGCACATATGCGCGGAACGGAAATCGTTGACGGACTATTTTTAAATAGAAGCGAAATTTTACTGGAAATTTCTACAAATCGTGCAACGCATTTACAATTTGAATCGCTAGCGATAGCTGAAAATCGTCCACTGAGTTCCAATGTGTTCTATGTGCCAGTAGGCACATAGAACACATTGCAACTCAGGGGACGAAATATTAACACGGGTTCTCCTCGCAGATTTGGTTGGCAATAAAATGTGTTGTCTGTGTTAATAGTTGTCAAATGAATTGCCGAGTGTCCTTCTAAGAATTGTTTTATAGACGCCAAAGCGTGTAATAAACACAGAACGACACACGCGTGTGAATGGGTTAATCGATATAGCACTTGTGCCATCGCGGAAGGATAAAACTCGAAGCCTGCGCTTCCTCTCGTTCTATCCTTCGCGCCGGCACTCGTGCCATATCGATTAACCCATCCACGCGCGGGTGTCGTTCTGTGTATGACCATTTCGTTGTAACCAAATTGATTTCTTCTTGTAACGCATCAGAGGGACAACGCTAGCTTGGTTCATATCGTCTGAGGTCGGCGTCATATCAGCCGGGTTTGAAGCAAGATATCAATCAAGTATGATAATGGGCAATTGCGGAACAGAAAATCAAATCAAATAAATAACTGGTTTGGTTTTGGTGGAAAATCCACTCAGGGAATTTTTGATGTAATCCATTTCCAGACCTGGCTTTTTCAGGAGAGCGATTTATTCGCTCGCCTACTGCTCGCATTAAAAAAATTATGGAGAAAACTAGTCCTCCTGGCCTTTAGAAAATAATGATTACCATAACAGACTATCCCTAAAGCCCATATCTTTTCAGATCTCTGCTATGTTAGTGCTCTGTGTAAGACGGCCCCAGTGCCCCTCCCACACCTCCGGGCCTTGCCGAGGCTCGGAGGTGTGGGAAGGGCTATTTAGACGTCTCACAGAGACTACCTTATTAGCAACGCCAAAATAAGATGTACAAAGCCCACTAGGAAGAATTCATTAATAGCAATCTTTCGAATTTCCACTTTTAGCTTTTGGAAGCTTGAGGAGAGCTAATCGCTCCCCTGGACCATTTTTAAGAATGCCAGGCCTGCTCTTTGATGTACATATACATATACTCAATCAGTAATGTTGATGAAAGTAAAAAAAAAAAAAACCAGATACAAACGAAGTGCAGTTCAACACTTTAACACCTGATTTTTTTTTATCTTGTCAATATCTTTTTATGCAAGACCTCTCACCTCACAGTGTCGATCAAAAGTTAAACAGCCTGCAGTATGTTTGTCCAATATCCGTTCTAAGCCATTAAACTTCTAAAGAGCCTTATTAAACCCGCTATTTTGGTACATATAGTGTACATATCGTTAAGTACTATTGAAATTCAATTCAAAATATATCGAATTAATTTCTTTATACGTGTCTCAGTTCTTTATCCGAGCGTATGGATTCTATCAATGGAAAGTGGTTTGAGATATTGTATAATCTGACAGTTGGTAAGCTTCAAAGATTAAAGTGTTTGACTTTACAAGTCTCTCTATATTAAATAGCTTAAAGTATTCAAAGTGCACGTAGCGTTATTGTCGCACAAGTTTCTTGACGATGTAATAGTCGCAACGGATTTCTGTGGATTAACTTGGAAGTGACCGACATCCTCCATTCAGGTAAATAACTCGCAATTCTCTTTAAGCACCTATACCAGATCCCTCAGAAACAGAGAGAAGAGAAGGTGTGTGTGTGTGCGTGTGTGTGTGTGTGTGTGTGTGTGTACTGGGCTTGGGAGGTGGTGGTGGTGGGGGGGGGGGGGGGGGGGGGCGTCCACACCATTAGAGTCTTGTCAGGAATTTTAAGACACTATCGGATTTATTTTTCTTAAATATATTTAATCACTCTTCCCCCCTATTGGAAGACAGAAAAAATGTCAAGAGAGAAATTCGGGGAAGTTATGCCTTTTAGAGGCCCATTTTGAACCATTTCAAAAACTTTACGGGGTTATATTGTCTTATACACACAATTCCTCAGCTTATGTACAAATCACTTAACAACATGACACTACCCTATATTAAAGATTTGCTAACTCCTTAAATCCTCGTGGTGTCTTCCAAGTTCAATGTCAGCAATTGGGCAAGTCCATATTCATTACCTGGGGTAGACAATTCAAAATTTCCAACGTGCAGCCCTCAGGCTGCACGTTGAAAATATTGATTGATTACCCCCCACACTTTCACTGAGCTGTCATCATGCATGGTGAAAGTATGACGTATCATGTCCTTAGACCGGACAAGGCGGCCTTTAGGGTTCAAAATGTTAAAGAAACTCAAAACTTAAAACCAGGCAGTTTTCTCAGATCCCGCCAAAATTAAAAACAACAGGTGACAGAATATGTTCGCCACCTGCACCTATTCTACAGAACTTACTTCCTAATCAGAGTCCCTCTAATATTCGAAAGGCAATTCGATTCGAAACGCACATTGGATCGAATTCTAGTTGAAATAGGAGAACCGATAAGGAACATGGAAAATAAGGTAAACGAATAGAATTCAGAAAGTCTTGAATTTTTGAACTATAATCCCAGTAGTACAGCACGTATGAATCGACCCATGTTACGCGGACTTTTGCCAAAGCAACTTTTTCTGGTGCAAAACGTCGTCTCTATCCAGCTTGAGGATACGCACTACATATATACAGTAGTATAGTAAGGTATTCATGGCATATAACGGTAATGGCACTATTTCATCCTACTCTATGTGCTAGGCTATCCAATGTTTATATCAGCAGCAAGACATGTTTACGTTTACGTTTTACGTTTCAGACGTTTGCGCAGGGATTGACATGGGGTCCGGTGGAGACTCTCGATTTGATTCGCTTCGTATAAATTCGACTTTTTTCATATTCTACGAAATTTCAACACATTGTGACCCGCCAGATTTGATCTCTGCTGTACTAACCATTAACTGAGATCGATTTGAAAACTGAGACCTATTATCTCCGATAATAAATGTGACGTAATAAATCGCTGCGTTATATTGAACGACTGCATGTTCTACCGTAGACATTTGAGTCAATTGTTTATTTCTTTCTGCCTCCTGCAACAGAATCGCTTAACCCTTTACCCAACGTAACAGCCAAACCGGCAGGCGCTGTTCACAAAAATCACCATTCAATTTTCATTATTTTTTCATTTTTTGTCTCGAAAACATAGCTTATGGCCCCTCATTGGAACGAGCTCGATGAGCTCGTTCCAATGAGGTGCCATAAGCTATGTGTGTGACGCAAAAATGAAAAATATTAGTTACTCAAGAATTTACAAGTGTCGTCTGCTTTTCATGTTAGGTAAAGGGTTAAACTATCGCAGCGACTAAACCGGCGAGTACTGTTCACAAAAATCACAATGTAAATTGTCTTTCAATATTTACGTTGAAGCCCTGTAAAGCTTCGGAATTCGATTCCATGACTCGAGTCACTGTTTCGGAAAATTTTGAATCGTCGAGATATTCGAGATGTACCCCCACCCCCATCTCTTGATATCTTCTTCTATCATGATGATATTGGAAAAGTGTACGGAGACTATGCTTCCGAATCTACTTTAATTTTGATTTTGATTGATCTGGAATGTTTCGCCTTTTTTGTTTGATTTGACAACCAACAAACAATATTTAACGGTTGCAATGTGGTGCGATATTCACAATTTGAAGAGCCGTGAATTTCGATTCGAGATTATATTCGATTAGCGACTCGACTCGATTCAAAATCCTCTTCTTGCTTCGATTCTGGATTCAGTTCGACTGAAATTTGATATTCGCGGGCTCCACTTTGCCTCAAAAACATAAATTATGACCTCTCCTTGTAACGAGGTCTTAAATTTGCTAACTCCCACACCGAAGAGCCATAAGCTATGTTTTTGAGGCAAACAATAAAAATATTTAGTTGCTTAAAAATTTCTTTTTGTAAGTAACATATTCTATTCGTATTGTGCGAATGTTAAATCAGACGTATCGAAATTTTGACCTTGGTTAAATAGCTAAATATTACTTTATCACAGCGCGCAATCACACAACACTAACAGTAGTAGGGTATGTACCCGATTGACCCTCATCACCTGGATTTTTGCCGGTGCAGCTAGTGTTAAATTCCCATAGGAACCGGTGTAAATGGTGTACGTTCTGCATATATAGTATGCTGTGGTATGTATAGTGATATATGTACACATGGGACTCTGGGTATATAGTATGGGTGTGTGATGGGAAATTAATGGGAAAGGTGAAACTTTTCTTGAAAGTTTTCCCCGCGAAACAGTTGACGTTGCTATTGACGTCGTGACCTCATGATACGCACGCGACGTCATAGAGACGTTGACCACTGTTGTTGTCCACAATCTGACATAACGTTATTCAGGTCAGGGCGTGTCGGGCTTCTCGTAAGGAGGGGAGGGGTGATCTGCTAGTACTGGTATATATCCATGTAGGTATACTATTAGCCCTTGGACCTTCATATTATCCTACGTCTGCTATAGCTAGATCAAGCAGATTGTCTTCGGTAATTTAGATTGGCAGTATAGGATGAATGGTCGGTTGGTCTGTTACCCCTTTTGTTCTATTAACCTACCGAATCCTTTGTATTATCTTATGGCTGGTATTGGTAGTTCGTAATGCTAGGTCAGGCAGTATTATAATCGTTTGCTTAGAACGGGGGCATTGGATGCATTGTATATACCCCTGTAGGTCCCCTGTTAGTCCTCGATATTATTAATCAACCGATTGCTTTGTATTATTCTATGACTGGTATAGGTAGTACGTTATGGCAGGTCAAGTGGTATTGTGGGGTGGGATGGGGGTAATACCCGGTGGTATAGACGGGGAGTATAGTAGGGGAGATATATACCTCTGTGCCCCCCCCCCCCCCACCCCTCGAAATACATTGGTACTACTAATCGACTTAATGCTTTTTGTCATCACATGACTAGTATAGTTAGTATGTGATGCAGGGCCAAACGTTATTGTGGGGTGGATGGATGTAATGCATGGTCGCCTAGTGTGGAAGTATAGGATGTGCCCGTTGTACACTTACAGGTCCCATGTTAGCCCTTAGTACTATTAATCCACCTAATGCTTCATGTTATCCTATGACTGGTATAGGTAGTATGTAATGCTACGACAAGCGGTATTGTGGGGAGAGTTAATGCCTGGTAGTTTAGAATGGTAGTATAGAATGCACGGTATATACCCCTGTAGGTTCCCTGTAAGTGCTTGGTACTATTAACCAACCGATTGCTTCGTTTTATTTTATGGCTGGTATGGGTAGTACGTAATGGTAGGTCAAGTGGTATTATGGGGTGGGGTAATGCTTGGTAGTTTAGAACGGTAGTATAGCATAGGCTGTATATACGCCTGTAGGTCTCTTGTTAGCCTTTGGTACTACTAATCCACCAGATGCTTCATATTATCAAGCGGTATTGTGGGGTAGGGTTAATGCCTGGCAGTACAGAACGGCAGCAGAGTATGGTTGGAATATGTCCCTATAGGTCCCATCTTAACCGTTGATGGTACTAACCTCCCGAATACTTTGTATCAGCCCATTACTGGTAAGGTGGTAGGTAGTGTCAGTAGTTCGTATCCCATTCCAACTGCACTTGTTCTTGTTTCATTTATCCAGATCATTCAATCGGTTCACTTTACGGAAGCTGATTAACCAATCATATTGCTTCATTTCCCGCAATTTAAACATATCCATCAAAGTTGTCTCCCTTGTGTATAACAAAAGCTTATATAATTACTAAACCCATGAATCTATCGAGTAGTTACTGATAAGTCATTGCTCGAACGACTCGAAGTCCATCGAGCAAGTGAACTATCGAGCAATTGCTCGTTCGAGTGACTCGCACATACTGCTCGTCAGCTCATGTCGGTATTTGAGGATACCTATGGCCTGGCATTGTATTATTTGAGGATACTTATCTAAGGATACTATTACCTATTTGTCCCAGCCTTCTGGTCCACCCCAAGACATACCTATCCCAAATTCTTCCAATAAGCTATCGACCAGTTACTGAAAGGTCATTGCTCGAATGACTTGAAGCCAATCGAGCAAATGAGCTTTAGAGTAATTACTCGATCGAGTGACTCGACATATTGCTCGAATGACTCGAAGCCCATCGAGCAAATGAGGTATAAAGCAATTGCTTGTTCGAGTGACTCACACATACTGCTCGTCGACTCATTTCGGTATTTGAGGATACCTATGGCCTGGTATTATATTATTTGAGGATACTGTTTATACGATACTTATCTAAGGATACTATTACTTGTTTGGCCCAGCCTTTTGGGCCACCCCAGGACATATCTATCCCAAATTCCCCCAATAAGCTATTGAACAGTTACTGATAAGTCATTGCTCGAATGACTCGAATCCCATCGAGCAATTGCTCTAAGGCTCATTTGCTCGATGGGTTTCGAGTCGTGCAACCTATGGTAACCCTCTGCTTGTGGGCTTAGCAAATTGAAGCGTTCGACAGTTACTCGCTGCTGCTCGGTGGTTCCTAAGGGGTACATCGGTTTCTTCCACAGATAAACTGCCCGTCACGATATAATGATAATAATAATAAATACAGTTTAGAGCCATGTCTCCATGCAAATGTGCTCTCAGGCTTTACAAAATTAAAAATAAATAAAGTCAGCTCTGTGTTAATTATAAATTTAGAAGGACATTTTATGTATATGTTTCACCGAATAAGTGCGTCTTAAGGTTAGTTTTGAAGGACTGATATGTTTGTGGTGATTTCAAGTGATCAGGCAGATTGTTCCAGAGAAAAGGTCCGGCAACGGAGAAGGCCCGATTTCCAGCAGTTACAAGGGTACTGGTCTTGTGACAAAGATTATCTGTGAAGGAGGATCTCAGAGATCGTGTGGGAACGTATCGTTGAAGTAGTTTACTGAGATATGTAGGGGCCAATCCATTTAGACGTTTATAGACAGTTACGATGATTTTGAAATCAATGCGTTTTTCAATGGGTAGCCAATGAAGGTGGTACAGTAAGGGTGTTATATGACACGATTTCCCCCTTTTAAGAATCAATCTGGCCGCACAGTTTTGGACAAGCTGCAGCTTATGTAGAAGGGCCCGTTTAGAACCGTACATTAAGGAATTGCAGTAGTCCAGGCGACTGGTGACAAACGCATGAACTAACTGTTTGGCGACATCATCGTCAACCACGGCGCGCACCCAACTGATGTTTCGTAAGTGATAATATGATGTCCGAAACACCTGTGTGACATGATAGTCAGCAGACAGTGTCACATCCATGGAAAATCCGAGGTTACGCACCATGGTGGACGGAGAGATCAGATTGCCATCAAAATTTGGATAAATACGGGACAGCTTCGAAAGCTGGCCGCGTAATCCAATGTAGATAACTTTGGTTTTGCCGAGATTGAGCTTAAGAAAGTTTAACGTCATCCACGACTTAATGTCATCTACACAATGTTCTAACGAGTGAACTGCATACACCTCTTGGTGGGCCCTAAAATGAATGTAGAGTTGTGTGTCGTCTGCATAAAAATGAAAATCAAGTCCGTGCTTACGAATTATGTCGCCCAGTGGCAGGACATATATAACATTCAACAGAGGTCCAAGGACGGACCCCTGTGGTACACCAAACTCTAATGGAACCTCAGTGGAATAGGTACCGTTTACATTTACTCTTAGTGTCCGATCAGAAAGATACGATTTACGATATGACCCTGACTGTTGAACGTATCGTATAAATAAGTAGTAACCCATGTAAACAATATAAAAGCATATTCCACTAGAAGAATTTTAAATTCCTACTTCTCCTGATCAAAACTAATCCCTGTTTCTGCCTGGTGAATCTGAAATACAAATTCTCTGTATCCTTACCTAAGGTAACTGTCGAAACAAGCCAACCTTATTCACAAACACTGCTATCCAAATGCTATTATTTCTTCAGTGTTTGTCTCAAAATCGTCGAGCTCGTACCAATGATGAATCATAACCTATCCTGCAGGCAAAAAATGAAAATGCTTAAGTCTGCAAGAAGTATTTTTGCAAATGTCGTCTGTTCAAGAACTAGTGGAGAATTATTCCATTGAGACTGGAGGTCTATAATCGGGACTGAAGCTGGAGAGCAATCTAATCAGGGAAGGATGTTCAAAGATCGCAATAGAAGCTGACGAGTCCGAGTTAGGGCCAAACGCTGGTTGGACTGCCTATGCAAATAAAAGATGCGCCAGCCTTTAAGGACTATGTAGATGAATCTTTGTATGGACGGCGGTCATTGTTGTTCAAAGCGAGATCAGTCACTGGAGATGAGGGAGAAATGTGAGGAATGAGAGTGCCAAATGTGCAAATTAGGAACAATGGAGACACTGTGTCGCCTGAGTGCTAGAATGTTCTATGTCCCGTATGGGACATAGAACATTCTAGCACTCAGGCGACGACTGGAAAACTTCATTTGATAATGCATCAAACACGTGGCTTATCGAATAAGACTTCGTGAGAAACTAACGGAAGAATGTACGAAAACATGAGGGATAAGTTGACGAGGATGAGATAATTGAAAGGGCCAATATTATAGTTGAGGAGATTGAGAAAGCGTCAGTTTGGACATTATAAAACAGTTTGTGTCTCAATGCTGAGTGATAAGGATGGAGATAATGGTAGGAAGTTGAAGTTGGTCTCCCGCTTCTGAGGAACGCGGCAAATCAGCGGAAGGCCCAAGTAGTATTATTATTTGTTTCTGGAAAAGAGTATATCAATAATGGCCATGTTCTTTTAACTTTTAAGTTTCGTACATAATCTGCCCAGCGTGAGTTCATTCAAGATACATTTAACCTTTTACCTAAACGCAGACGATATCAAATATCGATTTTTCAGATTATTTAAACACTGTCCACAAAACCATACTATATAACTCCTCGACGAGCTCGTTCCAATGAGGGGTCATATGATGTGGTTTTGTGACATTTTTTTTAAAAATAGGCTTTTTGTCAACTACAGAATTTGCACGTTACACAGGCGGAGACGACCAAGTCGTCACGAACAAGGTAAAAAGTACAGAAAAAATGTCGAATATAATTAATTATTACAATTATGTCTTTGTTACAGTTGCAGTAGTTTACCTGAAGTTTCGTAAGCTATTACATTTAAATATAAATACTTAAGCTTAGCGAAGTCTGGATTTTCTTCTAACATTGATAAGAATTGCAGTGCTTTTCTGGAAGATTTATTAAAAAAAGTGATACCAATTTCTACCAGTGAAATTGAACTTGAGAAGTATAAAAATACTGTGTATGATCTGCAAATTCGAGTCTGTGTGGAATGGTGAATGTATCTGAACCTAAACTCTCCAGTAAAAGAATTAATGGAGACTTTGTTTTGGGAGTAAAATATCTTTAAATAAATCTGAAATGGATTTTTGCGTCCAGCTTTTAAAGATCTTCATACAGAAATTACAGATATCTTCAAGAAGAAATCATAAATAAGTTATGCGCATTTCACGGGAATCAGAAACTGATTTTGAGGAGATCAGGAATACATTATTTTGTACTGTATTGGATGAACGTCGATCAGAAAATAGAAATGATGTGCCACAAAAAGAATAGTAAAAAAAAAAAGGAACAAAAATAAAAATAAAAAAAGCAAACTCTAAAACCGATACTCGGCAATGAGTGACACGCCCTTAATATTCCAAACCTCGTGGCAATCCTAAATCAATATATCGGTGTGTTCTTTTTTAAATTTTTAACTCAGCCCCATTCAAAATTTTTGCTCCCGCCCTCGTTTTGAACATTTAAAATTATGTGTGAATTTTAGGAATGCATTGAGGGGGTCTCAGATGTTATAACCAGCATATCTGAAATGTGTACTCAATGACAGTAGGGTGGCCTGAAAGCAGTATATCATGTACCCGGACGACCCGGCCTCTGGGTTCTCATTTATGGCTCTCATGTGACGTCATAGTATCGTGACCCATTTACGCCATGTTTGATTGTCGTTGTAGCCCACGAGATGGGCCATGCTGTGACGTCATTACCATAATGATATGTGGTGTCAGTGCGCAAGCAGCGCGCTTTTTAGGGCGATACGTGTTTCCCTCGTCCGTTTTGTATACTAGAGGCCACCATCTTGGTTTCTATGGCACGTTAAGAGGACGGGGTATGTTCGGAGGATATGTTCGATTCAAGTGAATCTATTTACCCAAATTTACCCGACAATGCCTCCAAATCACCAAATCCCTCCCAAGACTATCGAAACGGACTCAGGTTTCCCCCCAGAACCCCCTTTTTCCAATAACAGGCGACTATTCTGCCCCGTGCCAGAGAGTCTCACCATTACTAAGTTGTGGTACTATTACGGCTCATAGTACCTATCATTACACTTCTGCTGCTACGAGTCCCAGTTCATTTAAGAATTGAATGCAATTTTTGTAATCTTTATTGGAGTATAAACGTGTGGGAATGGGTACAAACTATGTATGAATCCCGAAGGGATTCATAAAATTTATACCCATTCATACCCCAATAAAGATTAAAAAAATAGCATTCAATTCTTATAATTACATTCCGTAACTATTTAAACTACTTTTTACCAAACAACAAAGCAGAAAGACGAAATAAAACGTACGAACGAATGTGGCGAAAAACCACCCTCACACAAAAGACAAAGCCCGAATTACATTCTGTCAACTGCGCTCTACCGTAAATGCGGGCCAAAATTCGACCAAATGTATTCATTGGAAAATGAATTACATTTGGTCATGACGTTTTCATCCAGCTGACAAATGGGAATTGAGTATTTGGACCCAAAACGTATAACTACATTAACAATGTAATTATATCACTATCAAAGTCGTCTTCGACTTCTGGAAGTAGTCGAATACAGTCTGCTTGCTCGAACAACTTTTTGCTACCTATTCCAAGTTCCCCTAATAAGCTATGGAGCAGTTACCGAAAAAGTCATTGCTCGAACGTCTTGAATCCCCTTTTTCTGAGATGAGCATAACAGTCGTATGTGGAGTCACTCGTTCGAGCAATTGGTCTATAGCTCATTTGTTCGATCGGATTCCATGACTCATTTTCATTTTGTGTTGGTCCCATTTCCTTCGATTATGCTATTAATTGAAATATCAGCGTGACCCGGAGTCAACTTTGAGAAATACACTCAATGACCTTTGAGTAACTCCAATGACCTTGATCTTTAATTTGAACCTCCAAGAGTTTCAATTTATTTGGCGTTGATTCCAGATCAACCCATGCTTGGGAAATAAGCCTCGTCATACACTTTCAACACTTTTCCCATCGTCCACTTTATCGGTGTTGAAAATCCATGACGGCGACTCAGTAGCGATCCGTTCGAAATTCCTTGTCCACTTTAATGATCTCAAGAATTGACCATGTGTACATATCTTGAGATTTACATCGGGTATTCCACCTTATCTAGCAATAAGGTCGTGAAGGGGGCTTTTGGCGAGGTAAACCCATCTTTCCCAGTATTTATTTCCAGTCGGCATATTTTTGTCGGCATCGGAGTCTAAGATACAGTCAAAACGAGAAGTCCTGTCACGAACTGTGCGCTTATCTAGGCTTAATTGCGCGTAGGAATTGCGCGCAATTGCCATATCGAATGACATCCAAAGCACGGCATGTTCTCCTGGTTACTCATGGCAAACACAAGCAATGTTTCTGCCAATGGACATCCGGGTTATCCGGAGGCCCATTAGCTGAAACATTGCTTGTGCATAGGCCATACGTACAAAATTTGAAAGCCTTACTATGGTCATAACGCGTAGAATAACGCGCAGACCGACGTGCTATTTGTGCGCATTTCATGACAGGCCTTCTCGTGTTAACTGTATCATTTCTCTCTTGCTACTTAGTTGCTAGCAATCATGTAATTTCTTTCAAAATTAGATGCGACACTTGAACTGGTGTCATATAATCAGCCTATCATACAGATGGAGAAGAGCGCTGTGGCTTAGTACGTTACGACATTGTACTTCAAATCGATGGGTTCACCGTTCGGTCGCCGCCAGGGGTAACTGCGTTGTGTCCTTGGACAAGGCACTCAATGCCGATTGTCCACGTGCTGGGGGGGGGGGGGGGGGGCGGTGGTGCTGTGTACTAAGGCGTACTGCACGTCGATGGTTCACCTTTCTTCAGCTAATGCTAACCCTGCCTTTGTGGAGTTAGTACGTTGGGGAGTCTGAGTGTTGCTCGCCGTTGCTCGGTGGTTCTCTCCGGGTACTCCGGCTTCCTCCACCCGTAAACCTGTCCGACACGACGTGACCCTGGCTGTCGAAAGTGTCGTTAAACTCCAATAAATAAATAATACATACAAATGTGGGTCTGTAGAACTGGATTCGTGCTGTTGGCCATCCGGCATGACCAATTATGTGTACCAGTAAGGTACGTGTTAATTAAATACGAAGTTGTGTCACCATTGCTATTTATTGGCTTATAAATTTTCCAGAGTTTTTTTTAGTTTTTTTAAAACTTTAATCCCGATTGACTAATATTCCAACTACATCATCAAGGCATGCCTTCTAAGAAGGCATGCCTTGATGATGTTCTTGGAATATTAGTCAGTCGGTACTGAATCCGTCACAGTCGAGACATACACAGAACGATACGCGCGTGTCGTTCTGTGTTACACTCATTCACGTCTATAAAAACAATTATTAGAAGGACACTCATCAATTCATTTGACAACTATCAACAAAAAAAATTTTATCGCCAACTAAATTTGCGTACTCACACTCCTTTTCTGGATATTCATTATCCCCTTTCGTCGTTGCTCGGTGGTTCTCTTCGGGTACTCCAGCTTCCTTCACCCGTAAAACTCTCACGGTCACGATTAGCCATTGTGCATAATTATGTGACCTTAAACAGCAATAAATAAATATAAATATTATCCCTTTCAAATATCGACTCTATTTCTTCTTCGCCCGTACACATTAAACTCGCCATTTCTTTCAATTTTAGACATTTTATTTAGTTATTTCGCAATGAGTTTAGTTTCTGGTGATCAATCATCTCATCAATAATTTCCGTTCGGCACATGTGTGGGGAACGGATTTCCATTTTCTGCATGGTTTAGTGTTGCTATAGATGGGGATTTCATAAAACAGGCTCGTGATAGAAATGAAGCTTTCAACCCCAAATCGGTCATCCACGCGAAGTACTTGTTGACTTATTGATGATACTGTTCATCAAAAGTTTCTTTGAGATTTGATATACCGGTACATATCCATCTAATAATGGTAATTCAAATCGAATGCCTGTTATGTTTTCAGGTGATGGACTGGAGAGAAGGAAAGACGTCAAATGAACGCCAACTCCACATGCTAGAGGAGCAACTGGCATGTGATTTTAAATTTGTCATCACTTCCGAAAAGAAGGAGATCGGTGCTCATAAATCCATACTGTATAGCAAAAGTCCGGTCCTGCAACGTATGATAGAGAACGGGTCACAATGCGATATCGAAGACGTAACCTACGATACGTTTAAAATGTTTCTAAGGTAAGTATTTATTTATTCATTTATTTATTTGAGGTTTAACGACACTTTCGACAACCAGGATAACATCGTGCCGGACAGTTTTACGGGTGGAGGAAGCCGGGGTACCCGGAGAGAACCACCTAGAAATGACCAGCATCTGGCAGATCCCCAATGCACTAACCCCACACGATCATGGCCAGCATTGGTTGAAGACAAGTGCACCATCGACGTGCATTACGCCTTATCACGTAGGCAATCGGGATTAAGTGCTTTGCCCAAGGACCTGCCTCAGTTATCCCTGGCAGGAATCGAACTGTGGTCCTTTCGGTTGAAGTCCATTGTCGTAACCATTGAGCCACCGCACTCCCTTCTAAGGCAAGTAACTAATCTAAAGTTTAATAAGTACCGTTACTGATTTAATTAAAGCCGTGGTCATAACTTGATTGAACAACGAATTGTAACAAAAAGGTCAACAGTTGATATGTACATAAATATTACTTTCCAAAGTGTGATTTACTGGGATTTCCCGGTTTGATTATAAACGATAACTTCACAAGTGTATTATGCAATCAACAATTGGGTCATGTATCCGTGCGCGCAAACGAAGACGCTTTGCCGTGGATGTAATGGGGACTTCAATGTTTTTTGTTTTTTTAACCCTTTATCTAATATGAAAAGCAGACGACACTTGCCAAAAAAAAAATTTTGAATAGCTATTATTTCCATTTTTTGGTCTCAAAAACATAGGTTATGACCCCTCGTTTAAACGAGCTCGACGTTTTAGAGACAAAAAATTAAAAAATAATGAAAATTAATTACCGATTTTTGAGAACAGCGTTGGCTGTTACGTTATGTAAAGGGTTAAATAACATAATTATCGTTAATAATGAAAAGTAATAAACAGAGTAATCCCTTGACTGGACTGGTTACGTGAAATAATTCATTCGAGGCGAGGGACTATATTGTAAAATACTCGTTCGCCTTCGCGCACTCGTGTTTATACAACGTCCCCACCTCTCATGAATTAGTTCACGTAACCAGTCCAGTCAAGCGATTACTCTCTATGTATGCTCTCTATATATGCGTGAGAAAAAGTTATGGCCACATCGAAATTTACCACTTGAAATGACATTTTCGGAATATGAAACGGTTGATGACAAACCATATATCCTTTTTTTTAATTAAACCATAAAATTAAGTTGTCGTAACCTCTTACAACTCTAGACTATGTTCTGCTGTCGTGGGGCATTTGCAGATCCCTTCATACTAAAATACACGAGTCAATCAAAAGTTGTTTTTGCGAATCCTCATGATGCATTGCACAAGGTGGACCAAGCCTTCTTCACGGATCATTGATTCAGACACAAGATTCAGAGACCGGCATTAATTTAACCCTCAACCCTCAAATTATTTTTACGACAATAACTACCGTATATATTTGTGCACATCTGCAGGTGACTTAATAGTGTTTCTACAACACTGATAGCCGAGTTCTCAATGAAGGATAAACTTGGGTGGGTGCGTGGGTGGGTGGGTCGGTGGGTGGGTTGGTGGGGAGGGGGTTAACTTATTCAAAGCAATGCAAAGGTGGCAGTTTAGGTCTGTATGGGGATAAAGGATTAACAAATGTAAATTGGCAACAAACATCTTATCTTTCAGTGGTGGGGCATCTTGATATGCCCACGGATCTTGCGAAGTTACTTTTTGCACTTGGCGGTTGTATATGGACATTCTGTCACTCTGCCACACAGATAATGTCATCAGACCAACATTTTAAAAATCTTCCATTGAGTGTCGAAAGTAGTAACCGAATCTCTCATATATAGTGTAAAAATAACCAAGTCTTTTTGTATTCTATGTAAATATGGATTACAGTGAATTATACAGACACAGAAAGAAGTGTTTGAAACTGATATCTTTTAATATCGTATATATACATCGCATATATGAATCGCCAAAAGATAAGCTGTGGCAGATACGCTTTTTGATGCTTAATTACTTTCATCAGGGTGCAGATATAATGAACAAGAAAACATAACCACACACGTTAACTATCAAATGATCGAAATTTAGAAATAAACATCAATAAATTTGGTTCTGAATATACTAGGTACATAAACCCATTAAAATAGGTCATACAGTTAAAACTAGAAATCCTGTCATGAAATGCGCACAAATAGCACGTCAATTTGTGCGTTAATCTACGTGTTAGGACCATAGTAAGTCTATCAAATTCTGTACATATGACCTGTGCACAAGCAATGTTTCAGCCAATGGACCTCCGGGTAACCCGGAGGTCCATTGGCTAAAACATTGCCTGTGTTTGCTATGAATAACCAGGAGAACCTGCCGTGCTTTGGATGCCATTCGATATGGCAACTGCGCGCAATTCCTACGCGCAATTAAGCCTAGATGAGCGCACAGTTCATGACAGGACTTCTAGTTTTAACTGTATCTCGAAAATAACAAAGCGTGAACATCTTCTCAACCATGCAGTATCATCTGTTCCGCCATCCTCAACACAGAGACGACAAGGAACATGTACGTAGAATTATTTCGACTGATTTATAAACATTAAAAAAACCTTACGAATGAAAATAGAGAATAATGACTTTTTCATTGGGAAATTATCACATAGAAGAACGAGTCTTCGTCAATTTGGAATCAACCAAGTTAACCCATCATTAACGCCTTCCACCCCCCTCCCCTTCCCCCCACACACACACATTCCAAAGCCCCAAAAACTAAACTGCACACGAAAACTATACAATGATCGAAATTTAGAGATAAACTTGCGTAAATCGGGCTATTTAAGGGCACATAAACTTATATTTTATAAAATAAAATTGAATGGATAGTACCTCGAAAATAACAAATAGTTATCATCTTCTCAAACATGCAGTATCATTTTTATTGCCATCTCAAACACACACGCGGCAATGAATATTTTCGAATAATCATTTGGCAGGTTTATAGAGACATAACAATCCCATAAATGTGAGTAAAGAAGAATTGGCAAGTGCAAGTGTCACTTAGAAGAATACGTCTTCGCCAGTTGGGGGTCCAACAATTTAACCATTTACTTAACTTAACGATTACATCCAGCCCACGCTATTCACAAATTAGACATCAAACTATTAATTTCTTTCAATTTTTACATCCAAAACAAAGTGACAACACTGTGTACAACAAACCTTAACCCTTTACGCAACGTAACGGGAGTATCAGAGTATCCCTTTTCACAAACATCTCCATTCAAATTGTAATATCTATTGAATTTGTGCCTTACAAAATAGTTTATACCCTTCGTAGGAAAGAGCTCGCTGAGCCGTTCCAACAAAGAATCATACAGTTAAAACTAGAAGTCGTGTCATGAAATTCGCACAGATAGCACATTGATCTGCGCGCTAATCTACGCGTCATGACCATAGTAAGGCTATCAAATTCTGTACATATGGTCTGTGCACAAGCAATGTTTCAACCAATGGACCTCAGGGTAACCCGGAGGTCCATTGGCAGAAAAACATTGCCTGTGTTTCCTATGTGTAACCAGGAGAACCTGCCTTGCTTTAGATTCCATTCGATATTGCAATTGCGCGCAATTCTCACGCGCAATTAAGCCCAGACAAGCGCACAGTTCGTGACAGGACTTCTAGTTTTAACTGTAAGCTATGTTTTCGAGACAACTTTAAAATTAAAAAAAAAGTTTTCAAGACATTCTTGTACAACTGTCGTATTTGGAAGTGTTAGGATAAAGTGTTAATCTATTGCAGTATATACTCAGATACTCCTAGCTCTCTCACCACAACATATCTCGACTTTTTATCATCAACTCGAGAGGTTGGCTCCGGCGCAAACCATACGTTTATGAAAATCAAATAATTGATAAATTGACTTTTACTGCCGAAAGTTATTGGGGGGGGGGGGGGGGTAGGGGGTTATTGAGTTTCCAGAAGTAAGGCTGCACACTTCTTTAAATACTGCATCCTATGGGCAACACCGCTTAAAGACCCATTTTACTTATTATTATTGGAGATGAGCTTGATGAGTAGAGCTGGGCGGTTTTTGGCTTCCCGCTTCAGTGTCGGCTTTTTGCGGCAAACCGAAAAATCAAACCGCAAGTCCCAGCAAAAACCGGTCAAACGGGTTTACTGTATTTGTACATAAACTGATCAAACTATCTTACATGGAGGGAACTGGTCTATTTGCTCCTATGGACTCTAGTTACTAAGTCTATCCGACAAAAGGGCGAATACGTCGTGCTCTCATTGTCATATTTCTCTGTTCTTGACTCATCCATCCTCCAGAAAGGAGGAAATGTAATATTGGGAACAAACGATAGATTTGACGAATTTTATTTATTTGTTACCTTATTTTGTGTTTTTTTTCTGACTGAATAATTTTAGTAACTGATCCTCTAATATAATATATGAACGTTCTAATTATTTTATTATGCCGAACAAAAAATTACTCTCATTGTTAAGCGTTAACTGCTACATGCCATCAGTCTTGTAACAACAATGTAGTCGAATCCAAAAACATGACGTCATTTCGAACGAATGACGTCTCTTCGAAAATGCCGTCGCTTTAGGAGTTTCTGTATCAACAAATGCCAATGTTTACAACTGCATCATGCTATAATTCATTGTTAATGCTTGTGTGAAAAGTGATTTAAATTAATGGAATATAAATTCATGTTTCTCGGACGACAAGAGTAGATAGAATTAAACGGAGGCTCAGTAAGGTCGAGGAGTACTAAACTGGAAATATAATTGATTGAAGTCATAACTGAGACTCATATTCAGGATTCACTGAAGTGGTGAACAACACGTGAGTGAGTTTTTTAATATTTCTGTTTCTTTTGAATTCATTGTTTGCAGTTAAAATTGAAAACACACTCACTGAAGATGATATATTTGTTGGTAAGTTTGTGTCTACCGGTGTTGAAAAAGCTAAACGGACACGGGGCCAGCGTTTGGTGTTGAGAAATTCGACGCTGATCAATGGAAGTGGCGCTTACATTTTCTTCGTTCTCTTGTCTCCAGGGAAAAACGTTCCGATAGTACCCGTCTTTTGCCCCAAAACTCCAGTACTATGACTTTTAGAAGGTGTCATATTAACCAATCACGGCTGATGTTACAAACGTGGGGCATAATAAAACACATAAGAAGTATCAAAGAGAAATTAGGCTGAACCCAAAGGATATACTTACAGGGATTTGTATGGTGGGTAGTATCGTACAAACTATTGCGGACATTTTTCCACGTTAAGGAAGGTGAAGTGTAGAATACAACAGTTAAGTCTAGAAGTCCTGTCATGAAATGCGCACAAATAGCACGTCAACCTGCGCGTTAATCTACGCGTTATGACCACAGTAAGGATATCAAATTCTGTACATATGGCCTGTGCACAAAATGGATACCAGCGACAGAAAACACAATGAATAAACAGAAAAAAGAAAAGTTGTATCCATATAGTATTATTTCTCTTCTAGGGGTAAAAGAGAGCAACTTTGTTGACACAGTAGTGGTATAGGATTGATTAAATAAACCTACAGTTAAAACGAGAAATCCTGTCATGAAATGCGCACAAATAGCACGTCGATCTGCGCGTTTATCTACGCGTTATGACCATAGCAAGGCTATCAGATTCTATACATCTGGCCTGTGCACAAGCAATGTTTCAGACAATGGACCTCCGGGTAACCCGGCGGTCCATTGTCAGAAACATTGCCCGTGTTTTCTATGAGTAACCAGGAGAACCTGCTGTGCTTTGGATGCCTTTCGATATGGCAATTGCGCGCAATTGCTACGCGCAATTAAACCTAGATGAGCGCACAGTTCGTGACAGGACTTCTAGTTTTAACTGCATATGAAATTAACACAGAGAAATCCGAACCGAAACCGAATCTAAAAAAATGAAAACCTCCCAACACTATTAATGAGCTACTTTCGTCAAAATTTTAGAGTGAGGAGTCTTTGTTTGAAAAAAATGTTGACGAAGTTCGTCGAACTGTTTCGATATAGATAACTGCTTTTGAGGGAGCAAACAAAAGAACGCCGACAAACGAACGCTGACATGCTCAACGTAGCACAGAAATATTTACCCCCTTTCATTAATCTACTCAACTAACAATAGCGTTTAAGATGAGGGATTAGTAATGAATCAGGAATTGCAGCATGACATAAATCCATAATTGTCATCAATTCTGCTGCCAGGTGTTTGGCTGGAGCGCGAAACCGTGCACAATGACAAACAATACCCCGAAAACCTAAACGCTTTAGAGGGCGTGCTTTACATTCCATCGAAGTTTGAATACTGATAAATTCACTGAGGACGTTTAATGTCTCACCAGAACCTCACACCAGGAACAAAAACTACACCTTTTCCAGGAAGATCCGAGCATGGTTTCTCTTTTGGACAAAGCAGAAGCGGGCTACCTACACACAAAAAACTTTACGAAACAAAAGGTATTATTTTCGTAATATATCCTATGTTTCTATTATTTCCATAAATACGTCATCCGTTGCTGTTATATTCCTAAATATGTCCACTTTTCGTATTTTGTTCGTAAATACATCCACCTTTGGTTCCAACAACAAAAACTGAGAAACAATACGAGATCAAAGGTGTTATTTTTAGTAAGTACAGCCACTGATGGAACTATTTTTGTAAATTCATCCACCTTTGGTTCTAACAACAGAAAGTGGAAACATTACAAGTCAAAGTATTTCCCCCACCCGAGCGTCCCCGCGCCCCACAAAAGACCCCCTCCCAACCCCCCCCCCCCCCAAAAAAAAAAACCCACAAAAAAACACAGAAAAAATACAAAACAAAAAAAAAACAGATGCACGGAACTGATGTTCAGCTCAATTTATCTCCATCCTTTTTGGAGCTTCTTATCACAATTTGTCTCAGTATTATTTTCCCCGCCCAAAATGTCGATAAACAGTTCTGTGATCACAAACAGGACAG
Source organism: Pictodentalium vernedei (assembly GCA_031216915.1). Taxonomy (NCBI): domain Eukaryota; kingdom Metazoa; phylum Mollusca; class Scaphopoda; order Dentaliida; family Dentaliidae; genus Pictodentalium; species Pictodentalium vernedei. The sequence continues at coordinate 63,360,528 of CM062295.1, read as the reverse complement.
ATAATTTCAACCGGATCGCGACCCAGTCGCGGTCCGACAGAAATTCTCTGCCCACTTACATTACCATAACAATTAAAATCTCACCTGTCGAAAAAAGAAATGCTAAAACGTTGAAACTGAGGTGCTATTTTCGATTGTTTGTCTTGATTTCGTAGTATTTTATAAGGAAATCTCGATCCATTCACAAGAGCGGTGTTTTTCGATATCAAGTTACTTGATATCGAAAAACACCGCTCTTATGAACATAGTATTGGACATTTTGGCCTCTCAACTCTCAGCGTTGTTCTACTTGAGACCTTGGTCATCAATTATAGTTATTTGTCTGATAAAAATCTGGGATCAAAACTATTGGAATTGGAAAGTAGTATTCTCAGAAACGATTCCGTAGTGTGTATACAAACGAACGTTGTCGAGTACTCGACAACGTTCCTTTGTACACATACTACGGTATAGTTTCTGCGGTTACTCAGTACTCACAGAAACTGCCGATCATTAACGAAGTCTTGAACGCCAAAGTCGATTATTTCTCAGTAGATACAGCGCTGCTTCGAGGTGTAATCTAACCCAAAGGAGAAGCAGCAGATTTACTACGCTTTAACCGTGGAATGATGATCACTCTCGATATTTCGGATAACCGGTTGACGTTTTTTTTAAATCGGTTAAGTGGGTACCCGGTTTCAAACCGGTTATCCGGTTAACCATTTCAGTACTGATAAAAAGTCGCTTACAGGAGCATTACCATAACAATTAAAATCTCGCCTGTCGAAAACAGAAATGCTAAAACGTTGAAACTGAGGTACTATTTTCGATTGTTTTTCTTGAGGAGGTCTTGATTTCGCAGTCTTTTATAAGGAAATCTCGATCCATTCGAGACCTGGTCGCGAAAAACACCGCGCTTATGAACATAGTATTGGACATTTTGGCTTCTCGACTCTCAGCTTTGTTCTGCTTGAGACCTTGGTCATCAATTCGAGTTATTTGTCTGATAAAAAGTTTCTTACAGTAGTCAGTGGTTCTTTTAAGATGTGGCATTGCCTGTTGTTGTTTAGATATTTTTTTCATGTTTTGCGTGAACAGTGCCTTTTCAGTTCAATTATTTTTTTATGTGTAATCGAAGGATATACACTTGTATCAGATGAATTCTCGTTTTTGAAAATTTTGGCTACATTCAGTGGCTGAATTTTTAATTTACGTCTCATTTACACAACACGAACAGTGGATGACACTTACACAAATTCTTGAATAACTGAAAATTTAAATTTTCGGCCTCTCCTCAGAGGAACGAAGTCAACGAGTTCGTTCCATTGAGGGATGTCATACGCCCTGTGTTTGAGAAAAAATGAAAATGAAAGCAAATGGATCGACGAACGTTTTGTAAATGGGGCTGACAGATTTTAATCACTACTTTAGGTAAAGGATTAACCCAGATGGTATCACTCTGCTAAATATTTGTTTGAGAGTCATCTGCCTTGCAATGTTGCGCTCAACGTTTGAAAATAAGGCTCCCAGAAAAAAACTTATTGCTTGAGAAAACTGTTGAAACATTTTATTGGGTTTTTACTTCAATTCTCAATACACCACAAGAAAAAGAAGCTCTGAGTATTTTCTGGATCAAAAAAGCAGTTAACTATTTATGTATTTTTTGTAGGAAATTCCCATAAAATTGTATTTATTTATTTATTTATTGGGGCTTAATAACTCTTTCGACAGCCAAGGTGACCTCGTGTCGGAGAGTTTTACTGGTGGTGAAAGCCGGAATACCCGGAGAGAACATCCAAGCAACGGCGAGCAACTGCCAGACTCCCCAACGTTCTAACCCCACACAAGCACTGTTAGAATTGGTTGAAGACACTTGCACCATCGACGTGTAGTACGCCTTAGTACACAGCGTCACCTTGCCCCCACGTAGGAAGTTGGGATTAAGTGTCTTTACCAAGGACACGACGCGGTTGCCGCAGGTGGAATTCGAACCGAGGACCTCTCTGCTTGCAGCCTGCAACTCTACCTACTAAGCCACTACGCTCTCCCATAAAAAATTGGGTTCAAGGAGGGTACTTCACTTCTCGTTGTAATTTTTTTCTCATTTGTTGCATGACCCCCTTCCCCACCCCCCCCCCCCCCCCCCCCCATCTTCCAGTCAGAGGGAGTTGTGTGAATGTCTGTACTTTATGTAGGTATTTGAGAATCTAATTTTAACTGATGTGATCATATTTTTTTCACATAATTATTATAGTAGTTGCCTATGGGAAAATATTAAATAATGTAATACCAGATTGAAGGTTTAGAGGAGGTAGAAGAGAGATGAAAGTGTCTGTGTTGGGGGTGGCACAAATATTCAGTGCGCATTGGTCCACATGGTTTGGCCCAGTGGGGAAATATTTGATCAACAAAAATGCTATTTCCTTAGTTGTCAGGGTCTGGTGAGAAGAAAAAAAGGAATTGAAGGTGTTTGAGCGTGTGAGGGGCGTTCACTATACTTTGACTGCTACGTTGAAACGTTCTGGAACTTGGCATGTCAAGCCACACATTATAAACTTCTATCGGAGAATGTTCAAATATCCATTAGTCAATCTTTTTTGTCGTGTTTGTTATGTCTGGTCATGGTTTGGTATATGCCTTTTACGTCAAACATCTTTCAACCCAATGGATAACATTCGGGTTGCAAGATGAACACTGCCATAGTTTGCGGCCATAGTGCTCATACTATGTCGAACACCTACATCGTCCCGGTAGATCTGACGGAAGGGTCTTGTCTGTTTTTCCTCGAACTTGCAACGATTACACCGATCATGTAGAGCTGGGGCTAGGCGTGGGGAGTATGGAATATTTACATGACACACTCCTATGGTTTGCCCGGTTCCTGTCAGGATAATGCGAGGATGCATCAGTTCTATGACATTTGAATTTCTCTATTTTCTCCTGCTAAAATTCATCCATCTTTTTTTCTCGTTCTCTCTTCTCTTTCTGTTTACTCTGACTTACAAATTCTATAATTTGTTTCTAACTTATGTCCCGTTATTCATAGATAAATGGACGAAGATAATCATTTTTATATCATGGTTGCCTATTCTACAATATATGAACAGCCTATGATATAAATTTTAGCTTTGCATACCAACCGTGGTGAACACTCCAGCAATGGGATTTCTATAGTTAAAATTTACACCTACAGTAGAACTACATCCAAGCTGACCTTTGGTGACGTCGACCTGAATGAAACGTGTATAACTTTATCGCACGTCGCCTCACGAAGAGTGAAATGAAAGTGACAATTATTTATTACGTTTTTAAACGAGTTTACCCCATAAGACACCAAAACTTAACAAACATGCATTGTCTCGTGTTAAAAAAGCATCCATAACTCGAAATGGTATGTTATTATGCTATTAAAATGAAAAAGGCCCCGTTTCATTTTCCATTTCGTTCGGCGATAAAATTGACAGCGGAAGTACCGCCCACCGACGCTCGTGTGAACAAAAACAGATTCGCACATATGTACGTCTGGTGCTCAGTAAAATCGAGAAAAAATAATAGTGACTCTTAATAATTTGATGATCATGGTATAAATAAAATATACCCAAAGTAGCTTGGTCTAACAAATGTTCACCACTCGTGGTGAAGTGGTGTTAACCGCGCGCCAGAGGCACGCGGTTAACACCACTTCACCACTCCTGGTGAACATTTGGTACACCAAGCTACTATGGATATATTCTATATTTATACACATGCTTATACTGCAATCACCTGTTTGGGTTATAACAGCTGAATAGTGTCATCTCGATTAATTTATCTGTTATCCTGCTCTGAATGGTAACGGCCATGTATACCAGAATACACGCACTTTCTTTATGTTTTTCTCGAAAGCTGGAAATAAATATTGTTTAAACTAGGATGATAGAGGAGAAAAAAACAAACAAACAGACTAAAGGCTGAATTCAGTAACCATGTTTGTTTGGTGACATTTGGAATACTGTGTTGAGCAGTTAAAGAACCATTATTTTTAAAACATTTCAACAAACCCATATCACGTGACCCCTCATTGGAACGAGCTCACCGTTGACATGTTGTGAAAAACTTTGAAAAAATAACGAAATTTCATAACATGGGTTGAACTCAATATGTAATCATTTAGTTTGCCTATACAGAGGTTATGGGTTGCTCGGCCCACCTACTCAAGCCTCCACTTCCTTCCCTGTGTCGATGTTCACAGGACTTTTTTGAGTTGGCTAAATTTAGTTTAGATATTGATTTTCTTCTTAAATCTTTAACTCTCCCTTTTTCAACACTTCCAGAGAGCGATGACCAATGAGCTTTAAATAATAATAATAATAATTAATTTTATATAGCGCGAAACGACCAACGGTGCTCTAAAACGCCCCACAGATTGTAGAACACAAGCTATGAAACAAATGATTTGAATAAATGGGTTTAAGCTGTTTCTTGAAAGCAAGTTAGCTTGGCTGTAACCGAAAATGCGATGGCAATGCATTCCAGAGTCTCAGACCGGCAACCGAGAAAGCCCGTTCGCTTGCTCGCCAATGCAGATCACGTGAAAGGTACGGTCACTGAAAAATGGTCAGAAGAACGAAGACTTCGCATAGGCATTCGGCTAGTGAGAAGCTAATACAGGTATGCAGATGCAAGACCATGAACGCTTTTAAATACCAGCATAAGAATTTAAAATGTACTCGACTTTGGACAAGAAGCCAATGTTGATCCTTCAAAATGGGAGTGATATGGTCTAGCACCACCGATAATTCGGGCAGCAATAATCTGGATTCTCTGCAACTGCAGCAGCAATGTACGTGGCGGACCAAAGGAAAGAGAATCGCAATAATCCAAATGAGAGGTTATGAAAGACTGAACCAGCTCTACCAGTGAGGAATGGACGGAGTTTGCTCAGCTTTCTGAGTTGCAAGTAGCAAGTCTTACTAAATTTCTTAATATGAGGTTCAAGGATGAGATTTGCATAAAAAACACCCCAATATATCTAGCACTGTTAGTGACCAGAGCAGTAGAATCACCAATATCAAATGACTGAATAGGTGAGGAGAAAGATGTTCTCTTCGGCGTGTCATGATGCATGGGCTTCCAAACTTCTTATTTAAGTAGCCTGCATCAGACTCAAAATTGGTCATGCTGGGACTCAACATCCTCAATCAGCCACATATCTTCATTTGTATGAGATCGACTATATGTGTGACATAAGTCCAAGAAGCAACACTAGTCCTCTGAGTTCCAAAGTGTTCTATGTGCCTATGGGCACATAGAACACATTGAAACTCAGGGGACGAAGTCTAGTCCCGAAGAAAGCACATGATTATCAGCAAAAGCGAATCGATATCTACGACTCCAGTCCAGATGAAAATGTCCAGACTGGAAAAATAGTTACGACCCTGTTCGCACAGTGCCTTTATGGTCGTTTGAAGGAGATAGTAGTAAAGAAGCGGATCACACTTTTCATTCTCCGTTTCTCTTTTTCTATTTTTCTTGACCTAGTAAGAGGAAGACTAGCGCTTTCTTTTCAAGTTTAGATGTGATCTGTTTTCATACTTCCCAGAAATGGGAAGGAATTTTATTGGGCAATCCGTTTTTTATTATACTCTTATTTTTCTTTGCGGAATCCGGGATAACGCAAGTGTGCCTGTTTGTTTGTTTATTGATGTTTAACGGCACTTTCAACAGCCATGGTCAATCAAGGTTGCTCGGGTTTGTTAATCAGAGTCAAATTTTTCATTCAGTCTCAGGGCAATGATTTTCGCTATAAACGTTCGCCTAACAAGACGAGCAAACGAGACTTGCAAAACAACTTCCCGAATAACTAAAAAACTTACTTTCTGACTTCCAAAACACAGTTTATAACCCGTTATTAGAATAATCGCACCATGCGCGCGTTCCAATAGGGGTAGAAATAGGGGGTAGAAATAGCGTTTTGGGGGCAAAATGTGAAACAGATAAGAACATTTCAATATCAATTTGTGCACATATGATTTGGCTTTGCTGGCCGTATTTGCTTTAGGTACAATGAATTCAATATTTATTAGCAGCAGGCCTTGGTAGTGGTATAGCAGCAGGTTTTCGACCCTCATTACCAGGAGCTTTGCCGGAGCAGCTAGTGTTATATTCCCATAGGAACCGGAGATTTGCCGGAGCAATTATTTTCTGTGGAAAAGTACGGCTCCTTGCAGTTAGTTCCGGCAAGTGGTGTACGAACTACATGGTGTGTATAGTGATATATGTGCACACAGGGCTATGGGTATATATTGTATGTAAGTGATGGAAAGATGATGGGAAAGTTGGGTTTTCTTGAAAGTTTTTCTCTGCTATTGACGTTGTGACGTCATGATGTGCACGCGACGTCATAGAAATGTTGACCACTGTCGTTGTCCTCTATACAATCTGACATAACGTTATTCGGGACAGGGTATGTCGGGCTTCTCGTAAGTGTGTGTGTGTGGGGGGGGGGGGGGGGGGGGGGGCGGGGGGGGGTAGTGATATAGTAGTGATGGTGTATATCCATGTAGATATACTATTAGCCCTTGGGCCTTCATATTATCCTATGTCTGCTATAGCTAGATCAAGCAGTATTGTGGGGATGGGGGTAATGCATGGTCGCCCAGTGCGGTATTGCGAGATAGTCCTTGGTGGTTTAGACTGGAAGTATAGGATGAACGATCTGTTGGTCTAGTACCCCCTTAGTGCTATTAACCTACCGACCCTTTTGTATTATATTATGGCTGGTAATGGCAGTTCGTAATGCTAGGTCAGGCAGTATTATAATCGTTTGTTTAGAAGTGGGGAATAGGACACATACCATAGCATACTATATATGTAGTATGTACACCACTTGCCGGAACTAGCTGCAAGGAGCCTTACTTTTCCACAGAAAGAAATTGCTCCGGCGAATTTAACACTAGCTGCCCCGGCAAAGCTCAGGGTAATGAGGGTCGAAAACCTCCTGCTATACTACTGGCCTATTTGAGCATACTTAGTCCGTATATTCCTGTATCATCCTGATTTCTTTCTTCGGGATGGGCGGTTCTTTTCTTCTGTACTTTGTTTTGCAGGAGTTAAGCTTTTCTGATAAATATTGCCAAATACGGCGCTTTCTGTCATGAGGTTTCTTTGGCCTTTATAATGAAAGTAGAATTTCATAACAAATTCCGTGAAATGGGATTCCGTGATTTGACATAAACTATCGAGGGAATATCTTAAAATAGTTAAGACGTATTGAACCATTCTTTTGTCTGTGTGCCTCTTGGTTTGCTGTGTTTGTTGGAAAGTCCGGTTTGTCTCAGGACAATGTATTGGATTTCTGGTTGCAGCCCCTTGTTCGCACACATTAATTAGATTAACACATGTCCCGTCTCATAAATTGCACTATTCATGTAAGACTTCACGCTCTCAAGACATCATCTTAATTCTTTGAGGAATTCGACTCTCTCAAGCCATCATCTTAATTCTTTGAGGAATTCGACTCTCTCAAGTCATCATATTAATTCTTTGAAGAATTCGACTCTCCCAAGCCATCATATTAATTCTTTGAGGAATTCGACTCTCTCAAGTCATCATATTAATTCTTTGAGGGATTCGACTCTTTCAAGCCATCATATTAATTCTTTGAGGAATTCGACTCTCCCAAGGCATCATATTAATTCTTTGAGGAATTCGACTTTCCCAAGCCATCATATTAATATTTTGAAGAATTCGACTCTCTCAAGCCATCATATTAATTCTTTAAGGAATTCGACTCTCTCAAGCCATCATATTAATTCTTTGAGGAATTCGACTCTCTCAAGCCATCATATTAATTCTTTGAGGACTTCGACTCTCTCAAGCCATCATATTAATTCTTTGAGGAATTCGGCTCTCTCAAACCATCATGTTAATTCTTTGAGGAATTCGACGCTGTTATAGGCTATTTGTTTCCCCACTTTTTGTAAACGTCTTCGAGCAGACGACCGTTGATGTTATCATATCAGTGGCGGCGTCACAAGGTGGCTTGGGGGGGGGCCTTTCCCTCAAACCCCCCATCCCCCCCCAAAAAAAATATCACACTTAAAATTGCTATCTGACACAATCTAGAGGCGTTTGAAGACCACTTCAGGTGTTGTAGAAACGCTCAGATATCGCTCCTAGGGCCTCCAAATATGAATTTTTTCCTGGGGACCCCAGACCCCCACCGACGGAAGGAGGACCCCTCCAATACCTTCCAGAGAAGATGCCATTTTCATCTCGACCTTGGACCACACCCCCCCCCCCATATCTTACTTACCCCCGATCCCTATATCGAAAGCCTAGCGCCGCCTTTGAATCATATAGAATATTCTTTTCGTGCTCCCGTTATTGATATTTCAGTTAATAAGTATTTAATTCAGCTGTACACTATCAAGATATTAACAGAATTACTGAGACAACGTGATGAAATGATAAAGCTACGACAGCTCTAAGTCTTCATTCCTAATGGTTATATTTATTTAAACATTAAGGTTTAACGACACTTTAACATCCAAGGTCATATCGTGTCGGTGACAGTTTTACGGGTGAAGGAAGCCAGAGCATCTAGAGAGAACCATCGAGCAACGAGGAGCAGCTGCCAGCTCCCCAACATCGTAACGCCGCACTGCAGCACAGGCAGGGTTAGATTGGTTGAAGACATGTGCATCTTCGACGCGCAGTACGCCTTAGTACACGGCGTCATCGTGCCCCCACGTGGAAAATCAGGATTCAGTGCCTTGTCCAAAGACATAACACGGGAGTCCGAATCGATCGCCCAGACGGTCGCCCATACAAGGGCTAACCGGGCTCGACGTTGCTTAAATTCGTTGATCTGACGAGAACCGGTTACCGCAACGCCACCGCGCCCCAATTCCTAATGGCAATGTTATCAAAACATTCAGCCACATGAAGTCTCGAGCGAGAAACAATTCTTCCTTTAATTTACAGAAAGTGAATGTTTTTGGTATATTTTAGATTAATCGTCTCAAATATTTCAGTTGGTCGGAAAAGCGAACCATAGGTTCGCATTTCCGACCAACTGAAATATTCCAGAGGTGTGAATCTAAACATAGGCCATGGACTATTCAAGGGGGAAACTAGTTCCAAGCCATAACAGGGTCGATTTTCTATCAGAATTAGACTGGTGACATGAAAGCTTTGTAAGACCTTTGCGATCTCATTGGATGTTTTGCGCCTTTCATCTCAAAAGTGGGATTGTCTCATTTTGTCGAATACAGAAAATTGCTTTCATGGCTTCAGTCAGTTACTTGGTTTTAAGTGGCGCTCTGTTGGTGTTTCCGTCCTTCATTTACTCTCATAGCAGATGCAAGGAACTCAGGCTAAAACAGGTGTCTGCAGTGCGGTTCTTTTCTGATTCAGGGTCTTCGTGAAGTGCTGCCTTTACATTAATCACAGGGCCTTTTAACATTTTGTTCTGGATTTTGCGAGTATGGCAGTAGCTCCTGAGTAGTGATTCAGGTGATGATGCTACCAGGCTATCCCAAAGTAGTTATGCATCTCAGCAATTTACGGATAATTTAATTGGAAATAATAAATTGTAACAAGACAGATTCATACAAACTGAATAATTTCTGTTAGCTCACGGGCAGACTATGAAGCCAGGACCGTAATTAACTTCTTTTTTTTTTTGGGGGGGGGGGGGGGGTTGTGGTGTTGGGCGTCGGTACTCGACGGCTCAGTCATATCACCCAACTATACTATTCAAAAAAAGTAGGGGATATACAAATTGATGTTGATATTTTCAGAAAATGGTATTGGATACGCGTGATTGGATACATCAATATGTTACCACGTTTAGAAAGGATCATGAATGTCACCGGCCCACGAACACTTCGACAGGTTTTTCGCTCGAGCGCCGCGTTAATGTCTGTGAGGCACGTTTTGAAATATTCATTTGTACTGGACGGGCTTTTTCGAAGGTCTCATCGTTCTTTTCTTGGTACAAACTCGTTCATCAATAGTTTCTGTTCAAAACGTCACTTTTGAGGTATGCAACGACTGACACGTGACGAACGTTTACGTGCCGCTGGCATGTTGGAAGCTGGCAACAGACAGACTGCAGTGGCTCAAATTCTCAACGCTACTCAATCAGTGATTAGCAGGTTGTGGCCACGCTACCGTAAGATAGGCAATTGTGATGACAGACGGCGATCAGGCCATCCATGGGCGACAACTGCTAACCAGGATCGTTTCATCCGAACCACAGCATAACGTAACCGCCATCAAAGTGCCTCAGAAATTGGTCAGAAGCTGCACCGAGCGACATATGTGGGAGTCAGTGGACAGACTATCCGAAATCGCCTACACATCCGGAATTTGTACGCTCGACGACCTCGAATAATTCCACGTTTGATTGAATGTCACATCGCAGCAAGGCATAATTTGTGTGGAGCACGACAGCGCTGGGACAATCATCGGGGGGAGCAAAGTCATCTTTTCCGGTGAATAGAGGCTCACTCTCGACCTCCACGGCAGGCGAAACAGAGTGTGGCGGCGGCGGAACGAACGATATCATGACGTACCCGTTAGGCAGTTTTGGTGATGGATCGGTTATGGTGTGGGGAGGCATAACCATGACAAACAGAACAGCATTACATGTCATCCAAGGGCGTGTCACAAGGCAATACTACCGTGACAACATGTTAGCAGCTCATGTGGTGCCATTTGCGCGACGTCTCGGCCGTCGATTCATTTTCCAAGATTACAATGCAAGAGCACACAGGGCCCGTGTTGCTACAGAGTTCCTCCAGGAGCAGAACATCACTACACTGCCTTGGCCAGCACTAAGTCCAGACCGTTCACCAATCGAGCGCGCCTGGGATATGCTTGCCAGGCGCATATGACAACGTCAACAGCCCCCTACCAATGTCCAGGAACTCGCCGCTGCACTGTGCGAAGAATGGAATAACATCAGTGAAGCTGATATTGGACGTTTGATGAGTAGTATGCCACGTCGGACCCGCGTTTGTCTCGAGAACCGAGGAGGATTTACAAGGTATTGAGGTCTTGAGCTGAATGTGGTAAATTCTCTGACTGACCGTCCATGTCTTCTACAGCTGAGTGCGTAGAATGTGTGCTTGTCAGAGAGCCAACTATCGCTGAAATCATTCACCAGATGTCACAGCCCAAGCCTCAACTGTCTTTTTGTTGAAAATATAAATATATTTCTTCATATATCTCACGTTTATCTAATATCACCTACTTTTTTGAATAGTACATTTGGAAAATACCTATTTGCCTTTATCCAAGACTTATACGCTACAAATATACTTTCAATTAATGAAATACTGTATTTGAAACATACAGCAGGTGTAATAACACGGAAAGTACCACACCCCCTACACTCTAAAATCATTTGGGTTAAAACTCACCCCAAATAATCTAGATTGAGTGAATATGAAACCAGTTGGGGTTTTTTAACTGATTTTAGAGTGTACATAATCAATCAGTTTTTCAAGATATATGAAATTTGTGTTTGGAAATAGGATTCCTTCTGGAACGTTGGAATGGAAACAGCAGTTTTATAAGTTATTGTGATGAATAGATGGCTTATGTTCAACCGAGACGCGAAGCGTCTCGGTTGAACATAAGCTCCGAACCGCAAACCTCAGACCATGTTACTGTCCATTCGTCACAATAACGTATATGCTCTATGAGACCCTACCCGTAGCCCCAAAACTACATTGTGAAACACGGGAGGTTTATTTACTAAACCTGTGATCGTTAAAAGTTGCCTTCTGGAAGGCAACTTTTAACGATCACAGGTTTAGTAAATAAACCTCTCGTGTTTCCACCGACGGCAGTGGATAAATAATCAATAAACCAGATAAACTCCTTCCAAAAAAGTTCAAATCGTAAATTGGTTTGTAATTTAAACAACACTTCACCCGGAACACCATCTGCTGGACAGGTGAAACATTCAGAAAATGAAGCGACTTGCTGGTCACTCCGTTGATGTAGCAGTTACGAAACGGGCGACGTCATTTGAAATATTTCGCGTTATGACGTAAGACGGTAACATTTGCCACTTGAGCCGTAAACATAGAATATACTAAGCGAGCTCTCGTCCAATCAAGGGAGGAGAATTTTAGTCTTATTGGAACATAAGAGTTTGTCATGTTTGTTTACCGATATATTGAGTCGAACATTTAATGTTCTTTCTAATCTGTGCATACATTTTTCGGGCAAGCAAGAGATTTTGTCCGAGTATTTCAAAAAGTGTGTATATTTTCATCGAGCAAGCAAGGACGTCTACCCCACATGGTATTTGATATTTTCTTGCTCACTCCTCTGCTTGACGAAACCCATGATGGGTGGATTTGTTTTCGGGTGGGGGTGTCACACACCTACACCCCGAGAATTTACGCCCCCTGTATGAAGCCTTTTATCGCGGTACCTAAATTCAGAATGCAGCCCAACTAAAGTCTTTCTGAACTCCACAAATTAAAATGAATCTGCCGCAGAAAATATGTGGCACTTGGTGAAGCGATGTGTGATGTGAGCGGAAAATAACCAACACTTTTGTTACTGCAAAGATTATTGATAATTCTCCTTTTGATCTAGTCATACTCATTTCGTGCAAAATCATCTACTTTCAGATTCCTGTATGGTGGAGATGTCGAAATGAACCGCGATAATGCAGAAGCTCTTCTCCCATTGGCTACTAAATACGAGATACAGGAGTTACTTCAAGAACTTTCTGAGTTTTACGTCAGCATTTTGAAGTACCAGAATTGCTTGAAAATGTTTGCCATCGCTCACCAATACGACATCGGAAAACTGGAAATCTCCGCATTTGATTTAATCGTAAAAGATCCAAATCGATGCTTAGAAGATGATGAATTCAAAAATTTATCATTTGATTGTTTAGGCCTAATTTTAAACTCTGATCACTTTTCATCGGATGAAGAAAATATATTTGAAGCCGCTGTTCGGTGGTCTGAAGAAAGATGCCGTAAGAATGAGCTTGACATAACTCCTGAGAATCAGCGTAAAGCCCTCGGAGACTTGTTATATTTGATTAGATTTCCACTTATGAACAGAAAATATTTTTCTGACCATGTTCTTGAAACACATTTACTAAATGCAGAAGAAGGTCTGTCTGTACTACGATATATCACAAGTAAAGGTAAAGCAGAGTTTTCTGATCTCAAATTTCCAAAACGCAGACGACATGGACAGTTTATTGGAGGCATTTTCAAGCCCCCAACCCGTCTGTGTCAGCGCCTTTCACCCAGTGAGGACGATAGGCGATCGTGGAATTACAATGGCAAGCTATATGACGCCATCGATTTTGTAATTAGTAAACCGATTGTATTGAAAGGAATACAAGTCTATGGACCACATAAGGGCAGCTGTGCTGAATATAAACTAAGGTATTCTGTCAGTGATGCTGAATACGTATTGTGTCAAGGGAAAGTTATCGTTCCTGTGGACATTATAGATGACGTAGAAACTTACTGTGAACATTTCTATTTCCCAACCGCATTAGACTTAAGCGACAATATAAAGTACACGATAGCTCTGTGTCTAGACGGCCCTGACAGTAAATATGGTGTAAATGGTTCGAGCTACATGACAGTTGATGGGGTTATTTTCGAATTTTTTGATAATGAGAACAGTTTGAATGGAACGGATGTTGCAGAAGGTCAAATTCCCGGAATTCTTTTCTCGAAACAACGTGTTAAGAATATTGATAACGTTGACATTTCTGAAAATATTCGGACTTAGGAACATCCGTAGCTTACATCGTCATGAAAATCTACTTTCGATAAAGTTGTCTCCCTTGAAATTATCAGGCAAGCGAGAAAGGCCCAATTGAGAAGCAAGTAAATGGTGAGAAACCCCAATGACATCATTAGAAAATAAAGTTAAGTTTCCATTTGTTATTTTAACTCTTAACCCTCTGAGTATTTGTCGAATATTTTTCATCATATCTAGTCATGGCTGCTGTGGAGCAGCCATGACTAGATTTGATGGAAAATTCATATAAATTTAACTCAAGAAATCATTGAATAAACATATAATCCAATATACAAGGGAGAATTTGGATAAAAGTGTCCCCAATTATACTTATTTCACTGACAACTATTCCTTGTCCTCGGCAGGAATATCCGCCAGCAGCATGCAAGGAGTTAGAACAACTGACAGCTCTCAGAGCGGTCTGTTGTGTTCGTGTAATAAAAAATAACAAAAGGAAAACTTGGATTTTATGTCCAGTCAATTAGAAGTAACTAGTTCACTGGAAATAGTCATTAAGAACATCTATCAGTATTTCACATACCAGCACTAAAAGTCCACTCTGAGTCTTTGTTTGGGGGTGCGGTGGCGTTGCGGTAACCGGTTCTCGTCAGATCACCGAAGTTAAGCAACACCGAGCCGCGCAAGTCCTCAGATGGGTGACCGTCTGAGCGATCGATTCGGACTCCCGCGTTGTGTCCTTGGGCAAGGCACTTAACCCCGATCGTCCACATGGGGGCACGATGACGCCGTGTACTGAGGCGTACTGCACGTCGATGGTGCACATGTCTTCAACCAGTCTTACTCTGCCTGTGCTGTAGTGCGGTGTTATGATGTTGGGGAGCTGTCTGCTGCTCGTCGTTGCTCGGTGGTTCTCTTCGGGTACTCCGGCTTCCTCCACCCGTAAAACTGTCACTGTCATGGTTAGCCATTGTGCATAAGTATGTGACATTAAACACCAATAGATATAAATACATAAATAATTGGCTCTTTGTTTAGCAAATGTTTTTTTTACAGTAATTTGCAAGTTTTTATTCTTCCCTGGAAACAAATTAACACATCCTAGACTTTTATATTAATGGAAAGGACAGTGTCTGCATTACATGTCACGATATCCTCACCGATGATATAATGAACAGGAAAAAAATTGCAGAACATAAAATGATGATGAGACCAGGGGAAGGCCACCAAAAATTTGCAAGACGTGACGTGGGGGTGGGTGGGTCTCTTGAGTGCGCCAAAAATGTGCGTTTCCAACTTGTGCAATTTTTTAAATTTTTTAAAAATATATCAATATATCAGCTAATATATACCATCATTTGTGTTTCAAACCTTAAAGATGATGTTGTACATCACACTCTTAACATAAATACAACACCAGAAGGCTTTATATGTGAGAATATTGGGCTTAATCTGGGAAAATGTCACACGTTAGTAGGGGGTGGGTGTCTTGTTCGAAATGTAGAAAATGTGCAGACAATATTTTGGGAACAATTCAAATGAAAATTTGTTCCCGTATATGTACACCTGCTCTGGCCAAGCCTGATAATGAACAGCTTGTCATTTGTAGATTAGGTCGCACAGCAGCCCACATAGGTTTAAACTGGTGGTACGAGTTTAACCCTTTACCTAACATGAAAAGCAGACGCCAAAAAATGATTGAATAACTAATTTTTTCATTTTTTGTCTCAAAAACATAGGTTATGACCCCTCATTGGAACGAGCTCGTTCCAATGAGGGGTCATAACCTATGTTTTTGAGACAAAAAATGAAAAAATAATAAAAATTAATTGGCGATTGTTGAGAATAGCGCTGGCCGGTTTTGGCCGTTACGTTGGGTAAAGGGTTAAGAACATTATGAAACCCCCCTAGAGACAGCTGTGCCTACTAAGTTTATAAGCTTATTTTGGATTTTAATGGGAGAGTGGGGGGTGGGTTTCTGAGAACGGTAGTATAAAATTTGCACGTAGTGGGTGGGTGGGTGGGTGGGTGGGTGAGTGTAAAAAGGAGCCGAATAAAAAATAGGACGTCATGTCTTGCAAATTTTTAGTGCCCCCCCCCCCCCCCCCCCCCTTATTCTTATTTTTAAATAGATTTCAACAGTAAAACGTTAAAACTGATTGGGAGAAGAATTGTAAAAAGCCAGCTTCTATATTTTAATACGAATTCAGATGCACTAAACGTCTACAAACGGCAAACACTTTTGACGTTCAAATTTTATGATATTTTTCAATATTTGCACCGCAAACGTAATTTTTGATCCTTCTCTTGAACGGGCGCGCCAAGCTCGTTCCCCTGGGGGAAGATATGATATGTTTTGCAGACAAACAATTGAAATAGTTAGTTATCCAAGAAATACGTGTGCCGTCTGCAATTCGTGTTTGTAGATGGTTATGTTATTATCACGCCATATCGATAGATTAATCAATGGGCGGCCATAGCTATCACCGAAGACTGAGGAATATGCCAACAATAATGGTTAACTGTGGCTCCCATATTAATTCAGCGTATATTACAGCTGTCGTGGACTGGTCGTAATCCACACGTGGGCAGTGATGTCCACGAATACATTTACCAGGTAATAAAATTCACCATCAGCAAAATTTTAATTAATGAAGCACCGGGTTGTACCCGGTGCTTCATTAATTAAATTTTTGAGGATTATTCATATAATTAGTGGTTGGAATCTAATATCATAGCGTCCATGGAAACATTCACACATGTGACAAGTCCACGGCGGCCGCACCGTACCAACAATGTTAATTGTCACTGCCAGCCATTTTGTTTGTGTCTCAAAAATCGCAGTCTAAATTAGGTTAATTGTCACATTAGAAAGTTTGTTTCAAGTCTCAAGCGTCGAACAACAGGCAGCAATCTAAACGAGCCCACGAATGTCCGAGATAATAAATCAATAATTTTCTTTGCGATCAATGGGATGTTGGATCACTCCGCTTGCACTGCATCGTCACTCCTCTACTTTCGTAAAGATCAATGCAGGCAGGAAAAGTTAATGAAAACACGTAACGGTTTGTAAACGCAACTAATGATAAAATTTCGAAGTAAAAAGGCTGACATCATTAATACGTTACGATAAAAGCCTAGTCTAACGTTGTTCTCACTTCGCCTCCTATCCGCCACCTAAACGTCCCGTAACTTATAATGATCTGAGGACAGCGCAAGGGAGATGTGTTGAAATCTAGCTCCATATAAAATGAAATGCGCACAAATAGCACGTCGATCTGCGCGTTAATCTACGCGTTATGACCATAGTAAGGCTATCAAATTCCGTACATATGGCCTGTGCACAAGCAATGTTTCAGCCAATGGGCCTCTGGTAACCCGGAGGTCCATTGACAGAAATATTGCCTGTGTTTGATACAGTTAAAACTAGAAGTCCTGTCACGAATAGTGCGCTTATCTAGGCTTAATTGCGCGTTGGAATTGCGCGCAATTGCCATATCAAATGGCATCCAAAGCACGGCAGGTTCCCCTGGTTACTCATAGCAAACGCATGCAATGTTTCTGCCAATGGACCTCCGGGTTCCCCGGAGGTCCATTGGCTGAAACATTGCCTGTACACAGGCCATATGTACTGAATATGATAGCTTTAATTGGGCCATAACGCGCACATTAACGCGCATATCAACGTGCTATTTGTGCACATTTCATGACAGGACTTCTAGTTTTAACTGTATGAGCAACCAGGAGAAGCTGCCGTGCTTTGGATGCCATTCGATATGGCAATTGCGCCTTGCTGCAATGTGACATTCAGTCAAACGAATTATTCGAGGTCGTCGAGTGTACAAATTCCACCAGCTGTATGGGCGATTTCGGACAGACTGACCACTGATTTTGATTGTTTTTGAAACGTTTGTATTCTTCACTGGCATATTTTCAAGTTGCAGACCTTTTCCTGTAGGCCTATTGCCAGTAAATTGTGTGTACAATAATCGTTGGACCAATGATTTCACTGGAATTGATGGGAACGCTTAACGACATCTGAAAAATTTGAAGCAGTGAGACGTTTCTTACGTTCGCCAATCCAATACCCATACAGAGATTAAAACTTTGTTCACTTGTATGACACATTTGCTGCTCTGAAATATTTATCTCTTTCTCACAGTAAGAGTCCATACAGTTTTTAAGAGTTTCAGGAGAAACATCTGGAACCACATCCACAACCTCAGAACCATAGGCTTGCTTAGCTGTGACACTATCACCTTCCTTACCAGATAACAGTTTACATTTAGTACGACGTGCTTTGGCAACAGGTTTATTTTGATTCTTTAGACTTATTGCATGATGCCGCGTACGTGATTCATATATTGTGTGGCAATTATCCCCAGCTGGTGTTCCAGTGACTGATTCCCATACATTGGGTGCCCAGGCAGCACCAACATTTTTTTCTTAACGCTCCTCCGTAGCACCTATAATGCCTTGAACCACGTTAACACCTCGTCCCCTGAGTTCCAATGTGTTCTATGTGCCAGTAGGCACATAGAACACATTGGAACTCAAGAGACGACCTGTTAAACACCTTCCCACCATCGAATTTCATTCTAACAGACATCCAGCTTTCAGCTAAATTAGTTGTAGCATTGTCCAAAAGTCGGTGAGCTTTGGTCGCTACTTTATGTAACAGGATATATACATCCTTCTGTACTTCCCCAGAGGGCTTGAACGATGGCATCGCAGCTGTCAGGGAAGTATCACTTGTAACATCCAGATAGTTTATCGGATCTCAGCTGTCAAGGATGTATCACTTGTAACATCCCAATAGTTTATTTGATCTCAGCTGTCAGAGAAGTATCACTTGTAACATCCCAATAGTTTACCTGATCTCAGCTGCCAGGGGAGTATCACTCGTAACATCCCAACAGTTTACCTGTTCTCAGCTGTCAGGGAAGTATCACTTGTAACATCCCAATAGTTTACCTGATCTCAGCTGTCAGGGAAGTATCCTTGTAACATCCCAATAGTTTATCTGATCTCAGCTGTCAGGGAAGTGTGCTATCACTCGTAACATCCCAATAGTTTACCTGATCTCAGCTGTCAGGGAAGTATCACTTGTAACATCCCAATAGTTTATCTGATCTCAGCTGTCAGGGAAGTATCACTTGTAACATCCCAATAGTTTACCTGATCTCAGCTGTCAGGGAAGTATCCTTGTAACATCACAATAGTTTATCTGATCTCAGCTGTCAGGGAAGTGTGCTATCACCCGTAACATCCCAATAGTTTACCTGATCTCAGCTGTCAGGGAAGTATCCTTGTAACATCCCAATAGTTTACCTGATCTCAGTTGTCAGGGAAGTATCACTTGTAACATCCCAATAGTTCATCTGATCTCAGCTGTCAGGGAAGTATCACTTGTAACATCCCAATAGTTTACCTGATCTCAGCTGTCAGGGAAGTATCCTTGTAACATCCCAATAGTTTATCTGATCTCAGCTGTCAGGGAAGTATCACTTGTGACATCCCAATAGTTTATCTGATCATTGATCACAGTGTCAATGCTGTCATACGCTTCTTCATTTGTATTATCCGTTTGAACATCCTTCTCTGCACTGGAAAATGTTTCAGATGCACCATTTGAATGAAACGTACCACTGAAATCCTTGCGTTTGACAAGACAAAAATCAGAGCACTGTGTATGGTTTCCACTTAGATGAATTAATGCATTTCTAATGGCATGTTGTAAAACGCACAGTAGCCACTAACTTTCCACGAAGGGGTTTTGTTAAGTTATGTCTGCCTTTATATTCTTTATTGTCTTCTACAAGTTTTTCTAAGTTGGTTCGCAAACTTTTACATATGTGATTGGCGCATTCTAATGTTTGAATGTGAGGTCCCCATACAGGCACTTCCTCGGATTTACTTGCATAAACAGAACTACCACCGTCCCGACAATCTCCATATACCGTAAACCATGCATTGTTTCTGCTTGCAAAAAGCCTTGTAAAATAATGTCAGCTTTCATGGCTTGACTCGATGATTTCCAGTTTTTAAAACAGTCATGGGGTTGTGGATCCTTCTGTTGATTAAATGCCCTGGAACAAACCGAACAATGCTTATTCCTAACACCAATATAAAGAAGCTTCCCAGTTGCCAGTTGCAGCACCAACAATTATTGCTACACCCCCAAGGGCATTATAAGTGTGACGATGTGATCTCTTCGACCAGCCCCCATCGCATATAACTGTGATTGCAGGAACATTCTGAAACTGTCTACCCTGTGCCACTGCCAACTTTCGTTCTTCATTGCCTGCTGCTAGTAGATCTTCATACAATATTTTTTCACACAACTGTCCAATTTTAGATTCAATTTTAGTGAAGGTTTTTCTTGACATTCCAGGAGGAATTGCCACGTCCAGTCACCATTGTCCCCCACACACTACGAACATTCACATCATAGTGATCCAGTCACCATTGCCCCCCCCCCCCCCCCCCCCCCACACACACACACTACGAACATTCACATCACAGTGATATTGCTTTTCACCAGTTTGTATTCTGTCACTCGTATCTATGTAGAAGCGTGTAAAACAGCCGAGGCATTCTCCCAATAAGATAGTGGCCAAACCATAATGTTTTGCATCTCCATGAATTCTGAATGCTTTCCTTCCTTCTGTTAACAGTTTATGAGAAAGTTTACATTTGGCAGAATGTGAAATAATTGTGTTTATATGCTGATCCAATTTTGAAATATTTATAAGGCGATAGCCTGATAATGCAGTTTGTTTCACTGGCTGAAGATACAACTTTACTTCCTACAGTTCTCATAACAAAGTATTTCACATAACACAGAATCAATTGGTCTTTGGTTGGATTTTAAAACAAGTTTCATGCCATTGTCGGAAACACTTTTAATGCTATACAGCTTTTCAACACCATGATCTGCATTTTTAGAACGTTTTCTAAGAATCTGATGCCATCCTTTGGCTTTTCCAAGTTTTCTCCGGCCAATTTTCTTCTTACTACCTATTATGTTCAGGATTGATGAAACAATTTAAAAGATTTTAAAGAAATAATGTTTTTTACAGAGAGATTTCAATTTTTTCACATCTGGTACACCGTACTTCACCAAGAAATTTGTGTGCAGCATGGCCTCAACACATTTTTCTTAAGAAAATATTACAAATGGCTCTACCTACCCCGGTGATAATGTGTCACCATTTGTCATGCAATGGCACAATTGTTGTATATTTTTTCAAATTTCATACAAATTTTCTTTGACAGTTACGATGTAAACAACAAACTATGCTCAGACCCAATACCTTCAATATGTTTTACTTTCTTAGTGTTTCCTTCTAACCATCGAGTTTTTCAAACTTACTTTTCATATTTGCGTTTTGCTTGCTACTGGATTTGCATGGAACCTGTTCGATCGCAGAATCAGAAATCCGTGGAACTGCGCATTTTAAAATTTTAATCATACGATTTTTGAGTACCGGAACTGCACACGGTTGCGCATTAATCAACTCTGAGGAAATAAGCCTCTCTTTGTGGTTTCAGTTATCGAAAGAAAGGGAATGTGGTTCATAAATGCTACTGCTTCTGTCATCATTTACTTACTCGCTTTCCATATCTATCCCCCAAAACAACAATCAAGATTTTATATGTACATTTTTTGGCGCCATTACACTGAGCGCAGCGGCAGCAATAAATTTCAATCTTTCCATCACAAAATCAACGAAAGGCTTTATTGAGTTTCGGCATACAGTTAAAACTAGAAGTCTTGTCACGAAGTGTGCGCTTATCTAGGCTTAATTGCGCGTAGGAATTGCGCGCAATTGCCATATCGAATGACATCCTAAACACAGCAGGTTCTCCTGGTTATGCAGATCAAACACAGGCAATGTTTCTGCCAATGGACCTCCGGGTTACCCGGAGGTCCATTGGCTGAAACATTGCTTGTGCACAGGCCATATGTACAAAATTTGACAGCCTTACTATGGTCATAACGCGTAGATTAACGCGCATATCGACGTGCTATTTGTGCGCATTTCATGACAGGACTTCTAGTTTTAACTGTAATCTCATGTTGATGTGAGATGAAATCAATGTTTTTTGTATTATGTATGGCCTATTCATCGATGGGGATTCATAGTGCAGCGATCATCTAATGCTTATCGTGAAATTTACTTTGAGTTGTTTCTGTGTCCTAATTTCGCTATACTCCTTCGGCAGCTCTTGTCAAAATAGGTGAAAATGGACTTTTCCCGACACTGTCATGTACAAACTGTCATAATTGGTTTCGCGTCTAACTTGCCCTCACAACCAAATTGTTTTATACAGTCCACTAGTTTCGCGCAGGGAACACCCATTCTGCTTATCAGTTTTTGGTTTTTAAACTTCCTTTATCAAATCTTCAATTAAAATCCAATTTCACACGCCGGGTACATTCCAGCGATTACTACACCCTCTACAGTTATTATAGCAACCATAGAATGCATTAAGGGAATGTGAATTGAATTTATCATGCCATACCAATAGATTAAATAACACAGAAATTAGAGGTTACACAGTCCTTAACAAGGAACATATGTGTAAAAGAAAAAAAAGATGGAAGGGAGGTAATCCTAACTTGTTTGCTGCAAGTTCTTCGATGTTAGAACAAGACCCCCCTGTGTTTTTGCACCTGTTAGTATTATCGAGTTTTATTGTGAGGAAACATTTTATAACTCACATCGGAGACTTTATTGTTTTATAATTGGTGAATGCAGTCACAATCGTTCGTTTTTTTATGTTTTTTGAAAACTTTAAGAATAAATAGGGCGTAATATCGCTGAATATAGTGTATCATGGGCGGTGTTAACTGCTGCCTTCATCGCTTTAGCGGTTTATTTAGTTTCGCCATATTTAGACATTGTTATTATCACTTGTTAGTTTTATGTAATTTATTTCTATGTAAATATTGTTAAATGTTGTTTTATGTAATAAAAAAAGTGCTGGCTGCAAGCCGAGAGGTCCTCGGTTCGAATCCCACCTGCGGTAACCGCGTTGTGTCCTTGGGGAAGACACTTCACCCCCATTGCCAACGCGAGGGCACGGTGGCTCTGTACACTAAGGCGTACTGCACGTCGATGGTGTACCTCTCTTCATTCAATCCTAAACCTGCTTGTGTAGAGTTGGTGTGTTGGTGAGCTGACAGTTGCTCGGCATTGCTCGGTGGTTCTCTCCGGGTACTCCGGCTTCCTCACCCTTTAAAACTGTCGTGGTCATGATTAGCCATTGTGCAGAAATATGTGACCTTAAACACCAATAAAATAAAATAAAATAAATAAATTGTGTAGCACCATATCCGTCGCCTAAACGTCCCGTAAGTTATAATGCTCTGAGGACAGCGCAAGGGAGATGTATTAACCCTTTACCTAACCTGAAAAGCAGACGACACTTGCAAAAATAATTCTTGAATAACGATTTTTTTTTCATTTTTTGTCTCAAAAACATAGGTTATGTTTACTTAATGGAACTCACACTCGCTGAAGGGAAGCAGCCCAATAAGCACCTATGATAGTCTTCTGATCCTCCAGGTAGTCAAACGAACAGGGCCACCGGAAGCACTTCAGGACGGGGGTCAGACACCAGGAAAAGGATATTTACTCGTACTAGCAGCCCCGCCATGACATACCGAAGCATGCATGTCCCGAAGACCGAAGACCCGAGACGGGGGAGTTTGAAAACCTCCTTCCAAGCTCAACCAACTTCTCCATTGAATTTTGAAAGCTCACAGAACGAATGTTGGGTGTATTTTAGCTCTACTTTTAGAATAAAATATTAAGAAATGCTGAGTGACGAACCCGGGAAGGACATTGTCTTGCCCATCTTGCTCCAGTGGTCCGAAGGCAGGGAGGGCAGTTGCCCATATGCACCGTACTTCCGGCACCTGTGCAAACAAATCAAACCCTTACGTCCGAGAACATTGTGGCTTTAATTTTCTTCACTTCGGTTAAGGAGAAGTTCTGTAGTGCCCCTCCATATTGTCGTTTTGATTCTGACCAATCAAAAGACCGAATTTATCGGGATATCGGGAAAATCGCCCTGGCCGCAGAATCTTACTGAGACTAATTGCGGCCCACATAGTCATGGGTACACTAATGTATCAGGGTGGGTCTGACACAATACGTCGCCTGAGTGCTAGAATGTTCTTTGTCCCATAGGGGGCATAGAACATTCTAGCACTCAGGCGACCAATAGAGAACCCGCAGTTGTGACTTTTTAAATTTTCGGCCCTGGTCCCTGTAACACTCCATCACACGCGAGTTTACCTGAGTTTGAGTGTGCTCAGGCAGGTCTGAATGTATTGGAGTCTTACTGGCAGAGAAAGCTTAATGTCTTAACTGTCGTTTAACCCTTTACCTAACATGAAAAGCAGACGACACTTGCAAAAATAATTCTTGAATAACTAATTTTTTTCATTTTTTATCTCAAAAACATAGGTTATGACCCCTCGTTGGAACGAGCTCGACGAGCTCGTTCCAACGAGGGGTCATAACCTATGTTTTTGAGACAAAAAATAAAAAAAATAATAAAAATTAATTGGCTATTTTTGAGAATAGCGCTGGCCTTTTTTGGCCGTTACGTTAGGTAAAGGGTTAACATCAATATCTCGATCAAAAATTCACGCGTTTGGTTTTCCTTTGAGTTTGAATAAGACAGGTAGACATCGTCCAAGTCGGCGAGTTCCTTATCTTGTCTCCCTTTTGATACGTAATTATGGGAAGATACATAATTTTTCAAAAGAGCTTTAAATACACCACTTTTAATGATCTTTGGCACAGGTTGAGCACCTGTGGGCTAATAAGGAGCAAATCGGTGGAGAGTAATTTGTCACTCGCATGTAACTGAGACCTGGCGAGTCGTGGCGAGTAGTAGAAACTACATGTTTATTTCTTCGAATGTATCTCATGAATATTAAATATTTGAATTGCGCAACGTTATGAGTGGTGTTGTTTTTCCCTTCGTATAATAGGCGAAAATAAGCATAATATTCCTTTCATATTATCGCATATTATCTTATTAAATTTATAATGACATGCCACAGTTCCCTTCTGGATCCAATTCTGGAAGATAATTGTTCCATAATCTACGTTAATTGAAGCAAGTTTCTCTTCAATGACTCCAATATCTTGGTAGAATTTATTAACACTGAACCACTTGGGATTTTCATATTTTGAAACGTTTGACGTTTGTGACAAAAAGTACATAATGCACTGCACTGTCACAATCCCCCATTTATGAATGTACGGAAGACACTGTGTTCGTAACATTTTAAATTCGCAGTTAATGAGGCGGTTTTCGTTTCTGCATAAGAATACTTAGTTTGTCTTAATATAATTATATTCAAGAAAAAATCAAACAAACAAAAACTACGCGAATATCAAATTTTCTGTTTGCATAAATTTGAGGCCTTCGGAAATTTGGTATGTACGTTCTTAACTATTAATTAAGATTTCTAACTGGGAATTATGAAGTTATGGTGATAAAAAAATAAAAAAATATGGGGCTGGGGACTGAGGCTGGTATCTGCCAGCAAGACTACGATACACTCAGACCTGCCTGAGCTCACCCAAACTCAGGTAAACCCGCGTGTGTAGGAGTGTGGCAGGGAGCAGGGTCGAAAATGAAAAATTTCACAAGTGCGTGTTCTCTATAGTGTCAGATGCACTCTGATACATTACTGTACACATGTCTATATATTCCGCAGTTACTCTCTGTAAGACTCTGTGGTTAGGGCTATCGCCCTCAGAATCCTGAACCCCATAGTCTTACAAAAACTAGGCCCCAATAAGTCCACACAGCTGTACGTGCGCATGTGTCTCACACATTCAGTCCCTAGCGCCCGGGAGTACAATAAGCCTCTATTGGCTAAGAATATAGGTAAATATATCACACTATAAATCATCAAGCTTCTCTTTATTGAACTCCAAAACTAATGTTAATGAAACGTACCTGGGCCGGGGTGGGGTGCAAAGTTAACCCACTGAACTCGTAAGACCGATATTTCGGTACAAAGCATAATTTCACCCTATATTTGTCTTATAATAAGAGGTCTATCCATGGGGAATTGATGATAAAATGAAATAATAAAATAATAAACTGCAGTTATTATTTTATCCTCCCTGTATATTGATATTAGACTGACACGTCGCACTGTAAGTATACACAAAGCCGAAACCATTCCTGGAAACCAGAGTTCAAAGGGTTTAAAATCATCGATGACATGACCTGGCTGTCCTTCGTGTCATGTAGTCAAGAAAATGGTGCACCCAAGTTTTACATTTCCATTGCACAGACCGAGTCACAAGGCTCACTATCGGGGGAGCTGTCATCTCCCAAGTGGGAGTAACAGCCAAAGTCAGAAAGTGCTGTTTCCATGTGCACACTTTCATCACCATAAGCACTGCCATCATTCTCTAGTTCACTGGGCAAGTGATCAGAGCTGAGCTTCTGAAGCTTACTGCCAGATAGAACAGTTGACACCTGGTCGCCAACATGGTATGTACGCCTCTTTTAAAAATACACCTCTACAGCCCTTGATAACAGCTTTTCTTCGTATGCACCCATCCACACCATCGAATTATTTCTGGTAATCATATAGGCTCCCAAATTGTCATATTTAAAAGACAACCTACGGTCCGTCGGAGAGTTGGTTAAACAACTGAAACCGCTCGCAACTGAACAATTAGAAGCAGGGAGGCACAGTACAATATCTCTTAATTTTCAGAGATAGCTTAACTTGTTGCGTGTGATTATAAATAAAAAATATATTGCCACGGAGATAACAGCTTTTATTTGGGTGGCTTGACTTGACGGGTAACTTTGAACCGTTTCCATTAGCGAAAAAGTTCCCTTGAACTGTATGTAAGTAATTAGTTTCAGCAAAATGTTCTTCCAAAGTGCCCAATTCAGTTTTGCCATATTCAGTAATAAAGTTGTCATCTGCCATATCTCAGTTTTCGGGACTTAAACATTTCAAAGCCTCCAATATGCTGTGCGTAAAAGACTCAAAGCGTTTCGTGTATGATGACAACAGTTTGTGAATAAGTTGATTCTTTATCATTGTACACCTGTTCCTGGCAGCTGGAGTAGCATTCCCTGGCCATTTCTAAATAAGAATATTCGCGATTCTTTTCCATTTTGCGCTCGTGTCTTTTTTGGTTATGGTTACAGTGTTAAAGCTGCCCTCACCAGGTGATGCCTTAGTAAGAGGCTCAAAGTACAGAACTAGAGGTTCGTTTACATCAGAGGTACTATTCTGAAGATCCCTCATCAGGTTCTCTGTTTTCAAGAGATTTGGCATTATGTTAGAAGCAAGTATATGCTCTTTTACAAACACAATGCTCAACACCCTCACATTTTCCAAAATTGACATGAAGATGCACACGGATGACAGGAAATCATATCGCTCCATCTTTGTCCTAAAATCAGTAAGTTTCGCTCGCGTTTCTGATGTATGACCGGAATCAGCACAGATAGCATTTTTAAAAGTAATTTTATGGGCATCCACATGTGAATCAAACATTTCAGTCCAACCCGTTTGTGGTGTAAACATTGAGTACCGTGTATCTTGGGCAAACAGTAGTTGAAAAGTTGTGAAAACTGTGAAAAAAGAATATTTAAAATAATAATTTTGATCTAGTCTGTATTGTATTATTATAATCCCTGATGGGTACGGGTGTGGGACGGGAAAATCTCATCCGAGGGCTTAGATATTAGGGCCAGACACTAGGCTTGCCGAGTGTCTGGACCAAATATCTTGTCCCGAGGGTGAGATTTTCCCATCCCACGCCCGTACCCGTCAGGGATTATTTTTCTCCCCCCACTATACAGCGGTTACGTTAGCCAGAGGTAATCGGCGGTCACGTGCTGATTCAATCAACTCATTTTGTATTCGTTTTTTTTTAAAAACTGATGACACCATCGGAAAGAGCATGCACAAGTTATGTATATACGAAAGGTATATACCACGAAATCGATTAGGAACGGTGGCAGCTTGAGGGTTGAAGAGTTTTAGAGCAACAAACTTTGATCACACTGCATTCCGATGACGTCACTATGAATTAGTTGGTAGCAAAAAACTGATACGATATGCATAACGTCATAATAACGTTATAAATGTATAACGTCACGTGGGTGGGGCGGGATACATCTGTCTCTCCCTGCTATCTCACCCGGGACACACGTATGTTACACATGCAGTGGGGGGAGAAACAGTGATATTCTCCCACCCTGTGTCTAGAGCACGATGTGGTGTTTGTAATCTGCTAATGGCTTCGAAGATTTTTGTATTATTTTTAATTTTTTGACCTAGCACTAAGATATAATCTATTGACGTGGCATATTAGGTTCAGTGGAGGCGCTACGGGGGGGGGGGGGGGGGGGGGGGCATGGCATGGCATGCCCCCCCCCGCCCCCAAACGAAGGCTTTGCCCCCCCCCCCCCGCATTTGCCCTCCCACACACACACACAACCATCTCGCATGCATTTCCATCCACCCTCACACACAAACACATTCAGTCACTCTCTCTCTCACACACACACACCCCTCTCTTTTTTATTCCCAATAATTTCCCATACACACTTAGCCCAAAGCCTCAGGCTAGCTGATGAACACATCCAGGCAGTAGAGATTTAAAGACTCGTATGCAGATACTTATAAGTTATAATTAAGTTATGAGCCAACAAAGGCATGTCTATCCATATCCCTTGTCTAAAAAAATCATGGATTTCGCATTATGACAGACGGGTATTATGAGTCTCTCTCTCTCTCTCTCTCTCTCTCTCTCTCTCTCTCTCACGCAGAGACCCACCAGACGCGGATCCAGGATTGTTTGAAAGGAGGACCGCTAATTACCATTACATTTAGTCGAACAAAGTAATGATATGATCCTTTACGTATTTGCCCCCCTTCATGGGAGTCTGCCCCCCTAGTTGCCCCCCCCCCCCCCACACAAAAACATTTCTGGCGCCGCCACTGATTAGGTTCACTATAGGTAACGGTGAATGAGGCGATAACAAGAGATGAAGGCCAGCTATAACATTGAAATAAATAAATGGTTATAATTGCGATGTCTACTGGCTGCCAGTTGACAAATTATCTGATAATCAGGAAAATCGCCAGACTGTTAAACATAAAAGGCTGATAATAAAACACTTAATGAGTTTGTGTTTGGAATAGTTTTCTTAATTGTCTTCTGTATTGGGTGACTTGTGAAATGATGATGGACAGTAAATTATCCGATTAATCGATAGGAACCGAGAAATTGATAATAAAATGTCAGTCAAAAATTTATTTCACTCAGAGTCGATCTTCACATCTTCAGATAAAAGATCATACCAGCTCGTGAACAGACAAACATTGTTAACGGAGGAAAAAAATGAAGTCATCAGCAAAAGCAACAAAGAGAAATGCAAGAGAGAGATCACGAGTCGACAATTTAAATTTTGCCTATTGGGAATTGTCGGAAAAATTACCTAAAACATGGACAAGTTCAAAGATGAGCAAACTAGAAATTCTGAAAAAATCTATTGAGTATATAAAATACTTACAAAGGATATTAGACAAACGAAGCTTTGAAAACTATTCTGAACAACATGACGAGGCGTATCTAGTGTCAGCTATAGTTGGTACCTCACCTGTATTCATTGGTTCTGGGTACTTTAATGATATGATCGACAGAAGCAGATTACAACATAACACCAATTGATGAATTAATTTTATTGAAGTTTAACGACACTTCTAACAGCTCGGACATCATAAAACAAAGTAGACAATGAAAGTAGTTTGTTTGAGAATAAATGAATATTGTGAGTATGAGACTTTGATGAAGAAATTCCAACGGAACAATCGACAGGTTTAGAAAAGTTGTCCGCGAATACTAAAGTAAAGCATATGCAGCTAAAAGAAGTTCTCATACCTATTTTGTGGGTACTCTTTCTTACAACCTGTGGACATTGACGTTTTTTATATCCACAAATACAGCAACACCTGGAACGTCTGCATCGCCAAATAACAAGCATTTGTGACTTTTTTGTGTGTTGATACACATATCTGTCATGTTACATTTATATATTTCAAGATCCACTTGCTTCTGTTCTTCCTCTACCGTTAACCCTTCAGACTCGGCATGCATAATACTATAAGTTACAGGACGTTCAGGTGGCGGATACGGTATCATATGAGGCGAGGTGAAAACAATATTGGACGAGGCGGTACGCCGAGTCCAATATTGTTTTTGCCGAGCCTCATATGATACCGTATCCGCCACCTGAACGTCCTGTAACATATTTATTATGCCAGCGAAAACAAAATAACAATCAAATTTGAACGCCGGCACATTTTCAAAACTGGTGCAAAACGCTATGTAAATTGTAACAAACGTGCACAGTTGTCTCCCTGTTTGTGTATAATTTCCTTGACAACACAGACAACATCGATAGACGCTTTTCTTCGCACTGTCACTTTGTCTTAAGTGTGCAGAAAATGTCCGAAACGCTCGATTTTATAGAATTCGAACAAAATAAATGTATCTCGCATCTTTTCCCATTGACTTTCATTCATTTTCCTACAATTTCATCATTGTGAAATGTTATAATTATTCAATGAAATTAAATCCACTTTCGAAGCGACATTATCCATTTACCACAACAGAGACAACAGAATGAGCTCAACGAGAAAAAATGAAATTAATCTATTCCCGGGATAAGACAATTTTTTCTCCGTTTATTTATTCACACTATATATATTTTTCAACTTTCTAACAACGCATTTATGGGTTATATATTTTTTCTAAAGCTTTTAAAATATCGAGGCGAACACCGTACCCAAACTGTTGTGTGTTAGCCTCAATAAGCTTAGACCCTATGTCAAGTTAGGGCCAGGCCGACTTATCCGTTATCGGTAGATCGAATACAGTAGTATTTCTCACTTCAAATAATTAAATTTACATTTAGAAAATAAATTTCACAAAAAATTTATTATAAAACGAGAGAAAATGAGACATATAGACACGGAGGGACGTTTGATTGTACTGCAGTTTCTTCAATATGGATATAAAAGCACCGCGAGGTGAGGAATTTCCACATCGAAACAAAATGGCGGTACTGACCTAATACGAGTTTCGTATTAGGTCACCTCGGGCTGCAGGTGACCCAATACGGCTCAGTACCGTCCCACTATTCGGGGGCTGTGATTGGCGAATTTCATTAGCTGGCATAATAAACACATGTAGTATGTATCACGTCTTGTTGAGGAGGTAAGATCGCCAGATCAAACGAGCTGCCGCAGGCAGCTCGTATGATCCGGCGATGTGACCTTCTCAACGAGATGTGATGCGACGACCCAGATCACTTCACTGTAGCGATAAAAGGCCTATTATACGACTTATAGTTCAACATCGCATGCCATCGTTATCATTAACAATTCCACCAACCTTTTTTGGTAAATTGGACTGAAGTAAAAAAAAAACTTGATTACACTTATTTTTGTAACAGGTGCACACTTCCGGGGAATCCCCCGACGCACATGAATACGATAAAAAATATCATGAATACCATAAAAAAAAAACCGGACCGCCGTTCGAGCGCACCCATTCCAGCTCAGAATAAAGTACTCCCTGCGGCCGGAACAGCTAATCATGCGAATTCGAACGCTTCTATAATCTATATCCTATGACACCCCACCTTCCATCCCCCCCCCCCATCATAATTTTTATGTCGGGACATTTTAATCTGGATTGGAGTCTTAGGTATAGAGTTTTATATCAGTTCCATTCGTTTTTCTTCCCACAAAACACATCGTATTCCCATTCCCACTCGCCGAAAATGGTATTCCTTTCCTAGCATCGTATTCCATCTGTTTTTGCATGACAGGCGCAATAAAAAAATTACCTGTTAGCGTCGATAACACTTGCAATATTTGTACAAATCCTTCGGGAATGAAAACAAGAAAATCAGGTAATCTACACCTGAATAAGCCTAGAACAATGTTGAGTGCAAAACTTCCCCTCCACTCATTCCCTAGGATCTGGAATGAAATCGAACCACAAATTCGAAATCAGACCAGGCCCCTTATTTAAAAAAGATGCTAACAGAGAACTTTTTAAATTCGTACGCGCGTCAAACATCAGCTGTAATAATCCCATATGCCCGGACTGAATAAAATAACTCTGAATTCTAATCAACTGCCTTAACTCTTTGAACTATCTCAATCGTCTCTGAATGTATCATATGTTTACCATCCAGTAACTCTATTCATCTATTGTGTTTATTATTATTATTATTATTAAGTTCGTGCCTGCGTAAATTGGCACCTAACATGGGACAAACAAGAGTGTGAACAGGCTTCAAGAAAAAATGGACCAAGTCTTCATAACATTCTACGTCAGACCTTCTCGTGCTAACATACAGTATCACGACAACCAAATTCCTGTCCTGGTCGCATGCCCTTATACAGTTAAAACTAGAAGTCCTGTCACGAATAGTGCGCTTATCTAGGCTTAATTGCGCGTTGGAATTGTGCGCAATTGCCATATCGCATGGCGTCCAAAGCACGGCAGGTTCTCCTGGTTACTCATAGCAAACACATGCAATGTTTCTGCCAGTGGACCTCCGGGTTACCCGGAGGTCCATTGGCTGAAACATGGCTTGTGCACAGGCCATATGTACAGAATTTGATAGCTTTTCTAGGGCCATAACGCGTACATTAACGCGCAGATCAACGTGCTATTTGTGCGCATTTCTTGACAGGACTTCTAGTTTTAACTGTAGTACCGAACCACGGCATGACATTTGTGGTTCTCTCACCGAGAGCTCCATGGGAAGTGTTGCCTTGTTCCGGCGCTATAAGGCTCATTAACTATGACAAAATCTTACTATGGTTGTCCCATAAGGTAGGTTAACTTGTATTTAAACTTGGTGTTAACCCCCATATTATTTGTTACTGAAGTCCTAAAAGGTAGAAAATGCCTATCAGATAAAACTGCGTAAGTCGGCAAATTATCATCACATATTGCGGTATAGACCATCACACTGAAAGGATATTCGATATCTGGAAAAACCTGATTGTGTAATAAAACAAACAGTTGTGAATAAGTCTACTGTCTGGGATGTGTTTACAAACTAACATTTGGGTGTGGCCGGTAGACAGCCTCGTGGCTATGCCATTACACTACAGTATCTTGCTTACTGTATCACTATTTCATGCTGTACATACAGATTATCACCACAGTGTGTGTCTCCGGGAATTCAGATCAAGTCGAGTTGTAAGAACAGAATAGTATTTCGACGAGCCCGTTAGGGCGAGTCGAAATGCGATTTTGTGCCTACAACGAGACTTGATCAGAATTTCTGGAGACACACACTGTGGTGATGATAAATTTATCGCACAATATTGACCACAAAATGTGTTATAAAACTATTTTAAGAGGAACTTTTTCATTTGCCTTATCGATGGAAAGACGCAAATTGAAAAATAGAATAGCGTTCATTGATCTCCATATTAAGGTCAGTGTTGACGTTACACTTCAGAGAAAATTACGTCACTGGGATTCACTTTACTGAATACTGTCTTGCGAAGTGGGGCAACTGTGTGTTGTGTTTCGTCAACGTGAATTTGGTTGCTACTTTTGCAATAATTACTGGTCCCTCTTGGTGTAAAGGTTTATTATATTTTAAAACATGCCGTTCATCGTTTATTGAGGTGGAGTTTTCCACATTTCATAGCGAAAGCTAATCCTTTAACTTCAAGAGCAAAGCCTCGACTCGAGCGTTCATGACGAAATCCCAACAATAGGCAACAAAACAGCCCAAGATGCCGAAAAGTGGGCATAATTTAACTTTTCGTTGAGTTAACTTCCTCAGTGACATTTTAGCATGCCGTGCATAATAAATACGTTACAGGGCGTTTAGTTGGCAGATACAGTGTCATATAGTACGGCTCAGAGAAAACAATATTAGGTTCGGCTTCGCCTCACCTAATATTGTTTTCTCTGAAGGGAAAAACGCGAAGCGATCGAGAAATGATATTAATGCCGTTGTTTTGGCAACAGCAGAATCACGCGCTTGTATCAGGGGCCCTCGATACGGATTCGGAACAAGGGCCCAGATACATTAAATTTTAGTCGCGTAACAGTGCAAAAACGCCCCGATTGTGAGATAAAATCATGTATTATACTGCAAATAAATCATTCATTCATTCATTCTACTCTCAGCGATGACGGACTATTTATTTTAAATGTTCACAGATTGTTTGACTTGAATCAATTATAAAGGGTTGTTTTTGGAAAAACAAATATGGAGAAAATAAAATAAATACAAAAGTTCTCTGCTCGATTTCGAGCACAATTTTATCCTCTCATTTACCGCGCGGATTATTTAATTCGGCTAACGCCTCGTGAAATAATAACACACCCCACTCGAGGATGAAAATCGTACTCGAATCTGATCAGTGAACTACTGTCTATTTCTTGTCATTCGAGGGAAGTATTCTTTTAGCTCTATCCCATTGTAAACATGGCTCTTGCTATTTTCGAGCAAACAATTAAAACTTG